>CM022395.1:95640261-96240261 GCA_011833715.1 Carcinoscorpius rotundicauda
CCAATTCAGTAGATTTTATTCTAAATATCGCCGAATCTGGAAACAAATCATTAAAAATTATCTCCAGAGTCGACGAACTTTAGCATTCTTGATGAGGGGAAACCCGTCTGAAATAAAAATTCCAGAATCTCAGAACGGCTACTATGGGTATTAACACTTTTATTGAGAAGCAAAGAACAACATTTCGACCTTCCTAGATCATCTTTAGGTTAACAAAGAGAGAGTTTCCAAATGACCGGAACAGCAGGCGTGTTTCTAGCCACGCGTCAGCCGGTTTGAGAGTGGTGATTCTACTCGCCGTGGGAGCGGGTGGAGTGCACCGAACGAGAAAAGCCCGACTAGCTCAGTCGGTAGATATGAGACTCTTAATCTGAGGGTCGTGTGTTCGAGCCCCACGTTTGGCGACGTTGTTTTGCCCCCAGTGGCTCAGCGGTATGTCTGCCCGTGGTGGGCAGAGCACAGATAGCCCATTGTGTAGCTTTGTGGTTAATTCAAAAAAACAACAACAACAACCAACTGACCGTTGCAGGGCACATGTCTTAGGGAAGAGAGTATAAACGACTATGGGATTGTAGGGGGCGTTGTAGTTAATGATAGGTTATTAATTAGTATAGGTATAAAAAGATGTTCCTTTATACAAGTTTAATTTTTGTTTTAGTTGTACAAGTAGGGCTTCTTTGATTTTGTATTTGTTTATATTTGCTTCCCAACTTAATATCGAGGTGTTTTCTATGGTTATGTTGTGTTTACATGCTTTGTTGTGTTCATAAGCGTGTGAAGGTGTTTTTTGGTCTTATTTGAATCTAGTTTCGATTATTTTGCATGTTTCTCCAATATAGAAGTCAAGGAAGTTATTACATTGTATTTCATAAATTATGTTAGTGTTGTGTTTGTCAATGTAGTTTTTACATAGTATGGACTTTAGTTTTGTACCTGGTTTTTGAATAAATTTGGTGTTTACTGGAATGTTGTGTTTTGTTATAAGTTTTTTTCCAAATTTTGGTTATTTTTCGCTGATGTCAGGAACATATGATATGCAGCAGTATAAGGTTTTGTAGTTTGTTGTGTCTTGGGATTATTGTTGTTGGTCTTTGTGTATATGTGTAATTCTTTCGACAGTTTTTGAGGAAATTTGTTGATGTAAATAAATTGTGGTTTTATTTTGTTGGTTTCATTGTTAATTTTATCAGGTGAGCATAGTTTGTGGCTGTGTTTATTTGGTTTATTAATATGTTGAAATTTTGTTTTGTTTTGTTTCATGTGCCGAGTCCCAGGGAATGTATAGTCCAGTATGGGTGATGTTTCTATATATTTCTGTTTTAAATTATGTATCAGTTCTTGTGATCTTGAGGTTAAGAAATATTTGGTTAGTTTTCTCGTGTTTTCTGATAAACTTAATGTTGGGATGTATCGAGTTAAACTAAGTGTGTGTTCTGAAGATGTTTCAAACCATTATGATTAAATTGACATTGAATTTAAAGTTAAACATCACTACTAAAAGAAACACCAGAAATACAAAGACTTGATTGGACAAATTAGAAAGGATAGAACTGAGAAAGAGTTTGGAAACACAAACTTTGGTATTCTGGAAACAATCAGTCTGATACATAGAGCTCTAAGCTACCTGATTATAGTGATGTTTGGTAGCATGACCCACTAGGTTTCCTGCATCTAAAATTATGGTCGAGAAGTGGATTCTCAGATGCAACATGGGTAAACAGTGAACTTCTTGAGGTGTCATCATGAGGCTTGTCTGTACAGTGTGCCTTGTGGCAGTCACTCTCTTGCACATCCAATATTTCTTGTATTTAGAGCACGTGAGGCCCTCATCAGCAGCATTCTAACTGATATTACTCATTGTTTTACCATAAGTTTTTCCTCTTGACTGACTGCTCTATAGATTTCTCATTGCATTTTTATGCCACTTCCACATTTTTTAACATTTACAAGTAACACCTAGGCTAATACTGTGAACATAACAATGTGTTTCAGACTCATTCATGTTGGAGATAATACCTTATCAGTATTTTTTTTTGCATTTCAGTACAGTTGTGTAAATACTGTTAAAATAAGAAAGATATGCATAATGAATACAGAGTAAGGAATACAAAATAATAAACACCTGCTTTAAGGAATTTGTAAAGAAAAGATGATCAACTCATGACAGTGCATTCTAATCTTTATAAATAAAAATGTAAGATGGAAGTACTTGATTAACCACACTGACTGCCTTGTTAATTTTAGTTTCACTCATAAGTACATAACTTACTCTGACCAAGAGTTAATATACATTAAACATTTAAAGTATTATTCTATCAAGGAATTTAATTTATATTTTAAAATCAATACAGAAATCAATGCTTCATGTTAATTGCAGAAGGTTATTATATAAGTATGAAAATGCTGATTTATTTAGCAACTTAAAGTATAAATTTTATATTTTTTTCTATTTAATGTATATGGTTGAGTGAAAATAAGTGAGATGATAAGTACTTTCTTGAGTAAGAAAGTAATCATCTAAGTATTATAGAGAAAGGAATCGGACCTGCACATACAAGCCCTGAAGAAAGAAAAAAATCAAAGCAAATGTAGTTTTGAGGGCTGTATAAATCCATATTCATTACTGACAAATGAAAATAGCTACATGAACTGTCAAATTTGTCTGGACACCAAGTCAAGTGTCAAGTCCTTTTGTTTGAGAAGCAGATTTCAATAATTTCGGTGTCAGGAAGCACACTTTGTCATCTTAAAAACCATAGATGTGCCTTGACTTCACCCAGATCAAAATATAAGTATCAGGTATTTTATATGGACCAGATTCTTTGCAGTAGATACCTGTGATTTGTTGGCAATAAATTTCACTAGTAAAGAGCATTAATCTATTTGTTTTAAAATATATTGAAACAAGTTAAATGTTTTCTGTTAGTTATCATAGTTGTATCCAAAGCTATAAATACACAGATTTTTATTTATCTCTACACAGCTGTTCATTTACCATGGAACATAACTTGTAAAGACAATTTTTTTTCTTCTCTACTGTGTTATTATAATACAATCAGTGGCAATTTCTCTTTAAAAAATTACATTTTTTATAGCTAAACTCACAACCAGTCTAGATTTTTGTAGCCATCTATATTAAAATACATTTTGAATATTTATTTATAGCTCAACAAAAGTGTAAGACATTCTGGATAACATGAGAAAAACTCAAAGTTCTAGTGACGTGACATTGTATAATTGCCAATTCACAACAGCTGAATTACACAACATACGACTCCAAAACAATTATGTATATAAATCTGGACACACTACTGCTTCTAAAAATAAAGTAACACTTATGCTGTACTTAAACCCTTTAAATCACCCTTTGTACTAAACTTAAATGGTCATGTATATCTAACAATGAAATGGAAGTATCAGTCAGTAAACCAATCAGCTAGAAAGAAGAGAACAGTCAAATTTCTGTAAACAGTACATGATACTGTCAAGGTAAAAACAGTCAAATTTCTGTAAACAGTACATTATACTGACAAGGTAAAAACAGTCAAATTTCTGTAAACAGTACATTATACTGACAAGGTAAAAACAGTCAAATTTCTGTAAACAGTACATTATACTGACAAGGTAAAAACAGTCAAATTTCTGTAAACAGTACATTATATTGCCAAGGTAAAAACAGTCAAATTTCTGCAAACGGTACATGATACTGTCAAGGTAAAAACAGTCAAATTTCTGTAAACAGTACATTATACTGACAAGGTAAAAACAGTCAAATTTCTGTAAACAGTACATTATACTGACAAGGTAAAAACAGTCAAATTTCTGCAAACGGTACATGATACTGACAAGGTAAAAACAGTCAAATTTCTGCAAATGGTACATTATACTGCCAAGGTAGATTCCTATTATGAAGTAAGAATCATTGCTAGAACTACCGTATGTATGCAACTTAAATTCCAAGTGGTATTTTCAGAAGACTGCTGAGGAAGTGTAACAATTGAATTTGTATTTGTTCTTAGTGATGAAAGCACTCACATTTTGGACAAGAAAACTACCTGTCAAGAATCTTGAGAGGAACATAAAAATGTGTTTTTGGATATTTTAACACAAATTTTGTCATTTATAAGAAAGTCATCATATTTCTAGACATTCATTTTACAAGCAAAAAAACACTTGATACACGTATACTCAATTATAAAAAAACTGCTGAAAATGTAAAGATAAAGATTTACCACTTTCCCACTGAACTGAAAATGTCAAGCATTGTAATGATGAAGATTTACTGCTTTCCTACTGAACTGAAAATGTAAAGCATTGTAAAGATGAAGATTTACTGCTTTCCCACTGAACTGAAAATGTAAAGCATTGTAAAGATGAAGATTTACTGCTTTCCCACTGAACTGAAAATGTAAAGCATTGTAAAGATGAATATTTACTGCTTTCCTACTGAACTGAAAATGTAAAGCATTGTAAAGATGAAGATTTACTGCTTTCCTACTGAACTGAAAATGTAAAGCATTGTAAAGATGAAGATTTACTGCTTTCCTACTGAACTGAAAATGTAAAGCATTGTAAAGATGAAGATTTACTGCTTTCCCACTGAACTGAAAATGTAAAGCATTGTAAAGATGAAGATTTACTGCTTTCCTACTGAACTGAAAATGTAAAGCATTGTAAAGATGAAGATTTACTGCTTTCCTACTGAACTGAAAATGTAAAGCATTGTAAAGATGAAGATTTACTGCTTTCCTACTGAACTGAAAATGTAAAGCATTGTAAAGATAAAGATTTACTACTTTCCAACTGAACTGAAAATGTAAAGCATTGTAAAGATGAAGATTTACTGCTTTCCTACTGAACTGAAAATGTAAAGCATTGTAAAGATGAAGATTTACTGCTTTCCTACTGAACTGAAAATGTAAAGCATTGTAAAGATAGATTTACTACTTTCCAACTGAACTGAAAATGTAAAGCATTGTAAAGATGAAGATTTACTGCTTTCCTACTGAACTGAAAATGTAAAGATGAAGATTTACTGCTTTCCTACTGAACTGAAAATGTAAAGCATTGTAAAGATAAAGATTTACTACTTTCCAACTGAACTGAAAATGTCAAGCATTGTAAAGATGAAGATTTACTGCTTTCCTACTGAACTGAAAATGTAAAGCATTGTAAAGATAAAGATTTACTACTTTCCTACTGAACTGAAAATGTAAAGCATTGTAAAGATGAAGATTTACTGCTTTCCCACTGAACTGAAAATGTAAAGCATTGTAAAGATGAAGATTTACTCCTTTCCCACTGAACTGAAAATGTAAAGCATTGTAAAGATGAAGATTTACTACTTTCCCACTGAACTGAAAATGTAAAGCATTGTAAAGATGAAGATTTAATACTTTCCCACTGAAGGATGAGTGTTTTTTGGTAACTTATGGGCATTGCATTTAACATTAGATTTTATTTTGACATTAAGAGACCAGCAAAGAGCTGAAATGATGTATTATTATGTATTCACGTTTTATTAAATGTCAGTATTAAAAACCATACTATTGTGTTGAAGCTAAACAGATTTAACAATTCTATTTTATAAAGCAAATATATAAACAGTATGTTTCAAGGGTATGTTTTATTATATGAAAAACGTGACTTTATATATATATATATCAAATAAATTTAGTTATTTTACAAACACAAGCAAAATACATTATTTAACATGTGAAACAAATACAATGTATTTACTATTGGTTCAGGCTATATCAAAATGTTTGTAAGCAATGCTGGTATTATATATAAAGTAGTAGAAATTAATATAAAGGTCGTAATGCTAAATATGTGCAGATTTTTATAATACATCTGTAAATTACAAAAAGAGCTTTAAGGTATTTACTACAACAAAACAGAGATATAAATGTATGTTAATACTAGTTGGTATTATGTTATCCTGTAACTTCAAATACTGTTAATTTGATATTTAATAGTGTATTTTATACATGTAAGTGATGTTTATAATAAAGACTTGTGAATGCAAATGAATTAGAATGTTATATTTCAAAATCAAATGCAATGTTACACCATATTTAAAAGAAACAAAATATTAAAATAACTGATTTATGATGTGTTAAACACAGTACGGTAAGCATGATGAGATAAAAATGTCTTTGAATCACGAAAAAGTATTTTTCCTTTCTCAAGCAGGTATTGTTTCTTGTGCAGTGTTGTATTTAGAAGAGCAAAAATAACAAAACATTAACACACACACACAGTGTTTATTCTGAACATACTAAAGTGTCACTGTTTGCCATGGGAGAGATAGATAATATTTTAAAGCACTTCGTTCTGAAACTTGAAGAATTCCAGGTACATGGATATGGCTAATTCCCATATTCAAATTGTGGGATCAGTTTCTTCTGGCTGCACAAATACTACTACTAAATATTCAAGCACAATGACAGTGTTTCTACACCTCCCTGTGGATAGGTCTGATTCTGTCATTCTGGACATGTTAAATAAATACAGTCTGCCTTTGAATCTGGTCAGTTTGCTAGTTCTTTTAATGAAGTTTAGAGTTATACAGGTGGGAACACAGAAAACTGTGAAGAAATAAAATTAAGAGAAGCAATGTTTACAAGAATCTTGTTCTTAATAGATGCTCTCAGAAAACTTTTAAAAAGTTAGAATATTCTAAAATGTGAATATGTATCATGAAACATATGATGAAGATTTATTTATTAAAGAAACTACAAGGATGTTTACATAAGGAACCCTGTCAATATACGCTTGCTATATTGGAATGGACCTTTTTCAAAGAATTTCTTCCAGGCCCCCAAAACTCTTGGCTGCATGTCTGAGAAAGTGTTGACTTTTGGATTAATGCAGTTCTAAACATAATTCTCTGAACTCAATAAAATACTATATTTGTAAACACAATTTATACTAAACCTATTTAAAAGTCAAATATAATAAATGTTCAAACATGTTTGTTGTGCACGTAGCATTTTCTTTATAAATGATATAAATACATTCTGAAAACTGGATTATAAAAAAGATTTTTGTGCTACGCTACTGCATGAACATTTTTTGAAACTTTAGTGGTAGTCCCACCTCAAGTGGCATGTGTGACGAGCAGCAATATAAAATTACCCTGTGGCGATGTTTGAAGTCAACAACAACTATGGAAGCTGTGTCACGTGTGGTAAGTCACTGAAGAAATTATACAATATTTATCATATACTCCAACACATAAATAAAACTTCTCCAATAGATATAACATTAGCTGCATGACCTATCATTTTACCAGCTTCTAAATAATCTTCAAGATAACTTAGAACTTGATTACTAGTAGATAAATGTACCCTAAGCAATAGGTATTAAGAATGTTATGGCCTAACCAGATGAAACTCATTGGTTTATTCCTATAAATAAATTTAATAAATTAAACCTCAAGTATTTCTAACTCATATCATCATTAAGTCATTCTGATGCTGTATTTATAAGACAATGTAAACACAAATGTCAGTTGTAATATGTATTTCTTTAAATTAAATATTTCTAAAATTCAAATACCACTGTATTTTTTATAGGATTAGAATTTGACATTTAGTTTTTATAGTATAAAAGACATATTTTTGATTTGAAGTCACTTACGAAAATACACACATAACAGAAAAAAACAGTCACAAAACATGGAGGAATAATTTTGTTTTTAATTTTGCACAAAGCTACTCGAAGGCTATCTGTGCTAGCCATCCCTAACTTAGCAGTGTAAGTCTAGAGGGAAGGCAGCTAGTCATCACAACCCACCTCCAACTCTTGGACTACTCTTTTACCAATAAATAGTGGGATTGACCATCACATTATAACACCCCCAAGGCTGAAAGGGCGAGCATGTTTGGCATGACGGGGATGCGAACCCACGACCCTCAGATTAAGAGTTGCATCCCTTAACAAGCTTGACCATGGAGAAATAAAGAAAAAATGTTAAAATACACATCTGTAGTATTAAGAATGAGTTTTATTACTGTACACAACATTTATTATTACATGCCCTTCTCACACAGGCCAACTCCCCTAAAAGAGAAAGAAAACTGTCTTAGCTGAAGATGACTCATACCTTGCCAACAATTAGATTTATGTCCCCTAGTTGTACTAAGAAGTTGATGTCTCAATGCTATAATTTCTCTTTAGAATCTTAAACATCTTAATAGAGCTATGTTGTTTTTCAAGATAAAACAATTTCTGAGATTTCTAACTCTCCTTATGACAGCCTCTCCATCAACCCTTTGTACAGGTCAATGTCCTTCCTCAAAGTAAGGAGCCCAAGACTGAAAACAATATTCCAAATGTGGCCTAATCAGTAGCCTACACAATGAAATTTTATAACCTCTATAAACTTGTATTAATGTAGCTACAAACAAAAATCCTATTTACTCTACCATTAGAAACAACACACTGTTTGGATGGGTTCAGAGACTGATCTGTTATTACACTAAGATCCCTGCTTTCATGACAATATCAAAAGTTATTCCCATCAAAATTATACTTTTAATTCAAATTATAACCCAGATGTATTATCTTATGTTTATTATAATTAAAACCCATCTGATATTTATTTCCCAACTCATCTAAATCACTTTGTAAATCAGAGGCATTCTCATAACAGATAATTCTTGTTGCATTCCTTTACTATTTGCTTTTTTGAAATTTTAACCAAAATATTATTCTTATCTCTATATGCAGCAAAATACAGTACTGAGTACTTCACCATTATCTTTACTACCATAACCAGTGCGATGGAATCAACGGTCCCAAAACATACCCTCAACACACATGCTAACTCATTGAAGCTAGCAAAAGAAATTCACAAGCTAATCAGTAAAAGATGAAAAACTAACACACCAATTCATCAACTCTCATGATCCAGTAACCAAAACTAGAATTAACCAAATTAATATCATTGTTCACCATATTAACAAACAAAGAGCAAACAAACAATCCCTACAAAGACCCTTCTTCAATCTGGAAAAAAATTCAAAGCCATAGCAACAAAAAATCGACCAATGATATACTCAACTTTGAATGCAATAACAGGACTGCAACACTGAGGATGTAAGATGTGTCTTCTAACAGCTTCAACAGTAATCAAACACAAGTAAGTTCTGAAGACCCTATAAGTTAAGTCTTCATCCATTTGAAACACACAGAACCTTGTTAAAACTTCTTACATTCAGTGATAAACTAGATCTCAGTCTTAACATAATAAAAAAGGGCTAAGAATGCCAAAATATCAGAATGAGAGCCAGATGAGAGCACTTCCACCACTAGCCAAGTATCAATGGTAGAATCTCACACTCGAGAACTGGATAACTCTAACCACCCACAGCAGCAAGCCAAAGAAAACCCCACAACCTATCCCCTACCTCGGCAAACGCATCCCAACAAAAAGAATCTGCTTTTCCCATGGAGATCTGGTAATCAAATGCCTACATGTCAATGACTAAGTTAAGCTCCTTTAGCCATGAACAGTTGATGCCTTTGCCAAAACAAACCTCGACATCCATGTTCCTGGCAAACATACCCCCATGAAATTAACAGTGACACCAGCCTCTAAGAAATTAAAGACAAGCTTCTAATTCAAGGCATTGAAAAATCCTCCAAAACTGGCCTACCAACAGCTCTATTCTTTGCTGACCTTAAAGACATCACTTCAGCAGAACAAAACATCAAGGAGGGAATCACCTTCTAGCTTTCTTGGCTCCCAGTTGAAGAATCCAACCAGCCCACTACAATTAAAGCCTTGCAGCATTTCAACTGCCAGAAATTTTACCATGCCTGTACAACAACATGCAGGTGCATCAGGTGCAGTTGACCAAACCAAGTCACTGACTGCCCAAAGAAATGTGAAGAGACGTGCTGCACCAACTGCAAAGGACCTCAACTCACTTCCTACTAACTACAATTCTACCAAGTACTCATAGGTTATGCACTGCACAACAAAGTTTTTGCTTCTTGAATGCTGTTGGGCATTCCTTATAAATTTTTGGCTGCTGATCAAGAAAATCACATCCAAGTTTGCCCATCACGTACCATTTCATTGAAATTTTCAGTTTTGTGATGTTTTTTTTCTTATATTTGTGTCCAAAAGTTTTTGTTTCTGTAAGAGACCTAAGAAGAACGTTTTGTGCAGTCTGGGCATGAAATCAGGCAAGGTTGAAAGCTGTTCTGTGGAAGTATGCAGCCCGGGCATGTCAGAACCAGCTTGACACTGTATCAGCAGGCTATAAAAGTGGCTTGCATACACAAATACTGCTCATTGGATTAATATCGACCTTATGGTGTGTATGTATTGTTTCAGAATATATCATTTCCTCAGTTGCACTGTAACGAGTTTGATGTTATTGTTACGTTTTTGTTTATGTTTTTCGTAGACTAAACGCAACAGAAAGACACAGATAACAGCTTGTATAATTTATTACAACACAAAATGGTACTGGCCTGAGTCCAATATAATGATTTAGAGTGAAAGTCCAAAAGTTCAGATCAGAAATTCAAAATTCTAGTCTAGGCGGTGAATTTGGTCCCACGAAGAAATTTCGAAGTTTGAATGGAGAATGACAAAGTTCTTTTTACATCTCAAACTTATCACCTTCCAATTTTCCCGGTTTCCCGTAAATAGTTCCACGTGTTGACTTTCAGTATAACCACTAATTCGAATGAATCATAGAGATTGACGAAGTAAAATCACAGCTTCTGTAGATCTAACTTCAGTCACAAATCCAAGTTGAATAAACTCACAGCAAACACTTAAACTTTCTCAAACGAATGTTGACTCTCTTCTCTTTTCTTCGAATAAAAACTAATGACTCTTTTTCGCATTTTTGTCTGTTTATATATTTGTAGGTCCACATTTCTCGAACCATCGCGTAATTTCCACAGAGTTCCAAAGTAATCTGCGCATGTCTTTCTTTTGCACGAGACTTCTTGTCTAGACACCAGGCCGCCAACATTTCATTTACATAAATTTATAAACATATGATTGATCTACCTAATTCTAGAAAATTCTAAATGTTATTTTAAATGAATAACAACATATTTTATTGGTTTAAACTTTGAAACAATGAAACAATAACATAAATATGGAAATATAAAAACAGTTATACAGAATGATTGGTGTTGGTCAGTATGTCTCATCAGTGATACATTCTGCTATATCTGTGGCTTGTATAACACTTATTCATCAAAGATGCTCAATGATTGCTCTTGTGAAGAAAGCACATCATCTGTACTTTCTGACTGCATCTAGTTATTTTTCATTACCCTGAGTTATTGGCATCCAGATGTTCCTCATTCTATATTTTCTATCATTTCAATATCAGAAGAATAAACTGAAAATGATTACAATAAAATCCTTGATTAACTGGTGAAGAAAACCCTCTTGAACAGTTTTCAAAAACCTTTTGCTCTCCTGGTTTGACTCTTATCAGTTCCCAGTCTTGAAGTGTTGAGTGTTCAAATAAACAATTATCAAATGGGAAAAAAGTACTGAAGTGATAAAAAGTCAAAAAATATATTTTCTGTTTCCTTTTTATTTATAAAATCTAATTTCTGTGACTTTAAAGCTTTTTATTTCTATTTTCAAACTGTTTATACAAATGTTCCAAGTGTTCCTTCTATTTTTGTTAATGTACTCCATCCAGTACTCTAACCCTTCTACTATTTTGTCAAAGCCTTCTTTTCCATGTAACTTGGTTTATATTATCTGATGAAGGAGTTCTGCCCAAAACATTGCAAGCAATAATAAAGTTTTTCCTTATGAACATGTGTTTTAATATTTTTACACTGGATAAAACATGTTTAGCGACATTTCTGACTTTGGGTTCACTTCTAAAGGCTTAAGTTTAAATTATCTAATATGTTGCATGCTTCTTTTTTCTTAAAAACAGCACAACAGAATTCATAGCAACTAATATGTTTACTCATAACAAAAAAAATTTTTTCGACAGTGTTGTTTATCTGGTACCAAGAAAAAAAAAATGCAACCTTTAACAACTGGATTTTAGAAGGGGCTGCAACCTGGTGGTATAATTGTGAAATACTTAAAGTTCCTGAAACAAGAGTTGAGGTGCACGATAAAAGTGAGGATTAACAAACCTTTCACTGAAAACTCTGTTTCAACCAATCAAACAGCCTTTAAACCAACATCAACTTTCATTTACACTGACTTGACCTGTTGGCTGTGCATTTGTACCATTTCTCTCAAAGTCTCAAGTATTATTTCCAAAAATTTATGACCAATCAATAACGAACACATTACTTCTGAAACATCTTTTATATCTTTACAGAAAAGTAAACATGTTGCTTTGATCATCTGTATCAATCGCCTTAATTGTATCAACCAACCAACCAGAGGAAGAATTTTCAACTCTAATGGCCCAATCACAAACTACGATTTCAAAAAAATAGTACATTAGCTGCACGTCAACATGAAAAACCCTTGAAACTACTACTTCATATCTGTCCATTTGTAGTAACATTCATGCTAAAACTGTGCCCTAACGTCCACTAAGGTGTGGAGATGTGATCGTATTTATAAATAATATAGAGCAGTTTCCCAAAAAGGCCCAGTGTTAAGCCTCTTTCTGAGGAATGGGTACCAAAAATGTGTTGAAACAAAAATTAATTTTAATTCTATATCAATAGCAACCAGATACAATTGCATTAAATTACTTAAATTAAACATATGTCACAAGATGTTATTGTTTTTATCACCACAATGTTTTTCAATCATTGTACTAAAGTTAGACTCTCTTAACTTACATAATATTCTCACGCTGCTTAGATGTTTTACTACTTAGTAGCTTCACTTTAAAATAGTTTTTGCATTATTTTTAACTACCTTTTTTTTCTTCAGTGTTGGCAGATCATATATTTGGAGTTTCATGAAGTAAGTTCCAAGTAAAACTTTCCTATTACCTGTGCTGATTACACAAGATAGTTTAGTTTGAGCATTATTATTTAGTTTTTAGGATTATTTAAAAAGTTCATTACATGACTGTACGAGTTTTATACTGTATGTGCAGTTCAACTGTTGTAATACTGTTGATGCCAAACTACTCAAATCTTCAGTGTTTTTATATTATCTTCCATTAAAATATTGCATAGTTTATAGAAAGTTTGACGACTCAATGAACAACATACAAATTCGAGTCTTATTCAGTCAGAAAAAGGTTAGAAAATGTCAGCGAGTGATTAATCATAACAGGCAATATTTCAAAGTGAGTTTCACAGTTACATAAGTAGGATAATTTGACAAAAGATGTCCTAAAATAATTGAACCCATTTGTGTGGACTTTGACAAAAGGTGACAATTATTTAAAGTTCAGGATACAATTGTTGTAACCTATGGAGTAATGTACATGAATATCTCACAGATTGTACAGTAAGAAAACAAAGTAGAGAAAACTTGTGTTTTCAATTTCATTCTAAATCAATTAAAATAACCTGTATAGACTTTTATCAACAAATAGCATTATTTAGATTCAGAACATAAACAATGTTCTACAAACATCTGACTTGTTCTGAATATATTATTTAAAAACAAGTGGATTATGTGCTGTCCCATTTATTGTTCAAATTTAGTGCCAAAAAGTTAGACACCCACTGCAGAAGAATTCCAGTTCACTAGTATTTAAAGTGCTGACAATCTGTCTTTAGTATTGCCGTAGGTACTCCAGTATTGTTGGTTATTGGGAAGTTCTCTGTTTTTACCTGATATATGTATGTAGTACACTTCATTTAAACATATGTTTAAAATACTTTGTTCTGATGAGATCCCACAACTGAGGGACAGGGAGTTGGTTAAATTTTTTTCAACAAGTCAGATGTACTTTGTTTCTTTGCCTGATGTTTCAGTTAATGTGAACCATTACAGAATGGAAGGAGGTTATACAGACCTCTTTGTTCAGCAACATTGACATCTTGGATGTTATGGCCATAAATAAAGAAAACTGAATGAATGGATGGAAGGCGTCACAGTGACACAACACATTTTTGAATTCATTGAAGAGTTAGCCTTCAAACCTCCAGAGGCCAAGCAGCTCCCAATGGCCAGTATTCTATCCATCCACTTCAGCCACCTCGTATCTGCGTAATGCCACTAAAATCTGCTATGAAGAAAGAGATGACTGAACCACCAACAGAACTTCAATTGCTGCTGATAAAGTGTTCTGTCAGAAGATATGACATCACCAATGATACTGCAGACAAGTATGCATAACCCTCTTGTGGGATCACTACAAACCTAAATCTCAAAACACCTTTATATAGCTAAATATTTCCCAATGGCCAAGTGGAACTCTCTCCAGTATAAAACCTATAAAGCACTAGCTGACAATGACTACTCCACTTGTAGCAAAGATTTTGGTTATAAATGAACTTACTTCAACGTAGGTTGTCACAAGACCACCACTACTTAGGCCTCACCAGGATAGACCCTCACCATACACTGATGGTGTTCACTTAAAATACATCTTGAGACCAAATCCTCACTTACAAGAAGTATTTCCAGGAGCAAGCAGGCAGATAGACTGAGGCTTCAGCCACAAACAGGGCCCATGATGTAGAAATCTGGGACATTGTCATGGCTAGAGAAATGACCTCACAAAAGCTCATCCACCAAACTAAATGTTTGAGTAGAAAGTCCACAGCCTTTGTGGAACATCTCCTAACCTTAGATTTCACCATTTCGTATTGTCTTAAATATGGACTGTATAATAATATATATATAATTTTCTGTCTTGTAATATTTTTACAATTTTTTTGAGAGTAAGAGTGTACATCTGAATTATAAAAAAAAATGTGCTTTTTATGTCTATCTCAATTGCAGGATCTAACTGACAGGTGTTATAGGTTTTCTGTAACATGATCTTTAAGGATTTTACTTTTAAAAATAGAAGTTCTATGTTAGAAGGTTTTGTTTTTAATTTTTGTTCAAAGAATTATGAGTTAGTTATAAGTGTTAATTGTTTTCTTCAACTCATTTGGTTGCAAGTAAACAGTATGATTTAGTGCTAATCAATTAATGAATTATTGCTGTTAAAGAGTTTTATGTTATGTAGGTTATCATAAAATTTGTCAAGTTTTTTGCATAAAGGGCTATCTGTTTTAGCTGTTCCTAATTTTAAAGTAACAGATCAAAGGTTAAAAAGATAGTAAATAACACCCACTAGCAACCCTTATGTTATTCTTATCCAAGAATTAGTGAGATTTATCATAACTCCACCACCTAACAACTGAAAGGAGTTATTTGACATCTAATTTTAATCCCAGAGCCTGACATTAAAAGTTCAGCTCCTTAACCTCTGGTCATTCATTGTGTAACATTCAAACATACAGTTGATGTGAACATGCATTATATTAACTCCAAGGAAAATCTGTACAATAGATGAAGCAAAGAAAGTGTTACTGGCTGCAATTCTTCACATTACATAGCTACAAAATAGCAGAAATAGTAAATAAAGTTAGTGTTCCAAAGATTGTTTAATTTCAAAAGAGATCCATTTCAATCTGCACTCTGATCAATGTGTGTCACGATGTCAGTCTAGCTTATCTCTCTTTGGTTGTGTTTAGGGTTGCCACCGAGGAGTGGAATTCTCTGAATCTAAAATAACCCAAACCAAACTTGATCAAAGTGTATATTGAACTGAAATTAGATTTTAAAATTAAGCAATTTGTGAAATACTAAGTTTATTTATTATTGTTATTTAACATGTTTATCTTTAAAGACTTTGTCTTACCTTGTATTCTTTCAATTTATAATCCACATATCAGTGGTAGTTTCCTTACAAGTTCATACGATTTGACTTTTATCACTGTGACAGTATTAAGAGTGATTTAAAATTAACTTTTACTTTTGTTAGAGAATTCTCATAGCACAAAATATGAACTGCATACCAGTATTTTAGTATGAGTTGATTTTATTTACAAGCATCATGTCATTGTTAAATAATCCTGTATTTTGTCTGTAGTAAAGTTAATTCAAGTCAAAATTCCCTGTATACAGAAGCTGTTACAGTATACATTAAAAAGAGTTTTAGTGTATGAAAGTAATTACCCCAATTAGTCTTTCATAAAGATTATTACTTTGTAATAAACATCTGTCTTAGTAGAAAATATCTAATTTGTGGTCAATCTATGTTAAAGGGTATTTTGCACTGTAGATTTTAAATTTCTATATTAAAGATGTTGAATAACTAAAAACATAATATACTTTTATTTTTATTTATATGCTCTAGAAATATACAATAAAAATTATGGCCATGTTATTTTGTGATATCTTGTTCCTGCTCTTGGCTTTACCAGGAATCAACTTGGTTGAAAAACTAAATCAGAGGTGATTGATTGATTGATTTAGTATTTTATGGCACAAAGCAGCTAGGCTATCTGTGCCAAACATCCAGTAAAAAGGTAAAAATAAATTAAATGTAGTAAAATACATAAAAGGAAATGAAGGTAAAACAAAACACCATTGAAAAAAAGAAAAAGCATAAAACCAATGTTGGCACCTTGTCTACAATGTTAAGAGAGAAAGAAGAGTAAGAAAAGTTGTAAAGAACTTTCTCTGGCAAAATGGTAATGATCATAACCAACCAGGAAGACTAACAGGTAAGTACAAGAACCACCATCAGTCACCTGAAGTTGGTCTTTCCAGTCCTGGTTCCAGATTATGCATCATAAGAGCCATTATCAAAAGGTAAAGTAATAAAAGTTTTAAAAGACATGTAGCAAAATCGTAATACTAATTAGCCAAATGTGTGGTAAAAAGGTAAAAAAAAAAGTAAATGTAGTAAAATTCATAAAAGGAAACAAAGGTAAAAAACAAAACAGCAATAAAAACATAAAATGGCATAAAACCAATGTTGACATCCAGTCTACAAAGTTGTAAAGGACTTTCTGTAGCAGAAAGGTAATGATCATAACCCACCAGGAAGACTACTAGGTAAGTATAAGAGCCACCATCAATCACCTGAAGATGGTCTTTTCAGTCCTGGTTATGTGTCATTATGACCAGTACCAAAAATTGAGTAATAAAAGTGTGAAATGATATGCAGCAGAAGTGTAAAACAACTCACCAGGATGACTAACGGGTAGTTCAAACAGCAGCGTTAGTCACCTGAAGTTGGCCTTTCCATCCTGATGTCGAGTTATATAATGTTCTGGCCATTTTACAATGTCAAATTGAACTAGAGAGATTGAGACTCTTAAAAGGGAACCACAATATTAAAAGCTGTAATGTATAAATACCAAACACTAAAATGACATTAAAAAGATCAATGGCCATTAAAAACTAAAACCTTTATCAAGATGTTTCTGTGTCACTGCCACCAATAACACTGTCTAATGTTATAGACAAACCTAGGGACAGAACATTTTTAAAATAGTGCCGTCGTTAAGAAGTCGAAAAACTTCAACTGAAAACCGAAATGACAGGAAATGTAAAAATAACAGGATAAGAAAAGATGTTATGTATTTTGTCAAGACAAGTTAGGACAGGGAAGAAAAGTTACTCAAATGTTACAGGAAAGAAAGAAATATGGAAATTATGTAAGAATAAAAGAAAAAACTGAGCAGATAACACTGGAACAAGATTGTAAAAATACATCAATAAAGTCAGAAGGAAGAGATTAATTATGACTGAGATACAAGAGAGAAGAACAGGGTGAAATATGTGAAGACATAGAGGAAGAAAATGTCCAAGTTGGATCTCTAAACGGTGAAGAAATTGTTTGTTTTTTTGAATTTTGCACAAGGCTATACAAGGGCAGTCTGTGCTAGCCATCCTTAATTTTGCAGTGTAAGACTGGAAGGAAGGCAGCTAGTCCTCACCATCCACTGCCACCTCTTTTACCAATAAATAGTAAGTTTAACTGCACCAATACAACACCCCCACATCTGAAAGGACGAGCATGTTTGGTGCATTAAACAAAGTTAAAAACTGTAAAATGAAACTGTGGGTCTGGGATAGATGGATACCAAAATTACATATGAACTCCAGAATATCTATTAGAAAAATAAAGAATTACATATAATAATATGTATAGAGAAGAGAATTTCTTTTAAAATAAAAAAAAAACAAAGTTGTATTGCTTGAAATGTAGGGATCAACATAAGTAGAAAAATGTGTAACAAACAGTATCCTTGTTATTTAACATCAATGTGTAAATTATATGATAACGTTTAACAGTATCCTTGTTATAACAACAACGTGTAAATTATATAATAACGTTTAACAGTATCTGTGTTATAACATGTATATTATATGATAATGTTTAACAGTATCCTTTTTATAACGTGTAAATTATATGATAATGTTTAACAGTATCCTTGTTATAACAACAACGTGTAAATTATATAATAACACTGGTTTACAAAAAAAATATTTTTTGTCTGAGGCAAGAATGTGAATAGGTGTTTTTTACTAATTTGGATGTGCTGAATTCAAATTTATAAACAGATTTGCTCTATCACCTCTAGTTTTCTGGCTTTTAAATAGTCTCATTTTAGTATATACAGAGTATATACGTGCTTATTTCAACAGTTGCAGCAGCTTATTACAGATAAAACAGGATAGATAAAGAACATTGACGGAATAAATATACTTAGATGATACAATGTACACAATTCCGTAGACAGTTAGAAGTGTGTTTTCTTTGATGATCTGGTGTATTTTGCCTCCGGGATGTAACGCAAGAGCATCCAGCAGAAGTCTCCCATCATGCTGGGGTTCCACTTGCCTTTGTAGTTGCTCTCCATCTTCGTAATGTCTTGGTGGAATCCTTTTCCGTGCTCATCACTCACTGCTCCAAGATTTGGAGGGAAGAAGTTGAGGTGGGAATGGAGAAAATGAATTTTGAGTGACATTTGGCATCCCATATCCTCATAAGTCTTTAGCAACTTCTCAATACAGGCTTGGTAATTTGGACGCATGTGTTACCAAGGAAGCCACTACAGACTGACTTAAATGCTTCCCATGCTCTCAGTTCCTTTAAGGTGAGAAGCTCCTCAAAATCAGCATCCTTCAGCACTTCTCGGATTTGAGGTCCGACAAAGATGCCTTCTTTGAGCTTAGCAGCACTGAGACCTGGAAACACAGTAGACAAATGTTGGAAGGCAGCACCATTTTTGTCCATGGCCATCACGAAATTCTTCATCAAACCAAGCTTGATGTGAAGAGGAGGAAGAAGCATCTTCTTCACGTCAACTGGTAATGGTTGTACTTAACAGCTTCTAAAAGAAGCTCCATATTGTCATAGAACTCCTTTAGATGGACAGAGTGTGCAGTGGGAATCCTGGGATATTTATTCCCGTTGTGCAGAAGCACAGCCTTGAGACTTCGCTTGGAAGAGTCTATGAAAATACGCCAGTCTGAAGGAATATGTGGCAAACCAAGGAAAGTGAACAAGCCAGGTACATTTGTGCAGTAGCACAACTTGTTTACCATGTCGAAAAATGAAGCAAGGTCTTTGTTCCGATTCCTGAAACTGGTGATCCGTCTTGATATATAGCTATATATATATATATAATGTAATGCTATCACTTACATTTATTGCATAATAACTAAACAAGAAGACATAAGTTACACAATATTAGAAATTAACCCTAAATGCATATACGCCTTTATGTACAGTATGCATATCTAAAAAACTAGAGGTGATGAGTAAAAACGGATTTCAAATCTGAATTCAGCACCCCCAAATTAGGTTAAAACTGCTATTTTTGTGCTTGCCTCAATTTCTTTGTAAACCAGTGTTATCATGTAATTTACACATTGTTGTTATAACAAAGATACTGTCAAACATTACACTAGTTAACAAACACAAGCACAAAAATAGCTAATTAACCAAATTAGGTTAAAACTGCTATTTTTGTGCTTGCCTCAATTTCTTTGTAAACCAGTGTTATCATGTAATTTACACATTGTTGTTATAACAAAGATACTGTCAAACATTACACTGGTTAACAAACACAAGCACAAAAATAGCTGTTTAAACCTAATTTGGGGGTGCTGAATTCAGATTTGAAATCCGTTTTTACTCATCACCTCTAGTTTTTTAGATATGCATACTGTACATTTTGTACACATACTGTACATAAAGGCGTATATGCATTCAGGGTTAATTTCTAATATTGTGTGACTTATGTCTTCTTTTTTAGTTATTATGCAATAAATGTAAGTGATAGCATTACATTATATATATATCGCTATATATCAAGACGGATCAAGAGTCCTATGACAATACGGAGCTTCTTTTAGAAGCTGTTAAGTACAACCAGTACCAGAGGAGTCTGTGTGAGGACCTCAAGGTCATTGGTCTTCTTATGGGTATGCAAGCGGGCTTCACAAAGTACTGTTGCTTTCTCTGTCTCTGGGATAGTCGAGCTGTATCCCAGCATTACAAGCAGAAATACTGGGGGTCTAGAAGCACTTTCGTTCCTGGCGAACACAGCGTCAAGGAGAATCCTCTGGTTGACATGAAGAAGGTGCTTCTTCCTCCTCTTCACATCAAGCTTGGTTTGATGAAGAATTTCGTGAAGGCCATGGACAAAAATGGTGCTGCCTTCCAACACTTGTCTACTGTGTTTCCAGGTCTCAGTGCTGCTAAGCTCAAAGAAGGCATCTTTGTCGGACCTCAAATCCGAGAAGTGCTGAAGGATACTGATTTTGAAGAGCTTCTCACCTTAAAGGAACTGAGAGCATGGGAAGCATTTAAGTCAGTCTGTAGTGGCTTCCTTGGTAACACACGCGTATCAAATTACCAAGCCTGTATTGAAAAGTTGCTTAGGACTTATGAGGATATGGGATGCCGAATGTCACTCAAAATTCATTTTCTCCATTCCCACCTCAACTTCTTCCCTCCAAACCTTGGAGCAGTGAGTAATGAGCACAGAGAAAGATTCCACCAAAACATTACGAAGATGGAGAGCAACTACCAAGGCAAGTGGAACCCCAGCATGATGGGAGACTTCTGCTGGATGCTCTTGCGTGACATCCCGGAGGCAAAATACACCAGATCATCAAAGAAAACACACTTCTAATTGTCTGCGGTACTTTGAATTGTGTACATTGTGTCATCCAAGTATATTTATTCTGTCAATGTTCTTTATCTATCCTGTTTTATCTGTAATAAGCTGCTGCAACTGTTAAAATAAACATGTATATACTCTGTATATACTAAAATGAGACTATTAAAAAGCCAGAAAACTAGAGGTGATAGAGCAAAACTGTTTATAAATTTGAATTCAGCACACCCAAATTAGTAAAAAACACCTGTTCACATTCTTGCCTCAGACAAAAAATTCTTTTTGTAAACCTGTGTAATGTTTGAAGAAAGGACAAGTGGATAGGTTCAATAGAAGGACAAAAATATACACATCTGCCTACATATATTGAGAAACAAAGGCTGTATACATTTTATGTACAGGGTGGCCCATAAGTCCCTACCCATCCATATGTTACTAAATAATACTAATGATGAGTTGAAAGCAGCTGTTAGTTACTGCGACATTTAGAACAATACCCCTGCTATGTTGAGGAAAATGTCTCACAAAACATAGTGTCACATAATATTATGCAGCGAGAATGAGGGACAGCACACAGATACACTGGATACATAAAATATATGGATGGATAGAGGCTCACAGGCCACCCTGTATGTTTGAAAAGTTGAAGAAAACGAGAGACTGATAGAAGGATGCTTTACAAGAAATATGTGACAAAACAAAAAACAAAGTACAGAGGATAAAATACACTCAGTTTGACATGTATGATGGATTAAAAGCAGGTAAAAGATAGTACTGTGGCAAATGTGAGAAGTAGGAAATATACTGGTAGACAAGAGAAAGGATAATAAAGTCAACATGTAGTGGATGATGCAACCGACTTAGAAAACCAGAAAAGAAAGGGTTGTAATAGAGGAACAGGAAATTTTTCCTTTGGTCTACAGATATAATGTTGTTGATTGTGAAAGTAGAATGTTTACACAAAGTGATTGGAAGGATACTGTAAATAGAGTTAGCAAAATACATCGTAAGGTTGCTCTGTTGTTAGTCATAACACCTGTACTCATTGTACACACAATTCAAGAATATTAATGTTGGCTTATATTTACACTAAAATGTATCAACTTATTAAATTCTTTAGTTTCATAGCTACTCTAAATAAACACACAAATTATTTATTAAAGCATGTAAAAATCTTCAAAAGAAAGCAAGAAAGTATTCATATTTCATAAATAAAAGTTTAGATTAAATGTGAGAAAATCTCCTATCATACAAAAATCATACATTAGCACTGAAGCATAAGGCTGGTTTTAGATGAACCTAAAGAAAATAACCAGAATGTGAGAAAGTAATTCTGACTGTAGTACTATTAACCCTTTCACTATGGTCCAGTATAATACACACAAGTTCCTCTACACATTTGTGTATCTTCACAAAATTTGAAAGACTAATAAATATTACAAATTTTTGAACACAAAAAAACCAGAATTTTCAATTAAATATTTTTACTCAAGATTTGTTTGTGAAACTAAAGTCTGTTTCAATATTAGTGATTTAATGTTATGATTAACAAAACTATTCTTCATCCCACAAATCTCAGATATTCTTTATGTAATACATTTCAATCACATATTTTGAATTATACTTTATAGTTTATGTTATTTTCTATACTCTGTGTGAAGCCTGTTACTTAACCAACCTTATCACCACCATTATAAAGTAAGAAAATACAAATTATGTTTTTTTCATGCTAGAATAACTGCATATTGTAACACGACAATACAGATATTTAGTCTAAGTTAAGTCTCATAACATTATATATTTATTATTTTTTTAATTATATTGACCTTTAGTCATACCTAGCTAACATTACATAACTTGAATTGATGTAGTGTATGTGCACCCATCTTACGTATCAGATAATATAAAACTGACCTTTGGTCTTCCTGTCTTGGCTTTAAGTGGACTAATATTTACTAATAAACAGTCACATTTCACTTATTGTACATTATATATATATGTATGTAGATTATTCTTATTTAGAAATAAAATATTAAACTTATTTTTCTTAAAATATAGAACAACAAATCAAGAAATAAAGCAAACAATTACCTAGTGATGTCGAGAAACCCACTTGAAGTAAAAATGTACCTCAAGATAAGTGGTAGGAGTATTAACACTTTTAATAAGACTGATACGTTGTTCTCTGCTTTATTAGTAAAAGTGTTTATACCCATACAGCCGTCCTAATATAAAACCAATTATCTCTTCCCACTATAATCTTTGTGCTAAGTTGCTGCTGAAAATCAGTTTCCTAACCTTTTAAGGTTTTTTTATATATACAGTTGAATAACCAAACAGCCATACATAACTGCACTGGTACCATAAAATTCCACTATAATTTATATGCTTGGTAACTATGATGCATTTAGATTTAAAAAAAATATGAAACTTTGAGCAGACTAAAAACACGACCTACCTCATTGAAATCTTGGATCTAAAGAACGTGATAGCCTTTTCGCAGATTAAAATGGCTAAGAAAAATCACTTTGAGGACATTCTGAGCTGTTGATTGATTATTTATATATGATGTATTGAAGTAAATGTACATAATGGATTGTTTCTAACAATGGAAAGAGGTGAACAGGGCCACTGTGTTTGATTCAGTATATGTACCGTATCTCAGCAAAATAAAAAGATATAAAGACCTGGTATTATATTTTAGGTTCATATTATTAGTCAATTGAATTCTAAATTTGTATCAAACTACAGACTTAGTATTTTGACATCATAAATGTTTTAACCCTAGTACACACACTCAAAAAAATTACGTTGCCCACACTGGGGGTCATTTTTGACCCCCACCAAAAATATTTTAAAAAATTTATTTTCATATAAGCAAAGTATAAATTTGGACAAAATATTTATTCTATACAATTTATGCATACACTCTGAGTAGCTTTATGGTCATTGCAAGCCATTTTACTACATTTGATACACTTTGAAGAAGTTTTTTTCCTTGAATCATGTGCACATACTTGACACCATTTCCTAACGTTCTCTTCAGCAACTTTTTGTCTTTTCGGAGGGATCACTTCATTTGTATCTTCTTCAGGCAGTAATTCATCAGTAAGTAACTTCAGAAATTCACGTCTTGCTCTTTTTTGGTACTTTGATGCGAATTCTGGATGGCGCTGGCGATAGAGAAGGTAAGCATTGTATGGGGCAGCATCATTTATATAGAAATTTTGTGTTCCAGAACGTTCTAGAATGCTTGAGAACATTTATAGTGTTCCAGAACACAAAATTTCATATCAATATTATTTGTTTACCAAAAATGTAATTGAATTTTTTAAACGGGGGTCAAAAATGACCCCCAATGTGGAAAACGTGAATTTTGACATTAGACAAGAGGTGTAATACCCAATTTGCATAAAATACATGTTAAACGTATTAGTATAGTATGTTATTAGTATAGATTAAATTAGCTACATTTTTAGGCCCGAAAGTCACACCTTTGATATTTCTATAACAACTTAAACACAAGTGGGCCCATTTTTGATCCCCACCGTGTGTATGAGGGTTAAACAGTGCTGTACTCAATGTATCATGGGACCAACTAAAATCTGTATTTAAATGTGTTCTTTTAATATTTATTTTAAATTAAGAAATTAACTTGTATATAACAGTAAAGTCTAAATTGTAATCTACACTTCAATTTCAAACTTACTGATGTAAATTCATAAAATAACAGTTCAATATGAATTTGAATGCAAGTCAACAAACGAGATGACATGCCCTTGACTCATGACTTGTCATGAAAAGGTTAATGCAACTAGTTGTATTGTACATAACTAATTACAGGCAGATTATATAAATATATTGCATAGGCAATTTAAATAGATATAGATAATTTTAAAGTCATACTATATCAAAAAGCCTATACATGAACAGCATACGATCTAGATACACAGCTCATTTTCAGCATAAACTCAATTATTTTGTACTGTAACCAGTGTTGGTTAAGGTATTACCCAATATTAGTACCTGACCTTGGTAGAATAAACCAAGAATTACCAGAATAAACAATAACTACATATGTTCAGTTTCAGTGAAAAGTTTAGAGTTTGTAAAATTCTAGCATTATTTTGTACTGTAACCAGTGTTGGTTAAGGTATTACCCAATATTAGTAGTTCAGAATTTTAATTTCCAATATGATAGCCAACCTTTTATCACATAACAGCTGGAACCTCACACTGATCTGGTAATTGCAAAATTATGTAGATGAGCCCACATCAGAATATGTCTGGAGGAACCTCTGGAGTTTGACATCTATAAGGAAATACACTCGTGGGAAACTGCATCAGATCTGAACCCAGTATACTCTTCATTCTTGAAAAATGAAAGTGTCACTGAAGAGGTTACAAAGAACAAACAAAAAAACAAAGCATAAAAGAAAGAGAAGTTGTGAAGGTGGGAGGTTAAAGTTAAAGATGGGGCAACTGTACATAGAAGAAAAGGGTTTCAGCACTTGAACTCCAAGCCAAGTTTAAAAAAGCTACTGTTGAAAATCCAAAATAAGAATTCCAAACCTGATGGTAGGCCAATATATAAACCTCAGAAGAGTGTGGGAACACAGCATGCTAACCCTCAAACATTAACAGTCAATAAAACCCTCACCATAATATCTTGAGTGAGAAGAATAAACATTAGGGGGCAGGTGTGTCATGTCACAAGGAAAAGGATGGGTTGCACAACAATAAACACAAAAAATCTGTGTTATCAAATCCAAAAACTCTTATGATGGTCTAGGTACATCAACAACAACTGAATGAGACTACAAGTCAAAGGAAGGATGGAAAAGGCTCTCCAAGTCTTCGACCTCCTGTTCAATGACCCTAGAGTACGGCAAAACTGCATAAGGGTCAAGAGAGCCACTAACCTGCATGATTGACTCCACTTACAAGCAGATAAGTGTCACAATTCCCTTTTCCTATAACTTTGTTCCCATGTCCACAATAACAGGATTGCACCATGACAGTGGCAGCATAGTTATGGTGACAATGAACCTCAAATTCCTCACTGAACATAAGTAGATAAATACACCAATACCAAAAGTATTCTTAAAACAACTTGGAGAATGAGGGAGATAAAGAAAATTTTAAGGAAGAAATTCAACTCTTATTGAACTGTTGTTAGATTATCAAAGTTGAAGTTGCAAGTTCCAAAACAAGATACCAAACTACAAGAATTGTGCAAAGTTTAAGAACTCGGAAGTTCATCAAACAATAATTCTAATTGCCGAAGTACTAAATCAACAAGAGAGATTAGACTCTGTAATCCCGAGAGAGACAGCTGTGCAAGGAGTGAGAGATTACTCTGTAATCCTGAGAGAGACAGCTGAGCAAGGAGTGCGTGTTGCACTTCTTCTGATAGAAGGTTAATACTGTGCTTTTTCCATGCTACAGCACACTTGTACCATATTAAACATGTGGGGGTAGGTAGATATATCATAATTAGTGGCAAACAAAAACAACTGAGCATATAGACAGCAGCATTAATTAAATAAAGCTGTTCTTAAAACATGAAACATATACAGCTTGAAGCACAACTCAATGAAAACCTTTTCTCAATTTAGTGTCACTGATGTTGCTGTTGTTAAGACATGAAACATATACAGCTTGAAGCACAACTCAGTGAAAACCTTTTCTCGATTTAGTGTCACTGATGTTGCTGTTGTTAAGACATGAAATATATACAGCTTGAAGTACAACTCAATGAAAACCTTTTCTTGACTTAGAGTGTCACTGATGTTACCAATCAGATTTGAAAATTTCCTCTACTTTAAAAAACGTTTTACCAATGTTTCAATAATAGATGAACAAGCAATAAACTTGTTACATAAGTGATTGTAGTGTCACAAACTTATTTTAGATAAATAGTAGAAAGAACCTTTAGAAATATCAGTTTTAACGTATATTTTACAATGGTATCAAGTAGCTTCAGTTACATACAAATGCTTTGAGAAAGTGGCATAACATAACTTTGTACAACTTCCTCTGAATACCCTACAACTTTCAATATCTTCTTGGATTCTACAAATAACTGGATTATGTAAATTTAGATGCACAACTGTAATTGCAAATTAAAATTTAGAATCAGTTTGTAATCTATTTACATAATAGAGCAATTCAATTTATCAATTCTAAATTTATAATTTTCAGAGATGCCTCTAATTATTTATTATTTTCAAATTTATAAATAAATGTACAACGTAATAAAACTTAACAAACAGCACTGTGAGTTAACAAAATCAACAGTTCAGTTTTAACTTATACTTGCTGCTGGAAATAATATGGATTATTTGGATTAAAATTCCAGCACAGTTGAATAGCAAATGTTTCTCGCAGTATTCTCCACTGGCATCCCATCATATGTAAATGTTTCTCGCAGTATTCTCCACTCCAATCCCATAACGTGTTACATTTTTTTATGTGGACTGAACCCAACAGAAAGACACAGATAACAGCTTATATAATTTATTACAATAAACTATTATATATGTAACAGATATAACATAAATTATATAATAACAATGACAGATATTCAGTTTCAACCTTCAAAATTAATTACAACACAAAATGGTACTGGCCTGCATCTAATATAATGATCTAAAATGAAAGTCCAAAAGTCTAGATCAGAAATCCAAAACTCCAGTCTAGGGTGTGAATTTGGTCCCACGAAGAAATTCCGAAGTTTGAATGGAGAAGTCCAGAAACAATTCACAGTTCAATAAATTTGACGAAGTTCTTTTTAAGATGTTTTCGATGAATGTCTCAAATTTGTCGTTCTCCCACTTGCTACTGTCTCCCCCAAACAGTCCTATACGTGTTGACTTTCAGTATAACCACTAATTCGTAAAGAATCGTAAAGATTGACGAAATAAAATCATAGCTTCTGTAGATCTAGCTTCAGTCACAAATCCAAGTTGAATAAACACACAGCACATGTTGAAAATTTCTCGAACAAAGACAATATCTCTTGAATCGAAATAAAAATGAACGACTGACTGATTTCTCTCTTTCTCCTTGCGTCACCGTCTGTTTTTATACTAGTAGGCTTACTGTGTCCTCGAACAATCGCGTAACTTCTACAAAGTTCCAGAGTAATCTGCGAATGTCTGTTTTTGCACGAGAGTCGTCGTCTAGACACCAGGCCGACATACATTTCATTTATAGACATATGATTGATCAACCTAATTCCAGAAATTTCTCAATGAATTCTAATTGATTCTAAATGTTATTTTAAATGAATAACAACATATTTTATTGGTTTGAACTTTGAAACAATAATATAAATATAGAAATATAAATAATAGATACGGAAATTCAAACGCAACATGACATGGTTGTCATTTACATAACACTCTCCCCTTAAAAGCAAAGAAAAAATTTTGAACTTATGAAAACTTTTTTTTTAACCAAATAAGGTCCAAATTTTTTAACTTGAAGTGAAGAGCCTGATGTGGGCAACAAGACTAGTACTTGGTCACCAACATTCAAAGATTGTTTTCACCTCTTCCTGAGAAGACTTCAGGTTTTCCCTGGCAACATTAAAAGCATTGTGCAATCTGGTTTTGAAATCAGAGACATAGTTCAAGAAGCTAATTTATGAGTTATTGTCCTCCAACCATTTCTCCTCAACCAACTTCAATGGACAATGAACTGAGTGACCATAAACCAACTCAAAAGGGCTAAATCCAGTAGATTCTTGAACAACCTCACGAACTGCAAACAACAAGGGAAAACCCTCATCCCAGTCCTTCGAGTGCTCGTGGCAGTAATTTCTAAGCATGGCTTTTAGAGTTTGAAGGAAACGTTCAAGGACACCTTGTGACTCAGGATGGTATGCACTGGATGAAACTTGATGGATGTTTAGTTCATGCATGGCTTGTTGAAATAGCTTGGACATAAAATTTGAGCCTTGATCTGATTGCTCAACTTTTGGAATCCCGAACATGGTAAAGAATTTGACAAAAGCCTTGACAATGTTGGGAGCAGTGATTTTTCTCAAAGGGATAGCCTCAGGGAAACGTTTAGAAGCACACATGATTGTCAAGAGGTATTCATTTCCTGCTTTGCTTTTTGGCATTGAGCCAACACAGTCGATAATGACCCTTGAGAACGGTTCTTCAAAGGCAGGAATATGCTGCAGTGGTGCTTTGGGAATCCCCTGATTTGGTTTTCCAGTCATTTGGCAAGAATGGCACGTCTTACAATAGTCAACAACATCTTGACGCATCTTTGGTCAATAGAAATGTCGTCGGATACGATCTAGGGTCTTTCTTACACCTAAGTGTCCTAACAACACATGATCATGAGCAAGACTAAGAATATCATTCCAATAGCATTTTGGAATGACGATTTGGTGAATAACATTCCACTCTTCATCAGCAGCAACGTCAGGAGGTCTGTATTTTCTCATTAACACACCTGACTTCTGGTAGTAACAAATAGGGACAGTTCCTATTTCATTTTCATCAACGGCCAGTTGTAAAAGAGAATGAGTTTCAGGATCATTGTCCTGTTCCTCAACAAGTTTATTTCGATGAAGAGAGTTGAAAAATTACTTGGAGTCATCAGTAGAACTCAAAGTTGAGTCAGAAATCTCATCGATGTGAGACATGAATGTATCAGATAAAGGGAAATCCTCTTTGGACTTCTGAGAACGTGTTTGAGAACGAGTAACAGCACAGGCGGGGAAAACATCAGGAAACTCTTCAACGAGTTGCTCTGTACTGGGTCTAACAACAAGTGCTTCAACAACACGAACCTCTGGTACCACCTTACTACCAGCCAAATCATTCCCCAAAAGCATAGACACACCTTCAACAGGCAATGAAGATTTATAAACCACAGTCACTGAGCCCGAATGCAAATCCAATCTATGAAGAGGAATAGAAACGACGCCACCTTCTACACCAGAAATGAGCACACTGACCCCAACGGATGACTTTTCAGAAAACGGAAGTACACTTTCCAAAATCAAACTCTGAAAAGCTTCAGTATCCTGCAGGATCTTAATTGGTTGTGGATGTGAATCGCCAACAAAAGAAACAAAACCTTCAGTGATGAAAGGCTTAAATTTATCCTCAACAAGATCTTCAGGTACATCAAGAATATTGGACTTGGAATCCACAGTGGACTGGATAGGGTCAAAATCATTGGGAACCAAAGATGTATCCAACGAGGGCAAAATGAAACTATGGGGTGATGGCTTGTTTTTGATCTTATAGCACTCAGAAATCAGATGGCCAGGTTTCTTACAATAAGCACGTTTTGGATGAGAATGACACATTTTTGGTATATGATGAGCTTTGAGAATGAGATGAAGTCTTTGTTTGAGAATTAGAAGTTTGCTCTTTTTTGTCTTTGTCAACATTTGCATAATGTTTGAATGAGTCATTGGGTTTCTTTGCTGTGTGATTTGTTTTGCTTTTGTAAGACAAATCTTTGTGAGTCAAAACATACTTGTGTGCCAAGACAGCAGCATCATGAATTTTGGAAGCTTTTTGTTTATCAATGTAAATTTTTAGCTCTACGGGAATACATCTTTTAAATTCTTCAACCAACATGAGTTCTCTGAGCTTTGTGTAATCATAAGTTTGGCTGTCAAACTTTTTGTAACCATGAAATTTTTGTCTGTATGCCTCTGGCACCAATTCAAAAGCATTCAAAATGCATTTTTTGACGTGCTCGTAATCATAACTCTGCTCGGCTGTGAGTTTGGAATATACTTCCTGAGCTTTACCTTTGAGAACACTCTGAAGTAATATTGTTCAATATTCGGTAGGCCATTTTAGCCTAAGAGCCAATTTTTCAAACTGCTGAAAATATTTATCTACAGCCTTCTCATTGAATGGAGGCACTAAACAAATTTGTTTGGAAGCATCAAAATTATCCAACTGCATTTGGACAACCTTTTCTTCTGTCTGTAACTTTCTCATACTGATTTCCATATCAGCTTTAATGCGTTCTTTTTGTATTTCTTTTTCTGTCTCAAGAACAAGGCGTTTGTTTAACTGTTCTGCCTCAATACGTTTGCTTTCAATTTCTAAATGAAATTTCATTTCCATTCTTTTTAATTAAAAATCTGGGTCAAAATAAGTGGCAGGCAATTGTTGTACAACTTTTTGAGGCAAAACTTTTTGGCTGACCAAATGTTCAACAATTCGTTTGATATCTGCTTTCTTCATTGCTTGCTTAACTTCCAAATTGAAATTTTTCCAACATCAAGCAATTCAGATTTTTTTAATTCACTTATCAATTTGAAAGAGGGATTCTGATTAAATTTGTCTACAAAATCTTCAAGTTGGAATGCCATTTTGAATATACGAGCTGTCGATCTGTATAGAATATAAATCTAATTTTGTAATGGAATTAAATTCTTTGATCTATCCCGGCTGAGCCCCCAATTTTCTGGTATGTTTTTTATGTGGACTGAATGCAACAGAAAGATACAGATAACATCTTATATAATTTATTACAATAAACTATTATATATGTAACAGATATAACATAAATTATATAATAACAATGACAGATATTCAGTTTCAACCTTCAAAATTAATTACAATACAAAATGGTACTGGCCTGTGTCCAATATTATGATCTAGAATGAAAGTCCAAAAGTCTAGATCAGAAATCCAAAACTCCAGTCTAGGGTGTGAATTTGGTCCCACGAAGAAATTCCGAAGTTTGAATGGAGAAGTCCAGAAACAATTCACAGTTCAATAAATTTGACGAAGTTCTTTTTAAGATGTTTTCGATGAATGTCTCAAATTTGTCGTTCTCCCACTTGCTACGGTCTCCCCTAAACAGTCCTATACGTGTTGACTTTCAGTATAACCACTAATTCGTAAAGAACTGTAAAGACTGACAAAATAAAACCACAGCTTCTGTAGATCTAGCTTCAGTCACAAATCCAAGTTGAATAAACACACAGCAAACGTTGAAAATTTCTCGAACAAAGACAATACCTCTTGAATCTAAATAAAAACGAACGACTGACTGATTTCCCTCTTTCTCCTCGCATTACCATCTGTTTTTATACTAGTAGGCTTACTGTTTCCTCGAACAATCGCGTAACTTCCAAAGAGTTCCAGAGTAATCTGCATGTCTGTTTTTGCACGAGACTCGTCGTCTAGACACCAGGCCGACATACATTCCATTTATAGACATATGATTGATCTACCTAATTCTAGAAATTTCTAAATGAATTCTAATTAATTCTATATGTTATTTTAAATGAATAACAACATATTTTATTGGTTTGAACTTCGAAACAATAATATAAATATGAAAATATAAATAATAGATATGCAAATTCAAACACGACATGACATGGTTGTCGTTTACATAACATGTAAATGTTTCTTGCAGTATTCTCCACTTCAATCCCATCATATGTAAATGTTTCTTGCAGTATTTCCACTCTCATCCCACCTTATGTAAATGTTTCTTGCAGTATTCTCCACTCCAATCCCATCATATGTAAATGTTTCCTGCAGTATTCTCCACTCCACTCCCATCATATGTAAATGTTTCTGGCAGTATTCTCCACTCCCATCCCACCTTATGTAAATGTTTCTTGCAGTATTCTCCACTCCACTCCCACCTTTTGTAAATGTTTCTCGCAGTATTCTCCACTGGCATCCCATGGTGAAGTATTTCTACTTCTGATGCTTCTCTTTCCCTCAAGATATCAGAAAGACCTGAACAACGTCTTGCTGGTGCAGCAGTAAGCAGTGCTAAGATGGGAAAATCTGGATTCTTTTGTGTATTTTATAAAATGCCATTGACTAATCGGTAGATACAATGAAGAGAAAACACATTTAGAGGCCATATGTATATATACACCAGCTGCAGTGAATAGGTTTAAAAAGTGCTTTCAAATTTCAACTTTTCTGTAATACATGCCTGAAAAATAACAAAACAATTTCATTCTTGAACATTTTGACACACAAACAAGTTATTACTAACTGCAATGGTGAATAATGACTTACTTAAAAGCAAAACTGTTTGTGGGTAAAAATCTTTATTGTACCACAGAAACACTGAAATTTGAAAAACGTTTAACAATGTAACAATTTATTACTTGTTTATTAACAATACACTTTCTGTAAGACAATAGATTATTGCTGTGTTGTTGTGATTAGTCAAACAGGAAAAACTGATTATGGCTGCAGTAATATTGTAGAATAGGCAACATTTCTCGTCCACAGTACAAACAATAAGAGAAAAAAAGGTGTTTTTTTTTATCAGCATTCTTGTTGCATCTCCAATTTGAGTTATTACGGTAGCCCTTTCGTAACAAGTCACAGGTCAAAGGTCATGTCATCGCATTTGTTGATTTGCATTCAAAATTTCATTGACCTGCTATTTAATTAATTTACATCAACAAGTTTGAAATCAAATTGTACATTATAAATCAAACTTTAAAATTATATTTGAATTAATTTCTCAATTTAAGAGTAAATATTAAAAGAATATACCTTCACGTTAATTTTAGTAAGTCACATGGTATGTTGAATCCAGCACTTCAAAATTAGGCATTTGTGATGTCAAAATATCAAGTCTCAAGTTTTGTACAAATCAAGAACTCAAATGACTAATGTTAACATGCTATAATATAAAGTAAGAACTTCATATCTTTTCATTTTAAAGAGATATGGCTTATGTACTAAATCAAACACAGTGGTCCCATTCACCTCTTTTTCCATTTTTGAAAACATTCTCTTACATCAACATATGACTAACCCAATCAACACCTTAGAATGTCCCCTTGTGCTTTTCTCAGCCATTTTAACCTGTGAAAAGGCCACCACATTCTTTTGATCAAAGATTTCTACGAGGTAGGTTGTGTCTTTTGCCTACACAAAGTTTCTTTTTTTTTTTAATATGCATGCATCTTAGTTACCAATCTTAATAAATTACAGTAGAATTATATGGTATAAGTACAGTTATTTATGATTTTTGGGTTACTCAACTATTTGTATAAAACCTAAAGTAAATTGTTTGATATCTCCCATGTGCAAAAGTTGAAAAGTTTTGGCAACCTATTTCCAGCAGCAACAAAATACAAAAATCGTAGCAAGTAGAGAATATTGTTTGTTTTATATCTTGATTTATTGTTCTATATTTAAAACAAAAAACAAATTAATTTATTTGTACATAATAATAACTTAGATGCATATATATATAATGTATAATAAAAGAAATGTGACTGTTTATGTGTAAATACTAGTCCACTAAAACACATCCAAGACAGGGAAGACAAAAGGTCAGTTTTATATTATTGGGTATGTAAATAAGTGCACATGTACTCCATCAATGCAAGTTATGTAATGTTAGCTAGGTATGACTAGGTCAGTATAAAAAAAAATAAGAAATATATACATATTGAAACTTGAGATTAAATATCAGTATTTTCATGGTATAATATGGTCATTCTAGCATGAGAAAAAACAGTTCATATTTCATGATTTCTTTGTGATGGTTATGAGGTTGGTTAAGTGACAGAGTATAGAAAATAACAAAACATAAAAGTCTTACTGAAAAAAAACTTCTGAAGTGAATTTAGATGTTACACAAATAATATTTGAGAATAGTTTCCTTAATCATAACATGAAATCACTTTGTACTCAGACACTGATGAAAGACTATTTTCACAAACAAATCTTTAGTGAAAATCTGATTTTTTTGTGTACAAGATATTTGTAGCCTTTATTAAAAGTCTACCACATTTTGTGAAGATACACATGCTGTGTCAAAAGTATAGTGAAAATATGCAGACAAACCTATGTGTATAAAACAGTCTGTCACAAAAGGGTTAAATAGAAACAACTCATTTTGTTCTCTACTTCACAATTTGTTTTATCCTTTTAATTCTGGGAGAACATAGCAGAAACAAAAAGATGTGCATTTCAAATGTGATTTTCAAAGAGAATGCTAACACAGCTCATATAGGATTGCTTTTAAACACTGACTGCAACTTCCCTGTGCAAATAGCTTCACGGGTGGCACAAAAGCATTCAAAATTGCCTTCTCTCTACTATTTTAATAAATCTTGCCAAGCCATTCTGTAGACACAGGTATTTTGTCTTGTTACTTCAGTACATACACAGCAAACACTGTGCATTCTGTAGACACAGGTATTTCATGTCTTGTTACTCCAGTGCATACACAGCAAACACTGTGCATTCTGTAGACACAGGTATTTCATGTCTTGTTACTCCAGTGCATACACAGCAAACACTGTGCATTCTGTAGACACAGGTATTTCATGTCTTGTTACTCCAGTGCATACACAGCAAACACTGTGCATTCTGTAGACACAGGTATTTTGTCTTGTTACTTCAGTACATACACAGCAAACACTGTGCATTCTGTAGACACAGGTATTTCATGTCTTGTTACTCCAGTGCATACACAGCAAACACTGTGCATTCTGTAGACACAGGTATTTCACGTCTTGTTACTCCAGTGCATACACAGCAAACACTGTTTATGTTTACTTTAATGGTAATATTTTCACTTCAGTTTGAACACAAAACAAAATGAACATATTTTGAAAAGTTGCTGTGAGAGAAAAATTATTTTTTTTCAAAATATTTCAATGATAATTAACATATTAAAAAAGAAGTTGCACAAGCAAAAAAGAATAAAAAACATTTATTAATTATTACTAATGAATCAGATTCAATCATAGTGAATTTCGGGTATTCTAGATTCTTAAATTTGGAAGGTTGTTCTGTCATCATCAATCTATGGATAAGAAAAACAAATATTTTACAATTAGACATCAAAACTTATGTTACTAAAGAGTACTGCAGAAAGAAAATGAAGGCATTTATTATAGGTGATATATTTAATTAAAAATAAACAACTTTATTGACATCACACAGTAATAACCAATTATAAATATAAAACTTCTTAAATTTTTGTTACAGGAAACTAGTTATAAAAAATAAAAGGATACACTTCATATAACATTTAAGAAATAAAAACTAGTTTAAAAATCTATACTAATAGTCATTACTTCATATATTACCATGCAAAATGTGCACATCTTACACACACACCTTTAACCACTTTATGTTTCAGGTTATTTATATCCCATGTATACTGTTTTAGAATATTAAAATTAAAATTCTCTCCATGTGGACATAAACAACACTAATTCTTGTTTCGTAACCAACCACCCAAGTCCATGCTGCCTCTAAAAAACACTTAAACAATTTAAGAATATTCACACTTCCTTATTTTTATTAGGTGGCAAGTACAAATTCCATATTATTTCACATAAATTTGCTTCTGTTAACTCAGAATAGTTCATGGTGAAATTAGGTAGGACACAAGTTTATTTAATTAGGCTCTCTAACTCGACTAATCATAATAAAACTTGTTACCACAGTACTTTCTGTGGTTACCACTTCAGTAAAAAACAATTTGAACCAAGAATATATAAAATAAATACTTCTTTACCTGGAAAAAAATGTTTTAAGTTTATAAACAATATATAAATATATATGTATCTATATATATATATATATACTGTACATAGATCCTAAACATGTATAAAAAAACTACTTAAGTTAATACAAATCTCAAAGAAACCTTTTCTACGAGACTATTATGGTATCTTGTGTTCTTCAAAAGGAAAATACAGATATTTCTACAAGAACAGTAAGAGAAATTGTTTAGTACTTTTAAGTTATGTCCCTTTTAATACAGCTTGCATAGGCAATAAATTGTGATATATGCATGCACTTATCAAACATATTAAACTGCCATGGTAACAAGCAATTGTTTATAAAATGTTGAACAAGAAAATTATAAAAAATAGCTCACTTCATCCTCTCAATATCAACTAAGATTTTGTGTTTTCACTTAAAGAATTTCTGTTGTTACTGATCAAAACTGAACTTGAAATCAATCTATTCAATACCAAATACATGTTCAGAAAATTCTTTCCTTGTATTATCCAATTTCTTTCCCTTCTAATGAAACATTTAATGATGGCTGTCAAATTTACTCTTAATATTTAATCTACCTGATAAACTATAGACATTCCATAAGCATTTTCATTCTACTTGTAAATTTATGGTATCTGATGATGAAACTGAGATTATTGTAGCTTAGCTTACAAATCTGAAAAATTTAAACAGTAGACAATGACAAATCTCTAATTCATGACTCTCAGAGGAACGACAACATTTGTCATCCAAACATCTTTTATTATGTTTTATGATGTAAAACATTTTTTTCTTGATGTATTACTTCATTTACTGCTTCAAATTTGTTAAGACAGATATACAGATGTTCATAACTTGTATGCATGTTTGTTGTGTATATAGACACAAACATACAGTATTTATGATTTCTCTCTAGACTATGGACATTCGTTATGGAGAAAAGTGACAAATGTTTTTGAGGAACTATGTTTATAAATTGAAAATGCATACTGAACAAAATGCAAGTTTCAAATATCAATTTCATTTGTAAGAAATTTCTTAAAAGGACTAAGATGCATTAATTCTGGTCCCTTCTGAAGCAGTTCCCAGATTCAGGATTTATGGCATATTGGATCCTTTCAAACACCATATTGCTGTTTATCAACCAATGGATAATGCAGATAATAACCTGACTGTTCTAGATACAGTAAGCTGTATATTTGGTTTGTTATTATAATAATACAGATTACCCTAATGGTGTGTGTGTGTGTGTGTGTGTGTGTGTGTGTCTGTACACAAACAAAGAAATAATGAAATTAAAAATTATATCTTGAATAAATTTCCCCAATTTTACAAACTATCCACATAGAAGCCATCTTAAATAATTATATGCTGTAAAAAAATATGTGCCAGAGAGATATTACATATGAAAGTATACACAGATACAAAGAACCCATTAGACTTACACATGGAAATAGTTTTATTGTAAATTACACAACAGGTTTTAGATATTTCTTCAGTTACCTTAGAATATGCTAAAATTATCAGTTTATTTGAATAACCCTCCCGAAGGCACACACCACAGAAACAATAGGAAAATTTTCTACATACACTGACTAATGATGAATACAATGATGTTCTAAAATAGAAAAACAATCTAGTTCAAGAAAATATTTGTAATTATGAAATCTGTACATGAGTTTGGTCATCCAAACACCAGTGGACAAACTTTAGAAACATGGCTTTTGACAAAAAAACATCAAATAATTCCTGACATTGCTTAAACCAGACTTCCTTTTTTTAAACTTTTATTAACATATCCTGGATCAAATATTTCTATGTCCTAATCTGCTCACCAGTCTGAAGGTCATTAACAGTGTCACCTACATTCACTCCTATCACAACAAACGGTCTGCACCTTCAGCTCCTCCCTCCGTCACTCCACGGGTATGTTCCTTCTTCGGGGACTCCTTCGACAGCCCAGTGTCTGAAGTATGAAGAATAACTAGTCCATCAAACGAACCTAGACATTTTTGGCACTGCTCTATCCGGCAGGCCTGAACTGAACAGTTTTTGATGTGATTAAAAATGCCACCAACCTCTATTCCACACTTCGGCTTGGGATGGCCATCTTCTTTCGGGGAATTTTCTTCGGTTGAAACTGACGTATCATCCCTTGTTCTTCCACGTTCTACTCCCATCTTGACCGGCATTGCTGATTTCCTGGACCTGGATCTTGGAGTAATCTTTGGAGTTTCCATCTTGGTGTTCTTGTCTCCAGCATGCTTCTTAGAAGGCTGTTTACTGGAACTATCATCAGCATGTCTTTTCACAGATCCACTGTGAACTACATAAACATGATTTTCAAAGAGCTTGTACAAATTAAATGTTGCTGTACAAACTGTGCATTTGTATGAGAGATGTGCAGGTTTTAGTGTTATCTTGTGAACCTGATTCATATGAGCAACTAATTTACACGCATACACCAGTCCACAGATGGTACATCGACCTGCGTCCTGGTTCTTCTGTGCTAACTCTTGCATGTTGGAAGTCACCAGTCCATGGGACCCCAGCAAGTGTCGTTCAAGTCCCTGGTCTGTAAAGAACCGCCACTGACATTTTTGGCAGTTAAGAGGAGGTCTGTTCTGAAGCATTTTGGGATGGATTTTCACTTTGTGTATCAACTGCATGTGATTTCGTAATTGTTCTTGATCTTTGATGTAACCATCACATATTTCACAGATCACAAAACTGTTACTGGGAAGAATTGTTTCCCCTGGTGCTGAATTTCCAGTACTGGGAAGAAAGGGTCCTTGCAGTCTAGGTGGTGGTGGCATTCCTGCCTTCAATAGGCTTTTGGTGTTATTGACAGGCATATGAGGACTACCTGATGATGAGGCTGCCACATTTGTAAAGAGGGCAACTGGTTGAGGACCTGAATCATACACATTAGATATCTGAGTGACTGGTTTGCAACTAATGCCCGAGTTAGAGGTATTGATCATTGGATGAATATTGCCACCTTCAACCACCTTATAAATCTGATTGGTGGGAACAGTCAATGGAACGTGTCTAGATGATGAATTTATGCGTGTTTTGGTAGCCTGATGAGTCATGTTGTTCTTAGAACTAGCAGAGGCTCTACTGAAAGGTCTACCTTGCGATTTTGAATGTAGAACTACATTATCTGCTAGGTGTTGGTACACTGGTCGATTGTAGGGTAACATTCCAACAGGAGCAACAGATCTAGTAACATTGCTGTGATGCTTTGAAACATTAGAGTGCTTTTTGTGACCTCCTCTAGAGCTTGTTGGACAACCTGGTCGTCTCATTGTTGCTGAAGCCATCTCTACAAGTTGTCGTTCATATAAGTATGTTTTAATGTCCATCATAGTTATAGGTTTTGCAGTTTTTGCTGACATTTCAAGTTCTGTGGCCTGATTCCTACCCAAAACAAAAAACTTCTGACATCTGTTCATATGACTGTTTAACTTCTGTTTCTGATTTGTATCAAATGGACATAAAGGGCACTCATGAAAATGAGAAGGAGGTGGAAGCTGACCCACCTTTTTATGTTCAGCTTCCATGTGAAAAAGAATTGCTTTTGAGTCTCTTGTACAAAAATCACAGAGATGGCATGCAAATTCCCTACGTGATGTGACAAAGGGTACTGTAGAATGACCATCCATCACAATGGAAGATTCTGATTTAAACTCACATTTGTCACACTTATGATTTCCAAAAATAAAAGGTTCATTGGCCTTTTTAGCCTGTAAATATGCCATTTTCATGCTCAGGTATTCATTTTCTAATTGTTTTATTTTTCCTTCTCTGCGCATCTGCCGATCTTTAGATCTCAATAAATCTTTTTTGTGCCACTCTTGAACTCGACTTAAACCTATTGCAGTGAGAAAACCAACAGAACTACTAGTGAAGAGTTCTTTACTTTCTTCTTCCACTTTGTCATTGTTTTCACAAGATGATACTTTTGCTTCCTTTGTATCCTTTTTACTTTTTTCAGTTTTATTACCAGCCTTTTCTTCATCAGATGATAACTTAAAATATTTTTTTGCTCCTTCTGAATCATCTACCAATTTCTCGGTTTTACCTACTGTGTTTTCTTTGTCAAGTGAAGAGCTAGTTTTGTAATGCACTTCCTCTTTATTACCTGTTCCAGATGTATCATGTTTAAATTTTTCAGTGTGGACTTCTGTCTTCTCTTTAGTTGTTGTAGATACATCCTTGGTTTCTTCTCCCAAATTCTTAACTTTAGAAATATCATTATTATCTGTATGTTCTACAGGTTCTTTGTCCAATTCTTTAGGCTTTAATTCTGATTTCTCATCACTAACTACTACCTTTAAAGGTTCCTCATTTCTCTCCTTTGTATTTTCCTTTATTTTTTCTACATCTTCTTGTTTGTCACTACTTTCTGCAGATCTATCTGATCCATTCACATTTTTCTCAGATTTCACTTCAGAAGTACTGTTCTCAGTACATTCAGATACAGACAAACCTTTTCCTACTTTACTAAAGTTACTTTCACTATCAAGTGTAACTTCAGATGGAAACTTATCTTTCTTTTTCAGCAGCAATGGTGTCACCATTGATGGGCATTCTAATAATGCTTCATCTTCACACAGTCTGAAGTTGTAGCTGTCAGGTAATTTTACAGGAATAAATTTCCCAATTTTTACTTTATGTTTAAAAATTGCCGGAAACCCTGCTTCCTGGAGAATCTTTTCTACCATTTCATCTGTAACTACACTACCACATATGCTTTCTAACAAAGGAGGCAGGGGCTGATCTTTACACTTTTCTTGGCGAAGTTCTGGAACTTTATCTTTTGGCTTTTCCCTTAATTTATCTTGAGGTTTTTCTGAGACAGGCTTTTGCATCACTGACTTTTGGGATTCTTCATTCTTACTTGATGAAATTATAGAAATGGTAAGGTGTTTCAGAAGCCCAGATTTCAGTATTTCAGGTAAATCTGTTAAAGAGTCCTTGCAATTTCCTGTCTTATTTGTCTGTTTATCATGAGCACTAGTTCCATCAATGGTTTTTTTGTTAACCTGACTCTCCAAAGAAGGGTGATCATTAATGTCAAGTTTATCACTTAGCCTGTGTTGGGTTTTACCAGCAGTTTTTTTATTTGGATAAGGTGGTAACTGGATATTCTGTTCTTGACTAGATTTATGTGAAATTTTGTCTACAGGTTTTACTACTAAACCTTTTGGTGCTCTGATTAACTTCTCAACTTTGCCTTCTTCATTCTCATTAGTAAAGTGTTTCTCTACAGGTTGATCACAAATTTCTTTTTCTGCAATTGTTCCATTTTGACCACTGTGATTTTGAAGATTCACAGAAGTATTGGTTTTCAATTTGTCTTCTCTAATGTTACTTGAATCTGTATTTAAAGATTCACTGTCTTTGCTTGCTGGATTCTTTCTACCATCATCATTATGACCATCCCCTTTTCCTTCTTCATTGTCTTTGATTTTCTCACACACAGAAATCATTATTTTTTGTTTAACACTGTTATTTTCTTTAGTTGATAAATAATTGGAACCATCAATACATTTTTCTACCTCCCTAGTTTCTTTTGCACAGCACTCACTGTTATCCAGATCATCTTTCTGGAGTGACACATCTTCTATACTAGTGTCACATTTCACTGTTTCATGTGCGTAGCTCCACTCCTTTTTAAAGTTATTTTCATTCGGACTTTGTTTTGACTCATTTTTATAAGTTTTTGTCAAGCATTCGTCATTTGTGGCCTTTAAAAGAGTTTCACTTTCTGATAAATTAACATTGTTTAAATAATTGCTACTACAGTAAGTACCTTGAATAATTTCATTACATCCAAGTTTCTGAGAATTTACAGGCTCTGATGATATTTCAACAGTTTTGCCACAGTTACCATTCTCCTTGTTATTTTTTTCAGTTTCAGATACAACATTAATACTTCTCCCCTCATCATGCAACTGTTTATTTGGTGCCAAGGTTTTTAGATCATACGTAGAGGAAGATTCATCAGTTACAACTGACAGTTCACTCTCTACTCTTAAATCCTCTACAGTATCTTGTGAAATGCTACAGTTTTTTGACTGGCCAGTCTCCTGACATTCTGAACTTCTATCCTTATTCTGCTTTAATTCTCCCACACCTGAAAGACAGTTGTTCTGATCAAGCTTATTATTAGTAGGATCAGATTCATCAAGGACACCATTAACAGCTGATGGACAGAGCAAATTATCATTAGTATCTTGTTTAGAAGTGTTTATGTTGCCATTTTTAGAAGTTCCCGAGTCAATAGTATTTTCATGAGAAATGTTACTTTCATCATCTTTAACCTGCCAACAGTCATCAGGTTGAAAATCAATAAAAGGGTACACCACTTCTTTCAGTTGATCACCCATGTTGACCTACTGCAATAACTACTACCATATCCTTCCTAGAACATCTACAAAAAAACAGCAATAAGAATATTATACAGTCACATCTTCACAATCTTTTGAGCAAGTAAAATTAAGATACGGATAATACGATAAAAACAATCAGTTAAAGAATATGATAAAACTGTCCTAAACAGAAATACTGAGAGAAATACAATATAAAATAAAACATAAGCACAAACAAACTTACTTGAACAATATTAAAACAAATTTTCTCCTTTATTCAGTTCAGATTTGAACAGTAGTTACCAAGTATACTGTAAAATTATACACTGACAAATCATGCAGCCATATAACTAAGAACATTTGAAAAAAATGTTGAACAGAAGTTAATATAAAGTTATAGTTTCTACTACTACTACTTTATCCATTAATCTAAGTATTTTATCTCAGCTTGCAAGGACACATCAAATATAATGTACCTTCTTCAAATAAGATATTGACTGATAAATCCTAGTAAATTTGTTTTTATGTCCAGTTGCCACCAGTTGTTTCTTTTTTTATGTAAAAAGTGTTATTTATAGAGATTTTTGTAGTTAGAAATTTACATTCATCAAGAACCACACAGATGATGGATGAAAATGATTGAAACAAAATTTTTATTAAACTATTTTAATTTTTAAACTAAGCCATTCAGTCAGTGCCTACAGGTCCAGCTTCAAAACAACATCACTGAGGAATATCAGTAGATGACCTATAAGTGGGTAAAAGTGAGGCTGACTATTCTATAACAAATAACCTTACTTAGTAGGCTTTACAATACTGTTAAGAGTAGTCAGGAAATAAGTAGTGATTTGGGATATCTGAAAAAACAGTAGTGCTAATATGGTCAGTAAAGACTGAGATTGGATAGGTTTCTGTATAAGAATGGGTGAGGAGGTCATGGATCATGAAGGTTCATAAACTCAGATTTTAAAAAATTACTTAAAAAATCTTTGTGTTACAGGCATAGGATTAGGTTCTATTTTTGATATATATTAACAAACAAACAAGTTGTATGATTCAGGGAATTCAGTTGAGATGAAAGATTTTAAGAGTACTGAAGCTTGGTTTAACTTGGAAAACAATTACATAAATACCATTCAAGTTTCTGGATACAAGTTATTCCACAGTTATAACTGTTAAAAGAAAATAAGAATGAGTTGGGTATTTATATCATTAAAAATACCAAAAATTAAATAGTCTGCTATAATAAAAGACTTAAAGGCCTATAAATGTACAACAAAACTGATTTAAAAGGATATTAATAGCTTAAAAAAAGGAATGTGAAAAGCAACACAAAAGTATTTTACATTCAATGTATTATGATGGACAAGGCAATGTCACAATGATAGTTATGCCTCCAAACACGTTGTGATCCCAAGATGACTGAACACCATGATACTTATTTTCTATTGTCGGTTTTACCTTCAGAATATGATCAGAAGATTCTACAAGCAGATTTCCAAGTGGAAACCCTTCAATATATTAAGATAAAGTTTCACTATTGGAAACGGAATGAAGATGAGTTATCTGGCACAGATAACATTAATCTTAATGTAATGAAGGAAACAAAACAGCAGACTTGGAGATCATTAACTTTTAATTTTTAACATATCCACTGATATTGTGGGGGCCAAAAGGTTGAATATATAAATACACACACAATGTCCAAGTGGTCAAATAATCATAAAATATGATGTCTTACAGTGAAAAATAATACATGTAATAGACTATTACAAGAATTCAAAGCAGAGAACCAGCATAAAAACATTCATATGTTCAATTCATCAAGATATAGAAACTATTTCTTCTAATGTAAAGTACAGAGGTGCTGCTAAACACAGGCAGTTCTCCACATCCCAAACTACATCAGAATAGAAAATCATGATCAATATTTCACTCAAAACTGAAAAATTAATGCTTGTATGGACACAAACCCAGTGGCACCTCTGATTAAATGATTAATTTATAATGGTTTTGTATTGTATTTTAAAATTAGTAATATATTAATCTATAACTAAAAAGACTATTAAAACCACAACTTACATATGGTTATAATCAGCCACACTGACAGAACTTGGTCCAGAACCTTCTGTCTCATCACATACATGAATAATACCACAGTGTAACCACAACTTACATGATATGGTTATAATCAGCCACACTGACAGAACTTGGTCCAGAACCTTCCGTCTCATCACATACATGAATAATACCACAGTGTAACCACAACTTACATGATATGGTTATAATCAGCCACACTGACAGAACTTGGTCCAGAACCTTCCGTCTCATCACATACATGAATAATACCACAGTGTAACCACAACTTACATGATATGGTTATAATCAGCCACACTGACAGAACTTGGTCCAGAACCTTCTGTCTCATCACATACATGAATAATACCACAGTGTAGCCACAACTTACATGATATGGTTATAATCAGCCACACTGACAGAACTTGGTCCAGAACCTTCTGTCTCATCACATACATGAATAATACCACAGTGTAACCACAACTTACATGATATGGTTATAATCAGCCACACTGACAGAACTTGGTCTAGAACCTTCTGTCTCATCACATACATGAATAATACCACAGTGTAACCACAACTTACATATGGTTATAATCAGCCACACTGACAGAACTTGGTCTAGAACCTTCTGTCTCATCACATACATGAATAACTGATTTAAACACTACTGTTATATATCTATATATTCTGTTGGATGAATGGTTGCTGTCCTATTTTACTAGTTTTGACACATTTCAACATCAGTATTAACCTTAGCCTAACCTACTAGTTTTTTGAATATCTTTACAGTTATGTCTAGCTGACACAGAAGGAATTAGGCTTTCTTCATCACTTAATAAAAACTATTTACAAAACCTGGGGTAAAAGACACTTCTTTAAAAACCTAACAGCCTCACATCATTTTGGGCAGATTTCAAAGTTTAAATTCAGCTTTAATTTGTGAAAAATTCACCATCTGTTATGTTCATCATTCTGCTCTCCTGATTTACCAGTTGAGATAAATCTAAGTAACAGTTGGAAATCCATTGTTACGTAGAGGTCAGTAAACTACACATCAGATCAGTGCATCTATCTTATTTACAGGATAAAATAATAGTTTTGACTTGAGGTAACTTTATAATGAATATGTAGTTTCAAAACAAAGTTTGTTATCTTTGTATGAATTAAAACTTGGAAAGTATTTCATGTCTTCTTTAATAAATGTATATATTTTTTTCAGTTTTCAACTGATGATACATTTCTTTGTCTAACAGTTTTTTATTAAACTGTAAATTTTCTTTCTCTCTTGATTTGAAAACACTGCACATCATTCTGCTGTTTTAACAACCACTAGTGTTTGGTGAAAAAATAACTTTTTACTATATCAAAATTAGAACAAAGCCAATGTATTTTTTTGCACAAGTTTCAACTAATATACACAATAATTTTAAGTGCTGATGAAGCAGTAACAGTGACTGTTGGTTTAGGTAACACTTTCACTAAATATATGGAAATATGTACACAAACTCGTGTGTATTGTATGTACCAGGCTTGTATCAAAACAGTTATGTAAAATACTTTTGGAGAAATCTCCTTTTATAAAGAAACTACCAAAAACAATGCCTAAAATACTCAGTTAGCACTGGAAGGTCTAGAGAAAAAAAATATTTAACCTTTTTGTTTGAAGTAGGAATTCATGTGTCATTTTCTGGTTCACAATAATGCCAATTGACTTTTTCCAACATAATTAAAAATGACCTGCACTGGACACCTTATTATGGTGTCCATTTTTTCATACCTAAAACTAGTTTATCATATGATGGCTACTATAATAATAATAACAAAAGCTGAATTTGCTGTACGATCATTTGACATAATTTTTCACAATTTAAAGGAGAAGGCAATACAAGTTACTCAAAGGATACTGTTTCTTACAAATGTTGAGTTCAAAAGTACAGCTATGCTTATTTTACTTACTTTACAAAACAAAGCTTTGGGATAAAACACTTGGTAGATAGTAACTATAAGTTTTCTAAAATGTTAATGATCATGCCAAGTTACACACTACAGTTGTGTATAACTGTCATTTCTCAATTTAATAAACAGAGTAAAATGTTCACTAATCAGTTGAGCACATCTTTTAATATACAGCAATAACTGACACACAAACAGAATTTTAAACATTTTTTGTAGTTAGCTTACTTTTGTTAGGGTCTTTATTTTCATTAAAATAAATTGGTAATTAGCTTATTTTTTTAGTCTTCATTTTCATTAAAATAAATTTGTAATTAGCTTACTTTTCTTAAGGTCTTTATTTTCATTATAATAAATTGGTAATTAGCTTACTTTTTAGTCTATTTTCATTAAAATTAATTTGTAATTAGCTTACTTTTCTTAGGGTCTTTATTTTCATTAAAATAAATTTGTAATTAGCTTACTTTTCTTAGGGTCTTTATTTTCATTAAAATAAATTTGTAATTAGCTTACTTTTGTCAGGGTCTTCATTTCATTAAAATAAATTGGTAATCAGCTTACTTTTGTTAGGGTATTTATTTTCATTAAAATAAATTGGTAATTAGCTTACTTTTTTGTTAGTCCTCATTTTCATTAAAATAAATTGGTAATCAGCTTACTTTTGTTAGGGTCTTTATTTTCATTAAAATAAATTGATAATTAGCTTACTTGTGTCAGGGTCTTCATTTTCATTAAAATAAATTGGTAATTAGCTTACTTTTTTAGTCTTTATTTTCATTAAAATAAATTGATAATTAACTTACTTTTGTTAGGGTCTTCATTTTCATTAAAATAAATTTGTAATTAGCTTACTTTTCTTAGGGTCTTTATTTTCATTAAAATAAATTGGTAATTAGCTTACTTTTTTAGTCTATTTTCATTAAAATAAATTTGTAATTAGCTTACTTTTCTTAGGGTCTATTTTCATTAAAATAAATTTGTAATTAGCTTACTTTTGTCAGGGTCTTCATTTCATTAAAATAAATTGGTAATCAGCTTACTTTTGTTAGGGTCTTTATTTTCATTAAAATAAATTGATAATTAGCTTACTTGTGTCAGGGTCTTCATTTTCATCAAAATAAACTGGTAATTAGCTTACTTTTGTTACAGTCTTCATTTTCATTAAAATAAATTAGTAATTAGCTTACTTTGTTAGGGTCTTCATTTCATTAAAATAAATTGGTAAACTAAATTTTCTTGGTTTCATTTATTTAAATTATTCCTTCTAAAGCATATTCCTTAAAACTATATTTAAGTGCTTGAGAAATATTTTAACAATTTCTCTTGTAACAGACACCTACTCAGAAAAGATTGTTTACCATGCTTCTGAGAAAAGAGAACCACAGTTTCTACCTAGTTGATAAATAAATATACTTCCATGTTCTGTCATTTTCTACCTAGGATATTATAAAAAGGACCAACACCCTCCCCCTATATAATGTAGTGCAATGACCATAACACCATAATCATCTCCCAGTGGCAGTTAATTAGAAGTATTTCTACCCAATTTTTTTGAAAATAGCCAGATAGGCAACACATGCAGTATTACCTCGATCTGTATTAGCCAAATTATGAATAGATTCTTTAACCCTATTGTGATGGATCAAGGGGCATGTTGTTTGTTTACTACATTCAAACTTTTATCAGACTACTACTTTATGAATGTATGTCAGTATGTTTGGTATCACTCTTAATTATAATTCAAATTTTATTATTATGCATTAGTTAATGTCCCAATTTAAAATTAAATTTTGATTTTTGTGTGTCATGGCATGTTGACTGGAACACTGGTTCAATTTATGTCTTTGATGTCCACATTAGGAACTGAAATTAATGATATTGACAAACTAGAATATTTAATAAGAACCTACACTTTCTATATGCTGAATCATAGCTTATTCTGAAACACACAGTGGTCTCATAGACTTCTTTCCATGTCTGAAAACACCCTTACATACACACACTTCTATTTCATGTGAATAACTAATCAAAATGTCCCTTTAGTGGCTTTGTAAGTCATTTTGAACTATTATGACATCAACTAATAATTTAAATCCAATATTTCAAGCTGGTAAACTGATTCATTAGTCCATTTAAAATTGTATGTTTTTCACCTAAAAACAGGTTAGTTAATAAGTTTAGTTAAATTATAGTAGAATTTTATGGTATTAATGTAGTTAATTTATAATTTTTGGTTGTTTCAAATGTATGGATAAAACTTTTTAAAAAAATTATTTTCACATAAACCACTTGCAAAATTTAATAGGCTGAGAAATTTACCACAAGCAGCAAGTAAAGAGTTTGTTACATTTCTTTATTTACTGTTTTTACTTTCAGAAAAAATAGCTACAAAGTGATGTGTAAATAGTACTAATGTATGTGCATATAAAATGTATTTTACACAGACACAGCAAAGATGGGTCACTTTGTAAAGACTAAAAAACAGTCTTATACTGTTTCACATTAGTAAAAAGTCTTGTACTGTTTCACATTAGTAGCATGAGTGTAGGTATGTCGCACCAGTGCAAATTCTGTTATGTTAGCAATTCATGACTGGAAGGTTAATATGATAAAAAATAATAAACATATATATATAAATGTATAATATTATGAAATTTAAGTTTTTGTGTTATATAATCATTCTAGAACGAAAAAAAGCATAATTTATATTTATTTTCTAATTTTTTTAAGGTGGTTACAAGGTTGGTCAAATTGACAGACCCCATACAGTTGGGGTAGACAAAATATAAAGTATTGATAAAAACAAACATTTGAAATGTATTTAGGAGGACTAAGGGATTGTACAAATAATATTAGATGTTGGATACAAAGAACAGTTTTTAATCATAACATTAAAAACACTTCACATCTACACTAGTAACAAAATGACCAGATATTTTCACAAAGTAAAACACTTCATTAAAAAAATCCGACTTTCTGTGTACAAAAGACTTTCAAACCTTACAAAAGGTCTAACAAATTTTGTGAAGGAACACACACTGCAGCAAAAGTAATAATATAAACATTTAACTTGTATATTATACTAAACGTGTCAAGAAAGAGTTTGTTCATACTTTTTTGTTTTGGACAGTCTAAATTTCAAATGTTAAAAAAAAAAAGTTGTAGTATACACAAAGAGTTTAAATATTTCAGTTATAAACTTAAGTGAAAAAATCATGAAATAATTTAAGCCAGTGGTGTGGTCAGTAAATTTTGTAACAAATTATTATGGGTTCATGATCTTTACAATCCATAAACGTATACAAGTCATTTTAAAGCTTTCAACCTAAAATATCATAAATACTACAATTAACCCTTTCTGCACCAGAGGAGAGAGATACTGATACTCCCAGATTCAGGTCTTCCATTAGGTTCCTCAGGAAAAAGTGGAGTTAATTTAGATTTTGTGATGGACATACCAGCATGTTTTCATACAATTGTATACTTTGCCATAGCCATCAATACATTAAGAAATACAACAAAACATTTGAATTTGAATACTATTTTCTGAATGAAAAAGCAAGATGGACATGAACTGGCACAGTGTGTGCCACTGCTGGATTTGTTTCCACTATCTACAGGGCAATTTTCAATGATTAGAACTAAATGTTACCTTAGCTATTTCTTTACGTTTATCTCCCAATGCAGATTTGAATAGTTGCTTTTTGCTACTATTATCACACTATTCTGTTTGAAAAATAGTAAAGAAACAGTTAAATTGGTCACTTGTCAATGGTTGACACCAGTATGAAACCTGATGACTATTGCTGCTTACACAGGTTAAGTGGTGGTACAACAAACGTTTTTTTTCAGCATTTTAACCATGTACCTTACCCTGAAAATATAAAACTTTTTAAAAAGGCTGTCTTGAGCACCACTGACATGGAAACATAAATGCACAAGCAACACAAAACCAAGTACATGGATGTTAGATTAGCATAAATTTAACAGTATATTAAAACTACCAAGACCGAGCTATTTCAGGACATTACTAACAGTGACATGAACATTCTCATACATGAAAATCACACAACATACAGATGAAACTTATGCAGACAATAACCATAACAAGAAGCATACTTTAACAACAGTTGGTGTATATTTTTCAACTTGAAATATGTTAAGCTAATGAAACCCTAAATCATCTGTCAGTTGTTCTCCATTGTAAATAGTTATATTCACTCTAAAGCCACTTATAAGAAACTGGAAAAGATAATTTACATATCTTGGAAAAGAAAATATCCATCTTTAATGCCACAAAGCTACAACTTATATAAACCAGTAGATTCTGATACTTTCGCTACCATACAGTTAATTACACGATGGTTTGATTATACTCATAACATGACTGTTTGCTTTTTGTGGAAAGTTTTGTATTTCATGTTGAGCTAAGCCAAAACTTTAACTAAAGGTAGGAAAGTAAGGAATTTAGCTTGGGAAAACAAAAGTGGAGAGGCCCACAGATTTCCTCTTGTAGAGAATAACCAGTTGCATGAAATGTAATCCAAATACACAACTTTTGTTTTCTTATTGTATTCAGTACTTGTTTCATATTCTAGTCTTAGATTCACAAAATATTACTACCTTTCATTTGTTTCTTTTCTGTTGATCATAAAGTTCCATTATATTTACATATAGCATCAGTTTCAGTTAGATTACTTTTCATCAACACAGTTTTTCTTGTACTTTAAATTGCTGACTGCAGTAGTTACCACTACAGGATATGAATGATAAAAACACAGCAAAAACTGACACTAAATTTATCAGTGACCATTACCTTTGCTAGGTCATGCACTGTGACTCTTTCAAACAATATTTTAGGATGAAATCATACATGGTTAATACATGCCAAATCACCCAAAAATCTTCCAGGGTGACTATCTCCAATTTCTAGGATATTTTGTCTAGTTATATATCCATGAAAATTACTGCATCTAAAATGTCAACAGAAAACTATAATTACTTTGGAAGTTACAGTCAACTTAGAGTTTTTTCTTACAACAATGCCACATTGGATTATATGCTGTGTCCACCAAGGGGAATCAAACTCCTGATTTTAGAGTAGTAAATCCAAAGACTTACCACTGTCCCAGCAGCAGACTACAGTCAACTGCAATTGAGGAGGGTTTCCAGTTTTAACTGTGGCACGGTAGTTTGTAGAATGGCTTTGAGTGTTTGTTCTTACCTTCAAGTATAATCTTTCAGCTCATATCTAAATCATGTCTTCACCAACTTGTGATATATTTAAACTTTTGAAAATCAAAACCCTTTTGACTGACTTACTTCACCACATCAAAAGTCTCAAAGATGAATTTACTTCAAACTTGCCTAAACGAACTTCAATTTGAGTAGTGGCCAATAGAAATCCTCATGAGTATACAACATGAATTAGGTATTACTGGAAGTAATTTTACAGAAAATTTTTTTATCCAAATAAGTTGACTGTTTAGCTTTATCCAAAGTCTAAATATGAGACAAAATTTAAACTGTGCAGTTACACTATATGAGCAATTAACTAGCATAGCAAGTTTTTAATATGATTAAAATATTTTAAATATATATGTATTGGATTTCAATTGTGTGTCTCAATACTTTCAACTTTAAATGAATTTGATCAAAAGTTTATCTTTAGAAATAAGAAAAGGACTTATTTTTACTTCAGGATAAACTTACTGAAGTTTAAAACATTATTTGATTCATCTGGAATTAGTCTTAAGATAAAGAAATAACATAAATTTAAGATTTGGAAAAACAGGATATACTCCAGTTAACAATTTCATTTTTCTAACACTAGCAAGATGATTTACTTATGGAATGAGTTGCCATTAGCAATAATGAGATCGATAATATTTTAAAAATGAAATTGATAATTTCCAAAAAAAAAAATAGTGAGTTTAAGTGTTTAGTTTTCCCCTTGTCCATATGTTGGCGTCTCTTCGATAATAACAGTTTACATTAACACACTCGCAACCGTATATTTTTCTTTATTAAAACATCAAAATATTTGGTTCTTCATCATTATCAAAATGAGAACAATGAAAACAATGGCCAAAACAGCCAAGTATAACATTCATAGTACAAACTTTATACTTAATATTAAAATAATAATAACCTAACTGTCAGTACCTACACCAGTTACTTGAACGAGCACTGTTATAGCAGTACAGTACTCTATTTGAACTCGTTACTGCACAATACAACTGGGAAGCACTGTCACGTAATCGTTCACAATGACCGAAGGTTCGTAAGCCTAGTCGAACCAAGCTTACAACCACTCAGATTTTGAATTGAGCGCGATATTCAAATTTTATTACTAATGGCATAAAAAAAAGTTCTAAAATTATCTTGAAACATACCAGTTGAAAGAAGCGTTTAATCCACAATTAACTGATAATTACGTTGATCCTTGATGTTTCTTCTTCCCTGCCGGCAGAAAATCCAGCTACGTAGTGTAAAAGCACTACACCAAGATGGCGCCGAACGATCACGTGATTAGTACTCTACTTTACACCAATTTTTTTTTTTAGCGCATGTCAACCTATCAGCACATTCACTTCAGTCACGTGAATAGTTACAATACCGAACCAACCAAAACGCGTACAGACAACTTCTTTCTGTCCCCTAACGATCCCCTTCCCCACAATGACCCCATGACAACTGGTTACTATGGAAACAAGGATGCTAATAATATTCTTGAAACGGTCCCTAATTGTGATTTCCAGCTTATACAATGTTGGTCCCTTTTAGAGTGCTATTAATAATATGCTTATTGCATGAAGATTCAAGTTCAATAAAAGTTTTTCGAAATCTCCCTTCACATTAACATTACCCAAACAAATGATTATCATAGTACACATACTTATATACAACATTCTTGTAATTATTGTTTTTTATTTACCGTGGGAATTTGCTGAATATGAAATGTATATATTCCGAAACGCTCATTAACTGTGCTGTTATTCGTCATTTCTATGATTATATTGTTTAGCAACGGCTGAATGGTGATTCATTCAGGATTTATAAGATCAGAATCAGGGTACATCAGAATGATGAGATGAAGAGCAGGCTGAGTGAGAATGATCACTTATACAACAAAGAGTAAAAAGTCGCTAGTTATTATTACTGTTTTAGTTTGATAAATACGTTTTTATCTTTGTTGTAACCAATCTAGTTACAGTTTGGTGTATGTTTAAGTCATAATAAATATTTATTTATTTTTTTACATTTTAATCTAACACTATCTTTTTTTTTATCTGAAGTGAGTGAAATGCTGTGAAAAACTTATAGGAGTGAATGATATTGGAAAAGGTTTAGAAGATTGACTATTATCCATTATTAACTTACGAATACGACGGAATGTATTTTTACAAAGATTTACGTGCATTAAATTTGAATATTTTAATTTCAAATATAATTAACTGTTATCAACTCTGTCTTTACTGTAAGAAATTAAAATCATATTTGTTTAAAAATTGTTCCTTCAAAGAAAAAACTACAATTACCTCAAGAAATTAACTCTGTTTCATACACTCATATTTATCGCTTTCTACTTAACTAGTTAGTATTGTTGTGTTATAAATCTTTGATAAGAGAATTATCAAATTCAACGGACCTATACATATAAAACTGATAGAAACATATTTTTAAGTACTGAAATGATGTGTTACATATTATGTTTTCCATATTCTGGTTTCAAGTGAACGTAAATAGTTACATTGTTTAATAACAAGTAGTCCCCAGTGTAAATAGTTACATTGTTTAATAACAAGTAGTCCCCAGTGTAAATAGTTACATTGTTTAATAACAAGTAGTCCCCAGTGTAAATAGTTACATTGTTTAATAACAAGTAGTCCCCAGTGTAAATAGTAACATTGTTTAATAACAAGTAGTCCCCAGTGTAAATAGTTACATTGTTTAATAACAAGTAGTCCCCAGTGTCAAAGGGGAATATCTGCGAACTTAAAACTCTAGAAACTTAATTTTGACGCCTGTGGTGGGCAGAGCAAAGATAGTCCATTATGTAGTATCATGCTTACCTTCATAAAAACTAATAGTAACAAGTAACGTCATAAACCTTCTGTAACAAAATATTCCATAACGTTAAGAATGTCTCGGTACTTTTTCACGTAAAGATTAACATAAAGGTTTGATTCAGTTTACTATTTATAATCTACTTGGTTTATTTTGACGTCATAGGAAAAATAACGAGGGAGTGACGTGAGCACGGCAAATAACCTCAGCGAAAGAACTAAGGGCTTATAACGTAAAAAATCGGAATTCGATACCTGCCGTTTTCATAGCACAGATACCATGCTACATAGCCAAAGCCACAACTGTATGTTCACTTGCTGTTTACAACGCACAAAGCTACACATTTGGCCATCCATGCCCTTCTCACTGCAAACACAATAGATATTTAGCGTTACAATTTTCCAGGCTCAACACCACTCAGCCATTGAGCGAGAGCGGGGAGGAGCATGCTTTCAGAGAAGTGGCTACATATTACTTTAGGATGTAAGCATTTTTCTGATAATTTATAAACTACAATATATTACTAAAAGGTGTAACAAAGGACGGTTTTGTTTGTTTTTTTTGTTTTCGCGCAAAGATACACGAGGGCTATCTGCACTAGCCGTCCCTAATTTAACAGTGTAAGACTAGAGGGAAAGCAGCTAGTCATCACCACTCACCACCAACTCTTGGGCTACTCTTTTACCAACGAATATTGGGATTAACCGTAACATTATAACTCCCTCACGGCTGAAAGGACGAGCATGTTTGATGCGACGGGGATTCGAACCTACGACCCTCAGATTACGAGTCGAACGCCTTAACCCACCTGGCCGTATCGGACAAAGGAAGGAAAATGCTTATTTGAAATAAAAAAGACTTGAAATTGATTGTTTTGTTTCTCATTGGATCAAATGTAAGCTTAAAGGCTTTTAAAGCTAAAATACTGGATTTGGTAAACACATTGAACATAGCCTATTGTGTAAGTAAGTATGTGCTAGAAAAACAAACATGCTAGCAAGTAAAAGGTTCTTAATTATGAATGTGACATTACAACAAACCTTTTCACTTCTACATAGGAAATATAAGGTTTAAAGTTATGTGGATTCAGGGGCTAACAACTTTTGTGGGACCTATATCCCATGTAATTTTACACAGAATAAAATTATAAATGGGCTCCCATTAAAACCATGAGTCCAGGAGCTGAGCCACTGTATTTTTATTGTAAATCGTGTGGATCTTTGGCATGAGAACTCTGAATAACATTTTCGGGTTTGTTTATTACTTATAACTCCTGTCGGTTTTTGTTTTTTTTGTATATATTCTCTCTTGTTTCTCATTATATTCGAAGAGGTTTTATTCTTTTACCACAGGGAATCGAACTCAGAATTTTACAGTTGCAAGTTCGTAAGTTTGCCGGTTTTACCACCGGCGGTTCCAGGTAAAAATATCCATAATAACTGTTCCTTCTCTGGTATAGTGGTAAGTCTACGGATTTACAATGCTAAAATCAGGGGTTCGATTTTCCTCGGTGGGCTCAGCAGATAGCCTGAAGTGGTTTTGCAGTTAGAAAAACATACACGAACACACCACAATAAATTGAGTAATTTTGTTTTCACATGATACACCACCCCATGTGAAGACCTGCCCAAATATTTGGTGCAAACACCCATTTTTCACATTAAATACATAACTTGTAGGTGTTTTCTTACAGCAAAGTCACATCGGGCTATCTACTGAGTCCACTGAGGAGAATCGAGCTCCTGATTTTAGCGTTGTAAATTAGTAGTATTACCGCACCAGCGGAGAATAAAATACACAAGAATAGAATTACTTGAAGTCGTGGTGTTTTTGTTGAGTTTTTTGTGACTAGTATATAATTGGGTTTGTTTATTTGTTTTGGAATTTCGCACAAAGCTACTCGAAAGCTATCTGTGCTAGCCGTCCCTAATTTAGCAGTGTAAGACTAGAGGGAAGGCAGCTAGTCATCACCACCCACCGCCAACTCTTGGGCTACTCTTTTACCAACGAATAGTGGGATTGACCGCACATTGTAAAGCCCCTACGACTGAAAGGGCGATCTTATTTGGTGTATCGCGGATTAAACCCGCGACCCTCAGATCACGAGTCGAGTGACTCGTAACATTATAACGCCCCCACGGCTGGAAGGGCGAGCATGTTTGGCGTGAACCCACGACTCTCAGATTACGAAGCGCACGCCTTAACGCGCAAGGCTATGCCGGGCCCTCACATATAAAACCGATAGAAGTACTGCTAATCCTCCATCTCACATATAAAACTGATAGAAGTACTGATAGTCCTCCATCTCACATATAAAACCCATAGAAGTACTGCTAGTCCTTCATCTCACATATAAAAACGATAGAAGTACTGCTAGTCCTCCATCTCACATATAAAACCGATAGAAGTACTGATAGTCCTCCATCTCACATATAAAACAGATAGAAGTACTGCTAGTCCTCCATCTCACATATAAAACCGATAGAAGTACTGATAGTCCTCCATCTCACATATAAAACCGATAGAAGTACTGAGAGTCCTCCATCTCACATATAGAACCGATAGAAGTACTGCTAGTCCTCCATCTCACATATAAAACTGATAGAAGTACTGATAGTTTTCCATCTCACATATAAAACCGATAGAAGTACTGCTAGTCCTCCATCTCACATATAAAACCGATAGAAGTACTGCTAGTCCTCCATCTCACATATAAAACCGATAGAAGTACTGCTAGTCCTCCATCTCACATATAAAACCGATAGAAGTACTGCTAGTCCTCCATCTCACATATAAAACCGATAGAAATACTGCTAGTCCTCCATCTCACATATAAAACCGATAGAAGTACTGCTAGTCCTCCATCTCACATATAAAACTGATAGAAGTACTGCTAGTCCTCCATCTCACATATAGAACCGATAGAAGTACTGCTAGTCCTCCATCTCACATATAAAACCGATAGAAGTACTGCTAGTCCTCCATCTCACATATAAAACCGATAGAAATACTGATAGTCCTCCATCTCACATATAAAACAGATAGAAGTACTGCTAGTCCTCCATCTCACATACAAAACCGATAGAAGTACTGCTAGTCCTCCATCTCACATATAAAACCGATAGAAGTACTGCTAGTCCTCCATCTCACATACAAAACAGATAGAAGTACTGATAGTCCTCCATCTCACATATAAAACCGATAGAAATACTGATAGTGCTCCATCTCACATATAAAACCGATAGAAGTACTGCCAATCCTCCATCTCACATATAAAACTGATAGAAGTACTGCTAGTCCTCCATCTCACATATAAAACAGATAGAAGTACTGATAGTCCTCCATCTCACATATAAAACCGATAGAAGTACTGCTAGTCCTCCATCTCACATATAAAACTGATAGAAGTACTGATAGTCCTCCATCTCACATATAAAACCGATAGAAGTACTGCTAGTCCTCCATCTCACATATAAAACCGATAGAAGTACTGATAGTCCTCCATCTCACATATAAAACCGATAGAAGTACTGCTAGTCCTCCATCTCACATACAAAACAGATAGAAGTACTGCCAGTCCTCCATCTCACATATAAAACCGATAGAAGTACTGATAGTCCTCCATCTCACATATAAAACCGATAGAAGTACTGCTAGTCCTCCATCTCACATATAAAACTGATAGAAGTACTGATAGTCCTCCATCTCACATATAAAACCGATAAAAGTACTGCTAGTCCTCTATCTCACATATAAAACCGATAGAAGTACTGCTAGTCCTCCATCTCACATATAAAACCGATAGAAGTACTGCTAGTCCTCCATCTTACATATAAAACCGATAGAAGTACTGCTAGTCCTCCATCTCACATATAAAACCGATAGAAGTACTGATAGTCCTCCATCTCACATACAAAACAGATAGAAGTACTGAGAGTCCTCCATCTCACATACAAAACAGATAGAAGTACTGATAGTCCTCCATCTCACATATAAAACCGATAGAAGTACTGCTAGTCCTCCATCTCACATATAAAACTGATAGAAGTACTGATAGTCCTCCATCTCACATATAAAACCGATAAAAGTACTGCTAGTCCTCCATCTCACATATAAAACCGATAGAAATACTGATAGTGCTCCATCTCACATATAAAACCGATAGAAGTACTGCCAATCCTCCATCTCACATATAAAACTGATAGAAGTACTGCTAGTCCTCCATCTCACATATAAAACTGATAGAAGTACTGCTAGTCTTCCATCTCACATATAAAACAGATAGAAGTACTGCTAGTCCTCCATCTCACATACAAAACAGATAGAAGTACTGATAGTCCTCCATCTCACATATAAAACCGATAGAAGTACTGCTAGTCCTCCATCTCACATATAAAACCGATAGAAGTACTGCTAGTCCTCCATCTCACATATAAAACTGATAGAAGTACTGATAGTCCTCCATCTCACATATAAAACAGATAGAAGTACTGCTAGTCCTCCATCTCACATACAAAACAGATAGAAGTACTGATAGTCCTCCATCTCACATATAAAACCGATAGAAGTACTGATAGTCCTCCATCTCACATATAAAACCGATAGAAGTACTGATAGTCCTCCATCTCACATATAAAACCGATAGAAGTACTGATAGTCCTCCATCTCACATACAAAACAGATAGAAGTACTGCTAGTCCTCCATCTCACATATAAAACTGATAGAAGTACTGCTAGTCCTCCATCTCACATATAAAACCGATAGAAGTACTGCTAGTCCTCCATCTCACATATAAAACCGATAGAAGTACTGATAGTCCTCCATCTCACATATAAAACCGATAGAAGTACTACTAGTCCTCTATCTCACATATAAAACCGATGGAAGTACTGCTAGTCCTCCATCTCACATATAAAACAGATAGAAGTACTGATAGTCCTCCATCTCACATATAAAACCGATAGAAGTACTGTTAGTCCTCCATCTCACATATAAAACCGATAGAAGTACTGATAGTCCTCCATTTCCTATATAAAACCCATAGAAATACTGATAGTCCTCCATCTCACATATAAAACCGATAGAAATACTGATAGTCGTCCATAATTTCTCCGGTAGGAGAATAATCTATTTTATCACTTTACTTTCTCCCATGGGTTCCTGGAATTGTTCGTGTAATTTTCTGTTATTGATCCTGTATCCAGGACAGTAAATTTTCCAGTCCCCAAAGGACTAAATGGGTAGGTGGGATGCGGTATTATTATTCCACAAGTTCACGAACCCTTTAGAGGAAAACATTCACGTTGTCTCGATAAGCCTGATCCCAGATGTACTTTTCACTTTATCGACGTCTCACTGACAATATCAATATGTTAGATAGATTTAACGTATTCAAAATCCAACACCCCTGATGTCAAAACGATATGTCTGCGGACGTACATTGCTAGAAACTTGGTTTCGATACCCGTGATGGGCAAACCACAAATCACTCATTGTGCATCTTTGTGCTAAATTCCAAACAATTTCAATCTAACAATAAAAAAAAATATCTGCTCTGAAGACAAACATGTGTAGGGTTGAAGAGAAGCGGCTTTTCCTGAACAGCACGGTTAGGAAGTGCTAAAGACTCTCACACTGTGTTTTGTTTGTTTGTTTGTTTGTTTAAAATTAAGCACAAAGCTACTAAATGGGCTATCTGTGTTCTGCCCACCACGGGTATCGAAACCCGGTTTTTAGTGTGTAAGTCCGCAAACATACCACTGTGCCACTGGGGGGCACTCACACTGTGTTCACTTCCTAATACCTTTAGTTTTTCTTTAGTACTTGTATTTGGTAATTCACGTGAAAGAGGTTTGTGCCGTCTGAATCCGCCGCTGTACCTAGTTATAAATATTTATATCATTTCAGCTTGCAGTTACAATCGACAAACATGTATAGAATCTCAGTCCAAATAGTTTATGGTAATTAAAAACTATTTTTATTTTCTAAACAAAACTTTACCTATTAATACTTGCAAATTTACATTTCCAAATTTCTTGAATTATTGAATCAATGTTGTGTCAGTTAAAAAGGTATTTCCACAGAGAAACCTCAAACAAAATTGTGGTTCTAAATGTCTGAAGCTGGCAAATCACTTTAGATTATGGACATTTTAAAACTCCACTTTCAGTCAGTTCATTTTGGATTTCAAACATACATATATATTTTTTTTATCAACGCCCCTACCCAGGAGGACTTTTGTCCAATAACGGTACTCACTATGTCCAAACTGACTCCCACTTCTTTCATCCCTTTGCTTAACTCTGTAGCTTCATAGGTAGTACCAATTTTGTAACCAAGAATCTTGACTTGGCCTTTACCAAGGTGTCATATTCGAACATGTTTTGTCCATGCTTTTAGTAACTTATATATTTAAGAGCATTCCCATCTTAGTTGTTGCGTTATAATACCAGGTCTAGAACATTGTTAAAATTATTACGTCCTAGTCGCTTCATTTCTTTGTTGTCTATAGTAGGTTTTGTGTATTTTCTCCAAGAGGATATTATAGTAATATATGACATCATGATTAAAAAGGTTGGCTTTTTAATATCCTCTGTTGACTGGTTATGACAAAAGATCAATGCTATAAAATAAGTCGAGTTCACTTGTTACATTTTTGTGTTCTTTCTTCGGACAATTTATTGTAGGAGATCATCAAGTGAAGCCTTTTTATCACTAACACCGTGTTTTAGGTCTAAGGATATTAATCCTGAGAGAGAGAAAGTTACGGAGCTAAAAGGAAAGCAACAATAAAAACTGTAATTTTATTTTCATAGATACCCACTGCATATTATCTTTATTTGCTACAATGATTTGGTAGCTGTTAAATATACAGTTGCACAATGGACTATGTATGCTCTACCCACCATAGGTATCGAAACCCAGTTTTTAATTGTTGCAAGGCTGCAGACTTATCGCCCAGCTTTTGGAGCATATGTTATAATAAACATGTTCTTTATTACGGTTTAGAATGGTCATTTTTATACTTAAAATAAATCACTGTTGTAAAACACTTCCCTTGTTTATTTATAGAATATGCAAACGTTTGCAAGTTTACTTATCTGTTAATCGTTGGGGAATTGGTTTTGCCTAGATATACCACATTAATGGTTTAAGAAATGCAGTAAATTTGATTAGCTACTTTAATGGCGGGTCAGATGATTCATACGTCTATGTGGTACATATAAAGGAAATGTTGTGATGTGGAGTAAAATAATTCACCATTTCTGATTTCTAGACATTCCATCTTCATAACAAACTAAGTTTATGTTTCCTTTAATTCGTGAATACGTTCGTATTATAAGTTCTTTACAAGTATCTTCTACACCTTCCTTCGAAAGGAAAGTGAAACAATACATTTGTGGTTGAAAATAAATAAAGTGATTTCATCCATACTTTTATTTCCACTTCTGTATTAGCTAATCTGTTTCCTTCGGGTGAAAAGTGTGAGACAACTCAAGTTTTCCTTGTTTTTGAGTTTTGCCCTTAGCTACACAAGGGCTATCTGCACTTTCAAATTTTGTCGTGAATTAACACTTGGGCAATCTGCACTTTCAAGTTTTGTCGTGAATTAATTAAATTTCTTTCTGAAAATTGTGTTTATTTTTATTTTATTCGTTAGTATTTGTTTGTTTTTGGGAATTCGCACAAAGCTACTCGATGGCTATCTGTGCTAGCCATCTCTAATTTAGCAGTGTAAGACTAAAAGGAAGGCAGCTAGTCATCACCACCCACCGCCAACTCTTGGGCTACTCTTTTACTAACGAATAGTGGGATTGATCGTAACATTATACACCCCCACGGCTGGGAGGGCGAGCATATTTAGCGCGACCCTCGGATTACGAGTGCACGCCTTAACGCGCTCGGCCATTATTCGTTAGTAAGCCAAAGTATGTAGTAAACTATTTAAAAAATGTTTTAAGTTTTCCTAATAAAATTTATGATTTTTTATAATCCTTCTGGCAGATTTTATTTTCTTGGACAGGTATGATAAAGTTAGTTAATATATTTTAAACTGTTTTTCTGTATACATCGAAAACGAACAACTTTAAGCTTCAGACTGTCTCCATTTATATCTACATATGAATAAAAAGACATTATTGAGAAAGATTTACACTGAAAATAATAAATAATATTAACTTGTATTCAGCGCAAGATATCTGCTTAAAATCATCTATAATGTAGTTTTTGTTTTTAAATTCTTATTTATAAAAATTAGAATGTACAGTTTCATTAGTTGGCCAGTCTCTCTGTTTAGACATATTTTGGTCTTAATGTTTGTATTGTTATCAATATTTCCGATTTTAAGTAAATCGAAAATAAATACAGTGATTACTCGTTTCATTGTTTCGGATTAATTAATAACAATAACTAATCCAATAAATATTTCAAATTATTTTTACGAAATCTATTTGTGCAGGAAGTACATCTCAGATATGGTCATTGATACTACTATATCGGTTACAGCCCAGATATGGTCATTGATACTACTATATCGGTTACAGCCCAGATATGGTCATTGATACGACTATATCGGTTACAGCCCAGATATGGTCATTGATACTACTATATCGGTTACAGCCCAGATATAGTCATTGATACTACTATATCGGTTACAGCCCAGATATAGTCATTGATACGACTATATCGGTTACAGCCCAGATATGGTCATTGATACTACTATATCGGTTACAGCCCAGATGTAGTCATTGATACTACTATATCGGTTACAGCCCAGATATGGTCATTGACACTACTATATCGGTTACAGCCCAGATATGGTCATTGACACTACTATATCGGTTACAGCCCAGATATGGTCATTGACACTACTATATCGGTTACAGCCCAGATATGGTCATTGATACTACTATATCGGTTACAGCCCAGATATGGTCATTGATACTACTATATCGGTTACAGCCCAGATATAGTCATTGATACGACTATATCGGTTACAGCCCAGATATGGTCATTGATACTACTATATCGGTTACAGCCCAGATATAGTCATTGATACTACTATATCGGTTACAGCCCAGATATAGTCATTGATACTACTATATCGGTTACAGCCCAGATATGGTCATTGATACTACTATATCGGTCACAGCTCAGATATAGTCATTGATACTACTATATCGGTTACAGCCCAGATATGGTCATTGATACTACTATATCGGTTACAGGTAAAAGTTGACCACTCAGTTATCTGCTTTCTTTGTGATTTGTCAAACCGAATAAAATAAATATGCGTAGAGGAGAGTATTTATTAAAGTTTAAATGAAAGTTTTCAGATTTTGTTGTGAATAGAGTTGAACATTAGTGTATAAACATACAGATAGAGTGTTTTTAAACAGTTTCATTTTGTATATGACAGTTGTCATGAGTAAGCTGAGAACATGCAAAGACTATGAGTGCCAGGTTTTCTTGTCTGACTAAATAAAATGAAAGCCGTACTTTGTTGGAAGGACAATTTTACCACCATAGATACCTTTACAACATTAGTGAACAAATTACACTACCTTTAGTACATTTTACTCTTCAAATGTTTCTTTTCTTTTATTAGTAAAAATGACAGGTTTGACATGGCCAGGGGGTTAAGGTACTCAACTCGTAATCCGAGGGTCATGGGTTCTAATCCTCATCGCACCTAACATGCTCGCCTTTTCAATCGTGGGGACATTACAACATGAGGGTAACCCCCTACTACTAGGTTGTAAAAGAGTACCCCAAGAATTGGCGGTGGGTGGTGGTGACTAGGTGCCTTCTCTCTAGTTTTACACTGCTACATTAAGGGCAGATACCTCTTGGGTAGCTTTGCACAAAATTTAAAACAAACCAAACTACTACACTAACTATAACATTAGCAAAACATTGACCGAAATAATTTTAATAACTGGAGAGCACAGGCTTTCCTTTGTTGCCAAAATTTAAATTCATTTTTGTATTTATATACATTATCTAGTTTTAAAATTGAACCTTTAATGTATTATTAAATAAGTATTCAGTTACCCGAAGAAAATGGATTTGAAGTACCACATATTTATTATCTACTATAGGTATTTAGACATTTTAACATCAGGATGACAATACATATTTGTGGATTTATTTCTGTATTTTAAAGTTACTAAAGTTGTGCAATCTTATTTTCTTTAGAGAATATGTATGGTATCACCTGTTACGTATTTATTTCTATGATATATTTGCTTAGGAAGATTATAATTTATTGTGAATTGTTACAACTGTGTTCTCTTTAATCACAACTGGATACAATTGAATCCAAGAAGAGAGAATATACACACACAAACAGGACAACTTAGAAACTATACCTACAAATGATCCTGCCCTAAATACGTTAAGCCTCAAGCACATTTTATTTTCATCATGCTCTTTTCTTTCTTCTTCAGATAATTTGCCCTAAGTACTTGGGGTCTGCCTTTCTGGTTCTCAGCCTCTACTCCTTTCTCATCAGATTCAGAGCAACATTCAAACTGTATTTGTCCTCTCTCATTACTTCCATCCACCCTTTTCCATTCCACTGTTATATTTATCACTTATCTTCATTCTATTTGAGTAAGCCATATAAGGTAAGCAATAAATATTACTTTGTTACTTTTATTATCAAATTATATTCTGTTCTATTCAAGTCACTGTGTGATGAATGCGGTTATCTGTGGAGATGTATTCACTTGTAATGAGTATTCTTCTCGATGTCATTAAAACACAATTTCAAGAAGTCTTAATTTGAAACTATAAAAACACTAAACAATAAATGTCCATCTTTCGAAAGTGGTAAAGTTGCAGCACTTTTAAAATTTCCTATTGAGCACTCTTGGCAGAGTTTGAGTGCTAGTGGCTTATGTTCTTGTGTCGTGTCACTCATTGAAACATTAGCACTTAAACCACTGTATAATTTTTATTATAGTTGTTACAAAGCTCCTTGTGTAATTACCAGAATAGTGTGTTCTGTATTGACACAAAATAGGTATTTAATCTGCAAGTCCCAATCAATTATTTTATGAAACTTTCTTCCAAGTTTTTATGTATTGGTAGTCGTTTCTCACAATATTTGAGTTTGGTTTCAGCATTTGTGTACCTTATAGACTTTTAAATATTAACAAGTAAAGGTATCATTCACTTTTCTTCAACCATATTTACAACTTATGTTTCAAAACAATTCAAATTTGGACCATAATACCCTCTTCCAATCCTCGAAAGTCCAATTTTTATAGTTCTGAGTGAATTTCAGTCTCTTGACAATATTTTGAGGCTAAAGTAAAGGTTTATCCAAGATCAAATGTGCTGTTCTCAGCAAGTCTTTCTGATACTGAAGATCTGGACACTTTTCTGTCATTTGGAACACGAGATAAGTGGCAGTGCTCCTTACATTCCAAATGCTCCATAAACAAAGATATTTAACATCAGTATCGAGTTCAGGTGTTCTGCCTTTTCCTTTCACAATTTCAAATTTATCTGTCTCAGTCTAATGATCTAGGATGTACTTGACAGTTTGGGGGAGAATTTCAACTCTGTAGTAATCTGCCAGAGATTTCAACTAGCATCACTTGAAGCTATTATGTGAACTCTCTGATCTATTGACAATTATCAATGCTTTATGGGTCGTGGCAACAAAACTTAATATATAGTGTTAAACACTGTTTATTTCTAAATTTATCTGTGGAGTGTTATTAAATTCATTTTTTACACCACATACCCATAAGATATGCTAGCTTCTTCCAGATAAGACACTACTGTGGGTACCAAGACAATTGTTCCACATCCTGAATTTGATCATTATGTTCATTCAAGCAGGAATCAATGAAACATTACCGTAATGTTGGAATTTACATTCTGTAATAGTACCAAAGAATTAGCATCATAAAAGAGAAAGAATGACAAATTGTTCTCTCGTCCTAACAGTTCTGCATGCTACTGTAAAAATACAACAATAAAAAGTAATTTAAAGAAAGGTATGATCACAATGTTGGATTCAAATTATATTACTTCACCAATATTGGAATGGTTTGGCCTACTTATTAGTGTTTTATTTAGATGTTGAAATAAATCCATCAGAAAGAATAAATAATAATTAGAAAATTGAATTACATAAATTATATATATCTTGTCTATGATGAAAGTTCTAACAAAATGCCCACTTGTAAAGTCAGGACATTTAAAATATGTATATTAAGAATGTTCTCTTTCAAACTGTTTGAAGCCCTCTTCTAAGACTTTGTTGGTCAAGCCTTTGGGTACAAAGACACTGGTCACTCCTGAAATTAAGAAAAACCAGGGTCACAAAGACCACACTAATGAACTGTTCAAAATAGTTACTCATTTTAAATAGTAATTCAAACATCAAATTCAGTCTAATCAACTAACAACCATCACATTCAGAATAATCAGTCACAGATTACCCAACTGATCAACATTCAGGATAATCAGTCACAGATTAACCAACTGATCAACATTCAGGATAATCAGTCACACATCAGACACAGATTACCCAACTGATCAACAGTCACATTACATGTAAACACAAGTGAGTCACTGGTCTGCTTCAAATTCCACCCATCACAGTTTTAAAGTTTTATGGATGTTGGTTCCCTTAATTAACATGGGATTATTGAATTTATCAAATTCACATTTTTCTTACAAGAGACCTAATTACTACTATAGCCATTACGGTGTGTCATGTAAACATCACAGTTTATACATTCAGCCAATCAAAAAAGTTGTAACATCAAAGTGGTTAACGTTATTAACAAATAAGACGATACATGTAATAAAAACAGTGTCTGTGGTGAGTAAGAGTAAACTGTTTGTTTTTCCATAAATAATCAAAATTAGTTTAATCATTAACATCAAAGACAGCTGATCATGTCTCTTGATGGATTACAGAAACCTTCTTTAAATCATTAGAAACTCTGACTGAGAAACTACAAAGACAGCTGATTGTGTCTCTTGATGGATTACAGACACCTTCTTTAAATCATTAGAAACTCTGACTGAGAAACTACAAAGACAGCTGATCTTGTCTCTTGATGGATTACAGAAACCTTCTTTAAATCATTAGAAACTCTGACTGAGAAACTACAAAGACAGCTGATTGTGTCTCTTGATGGATTACAGACACCTTCTTTAAATCATTAGAAACTCTGACTGAGAAACTACAAAGACAGCTGATCTTGTCTCTTGATGGATTACAGAAACCTTTAAATCATTATAAACTCTGACTGAGAAACTACAAAGACAGCTGATCATGTCTCTTGATGGATTACAGACACCTTTACATCATTAGAAACTCTGACTGAGAAACTACAAAAACAGCTGATCATGTCTCTTGATGGATTACAGACACCTTTACATCATTAGAAACTCTGACTGAGAAACTACAAAGACAGCTGATCATGTCTCTTGATGGATTACAGACACCTTCTTTACATCATTAGGAACTCTGCTGAGAAACTACAAAGACAGCCAATCGTGTCTCTTGATGGATTACAGACACCTTCTTTACATCATTAGAAACTCTGACTGAGAAACTACCAAAGCAGAATTGGCTTGTATATAGTTAAACAGAGGTACAGATAAAATGTGTGAATAATATTATAGTTTTTGTTATTTTATTTCCAATTGAACTTACAACCTGCTTTTATTTGTATTTCTTCCAGCACTTAAATACCATGGCTATAAAAATGGTCCAGTTGAACTCCAAGTGTATTTATTATAATGTTCATTTAATGTTTGTATACTGTCTTTACTAGCATGATAAAATAAACTCTGTGTACTGGTAGTATTCATTATTTAATGTTTGTATACTGTCTTTACAAGCAAGATAAAATAAGCTCTGTGTACTGGTAGTATTCATTATTTAATGTTTGTATACTGTCTTTACAAGCAAGATAAAATAAGCTCTGTGTACTGGTAGTATTCATTATTTAATGTTTGTATACTGTCTTTACTAGCAGAAACTTTTTAGTTGTGTTGACCATGTAACATACTAAGCAAAATGTCTCCAAGGGAAAAATCAGTGAAAAACAAATAATTTTCCCAAAGTAATATTTTCACACTTGTAGTAGATTAAGAAGTTGGTATAGTGGAAGACAAGTGATTTAAGATTTTGAAGCAATGTTCTGTTTACAAGTGGTACAGCTAACAAAGTACATTTATACACATATCATCAAGGTCATAATAAATATCTCTCTCTCTCTCTGATATTGCACACACACACACACACACACACAGAAATTAACAGTAGGCCTTACTTGGAGTTTTGGTTTCTTTATTTTAAGAAAGGATGTTGGCTTATTGAAACTGGTTTAGATAGGACTATTACAATGACTATGAGGTTTAAATTTCTACTTCTCTCAAGAGTATGTAGATGACCAAGGACTAGAGTAGTACAGTTATCTTGATTTCCTTTGAACATTGATTATGTCAAGCAGTTTAAGGTAAAATACTGGGAATTATGATTAATTTAATTAGTGTAATAAAAATAATCAACTAAATAAAATTCTTATTATGAGTGTTTTGAATTATTCTAACTTTCCAAATAATTAAAAAACTACAATAATAATTTTTCATTATTATTTTTAATTATTTCAATCAATGTTACAAATCATGAAAATAATTACATATTTGAAATTGTTTTTTATTTTCCCAACTATGCAAGTCTTGTGAAAACTGACTGTTTGAAATCAAGGACACATCTACACAATGTGCTATGCTCACCACGGATATCTAATTTCTAGCAGTGTGAATCTGTCGACATGCTGCTGAGCCACTGGACGGTGTCTTGTGAGAATAACTGATAAGTCTGAAGATTAGTTGGTCAGTAAATTCTACTAGTAATCCAGACAAGTAGGATCATGTGGTCCTTCATAGTATGAATGTAACTTCATTGCATTAACAAAATAAGTTAATATATAAATCACATCATAAATATAGAAAAGGTATAAAAAATACTTACCCAGTTTACTTATTTCACATATGTTTCTGTGCTCATCATCAAAGAAAATCATTTGTGAATACGGAACTCCACTTTTTTCTTGAAACCTGACAAGAATAGAAACACAGTGTCAACATTTCTTACCCACTCTACTCTTTGCTATTTCTGGCCTACAGTCTTATTCCAACAAAACCAGAATCCAACCGTACATTTAATATTTTTCCTCTACACTTATACAGAAATGAATGTTTATACACACATGGTATAATTGCAACATAATTAATAATTTCTTCAATAAAATGCCACCTTGAAACCAAAGTTGCCATGGAAAATGAAGATATCAGCTGATGTATGAAGTTTAGTTAAAGTGTGTGCTTTAGTCGACTGTGTTCTTACTTGAAAAACTGCAGTGATTTATTGGAATACCACCTTATGAATAGCTGGTGGACTGTCATAATGATTACCGGTCTTGGAATAAGGGATCACCACAGCTTCTACACTGAATCATGTTTGGTTTGGAATTTCATCCAAAGATACATGACAGTTATCTGATCTAACCATGCTCTTCTGTCAGTGAAAGACCAGAAAGAATGCAGCTAGCCATCACCACTCTCTGCCAGCTCTTAAACTAGTGTTTTCATTAAAAAATAGAGGGATTGATCCTTACATTATAATACTAACATAGCTGAAAGGGTAAGCACGTTTAATGTGAGAGGAATTGAAACCTGTGACCCGCAAACTGAGAGTTGAGAGCCCTGACACCTGGCCATGCCTGAACAAATCATTATAATAAAGGCTTTACAAGTACATTAAAACAATATGATCACGATATAGACAATAAATACGATTACATCTACACGAGTGTGTTGCAAAACATTCCTCACTTTCCCTTTTCACAAGAAAGTTACTGGAAACACATTGTGGGAATTTTGAAAGCAGCAGCCATGCTTATATTTCAACACACATAACAGAAAAGAACCTCAGCTAATTCTGTAAAAATAAGTGAAATTATAAGATAACTAGTACTACCAGTGAACAATGTATTAATGTTCATAGCCACACGGCACTATTTCTTAATAGTATTTGAAAGTTATTAAAAATGGATTATGCAAGTTTCATCTATTTACCTTGCTTCTTTTTATTTCATTAAAGGTTAATGGGCCTAAACTTCATGTTACTTTCTTCAACATTACAAAAGGTTAGTACGATCCCTTTACAAACATTCTAAATTTGGTATTGTACAAAGCTCTTCTCACCATGGGTTAACCTAAACCTATTATAAGCTTACAAACGTATCACTGAGCCAACAGTACTTATTAAATAAACAAACAGAAACATTAAGTTGTTGTTACTCCATGTGCTCAATGTATAAGTACCTTAAAGAGTTCTGTTTAGAAGTTAACTAACAACAAAGTGTTACTGGTCTTTGATTACCTAGCTTTCACTTTATTAATACTCCACTTACAGAATATCTTGACTGTTATTTTCAGGTTTTGACTTGAGTAGAATGTATTCCTGTATTCCCAAAACACACTACTCTTACCTTTGGAAATGTGTCAGTTTGGATCCTGGGTATATCTCTTGGTACGAAAAGAATTTCTCCCAGTCTAGCATTTTCAATAGCTGTCGGGCACCTGCTGGCCATTCACTTCTGGAAAAAAAAATGTGTTATCTTTTTAGAAATGCAGTTAATTATAAGTCAGTTATGTTTGTGTTATGTAGTTATAAACCACATAGAACATTAAGATTTAAAACTTATGATAATATTAAAAACACATTAATACCAAAAACCATCTTTTATATGGACATTTTGGAATTTCCTTACATTACAACATCAGCATTGATGTCTGGAAAAACTAAGTTCATAACACTGGATGTAAAAAAACAAACATTAACATTCCGTAAATTTCATATTAAGTTAGAAGTTTAGAAAGAACAGATTTAAAAGTAACAATACAATGGATTGTACAATAAAACCCGTAACATAAACATTTAATGAATAACATTGTTAAGATAAATGTTATTAAAAATAGATAAAATATAAATAGTGAGGAACTTGAATTAATTACATTAATGACAACAGTGAAGAGCTGATGTTATTAGTTAGTGTACAGTGAGGAGCTGATGTTAGTAGTTAGTGTACAGTGAGAAGCTGATGTTAGTAGTTAGTGTACAGTGAGGAGCTGATGTTACTAATTAGTGTACAGTGAGGAGCTGATGTTATTAGTTAGTGTACAGTGAGGAGCTGATGTCATCAGTTAGTGTATAGTGAGGAGCTGATGTCATCAGTTAGTGTATAGTGAGGAGCTCATGCTATTAATTAGTGTACAGTGAGGAGGTCATGCTGTTAGTTAGTGGTGGATGATCACTCAAAATGGAGAGATTTTTTTAAAAATAAATAGTTCATAATTTGTCGTGTTATTCTCAAATTGAATACAAAACTTGAGTGGACTGCTTACCCTTCATCTGCTTCTTTCAATAATTCCAATTTATTTTTAAACTTATTTTATTCATTAAAAACAAAACATAATTGACAGCTCACACTGTACCATATTATCTCTCCAAACTTTACACTATTGGGATGTAGAAAGAAATAATTTCTCCCTAAATTTCCAGTACAGTACGGTCCCTGTATTACTCACAATGAACACCCAAAGTTTCTTATCCAGAAGGTCTGGAATCAGTTTTAATTGCAGGGAAACATTTAAATATGGACAACAAATAATAATCACAAACTGTAACTGTATTCATACCGTGATGCAACTCCCATGGGAATTCCTTCATTGGTTAGCCTTTCTAAGATTTTTGGAACATCTGGGTAGTACTTAATCTTACGACCAGACCCATCAATCACTTTCCCATCACTAGAATCAAAAGATTATTGTAAGTACAATACACACAGAATGTTATTACTTTAAAGCTACATGTTGCAAGTATAAAGTATAAATTATACTAAACTTCTATAGTAATAAATATATGGGAAATCATACTCTATAGATGATACACGTACACTAATTCTATTAATTTGTGCTGCACATATAACATAAAGATGTTACATTGCCTATAGTTAAAATTTCTACACTGAATTATTTAAACATATTAATTAAAATAGTTTTTTTTTACCCTGATTTTCTGAATGGTGGATCGACATGTGTATCAACCCAAAATGGCCAAAGAGTATAATCTGTAGAAGAAAGTTTTGTATTATTGTTTCATTACTTGAACAATATAAACGGAAAATAAAGATACTATACATAGTTTATTTAAAAAATTAAATCAATATGATTTGGGAAAAACATTAAATTGGATTTTAGGTGATTTAATAAGAGAAATAAACAGGTTATTAGTAATACAGTCCAGCCAATTTGAAGCCGTGTTACTAATGTTACTTGGGCTTTTGTTTGTTCTAATGATGAGGGCATAACTTACTAACAATATTAACTTTTAAACAGTTCTAGCTGTATTAAAGATGTTGAGGCATTGTGGAATGATTTGGACAAGTATTTAGCATATAACCTTTAATTATAGTGTGAAAAATGAATTTCAGTTACAGTTTGGATCGCATGATTAACATAGACTGGAATCTATTCAACAGCATTAATTAAGAAAAGAATCCTGACATAAATCTGAGCACTAATGGAGATTACTATTCAGGTTCATTAATCAGTTATATTCAACTAACTGACTGTTTTCACATGAAACTGTTTAGATGAATAAGTAGAAACAGTAATTCAAGTAAGTTGATTATTTCTGTGATTTTGTCAGTAACCAGCTAAGTTGAACAAGATGGAAAACAACAGAAGACAATACTTCAGTTATCTTGAGAGCAAAAGATTAGTTGGTTATTTTCATGACATTAAATGATCAAACTGTAATTCAGTTAAATGATTATTTTATGTAACACAAATCAATGCAATTGATGCTTACAGATAATTAATCACCCAGCTATAGCAATGGATAAGTCTTCACGAGTTAACAGAAGGTTAATATGTCTGTAAACAGACTGGTTGCAGGGCAAAATAATTGTTTTTTTTTAGAGATATCACTATTCAAATCTCCTTTACAATACTGTGTACAATTTTGGTATCTTTATCTGAAAAAGGATGTGTTATTAGAAGGGGTTGCCAGGATGATTCTGGAGATGGAAGGTTTGTCTTCCAAGATATTTTATTTTCTATCAATTAAAGTAAAATAATAAATATTCTTATTGAAGCTTACAAAAATGTCTCTCAGGATAGTTAGTATCGGTATTAACACATTTACTGATAAAGCAGAGAACAATGTCTCAACCTACTTAGGTTATCTTTAGGTTTACAAAGTTGTCTACGAGGAAGATATGATAACATTTACTGTTTCTTTTGTTCTGAAGGCAACATAGAGAGAAGACACAAGTTTGAAATATGAAATAGAGAGATTAGATTCCAGTAAAGAATATGTTTCTCCATGGTTAATATGCTTCTGTAATGAGTTATCATTGGCTGTAGTGAAGACCAACACTTTATCAAGAATGTTGACGATTTTATAAAAGGTTGTGCAAGGAAAGGTTTAGAGCAACAAATTTTCCCTTCTTTGTTGGTTAGAAATTGTTTAAGTGAAGAAAATTCCAAAACTGAACAATACACACTTTGAAAAGTTTTAGGATAAAGTATACATACAACTAGAGCTATGATATTTATAAGTCAAAGTCATAAAAATAGAGCTTTAAAGTTTCTAAGTTAGGCCTACTATACATATTTTTAACCAGTGGTGGTAATAGAGAAAATGGAAAAAAGCCACTAGGAAAAAAAGACAAAGAAAGTTACACCAACAGATGAAACAGTAAAAAAGAAAGTCCAATATTTTAGGAATGGTATAAAATCAAGCAGTTAATGTGTATACCACTGCTGAAATATACAGATGTAAAACATAAGCTAATAATTAGAAACCATGTTGGAAACAAACTATAAGAAACAATAAACAGAACAGTTGAGTTAAAATAACAAGTAATGGGAAAATAATGATTAGAAAACTCTATTTATAACAGCTTAATTATTAATTCATTTGGTTTATGAGGTTTCAACAATTCACTTAGGCTTAGCTTAGCTCTTACTGGTACAATTTGCCAATATACTTTTAACTTCTTAACTTCTTTGTACAATTTCAATTGTCTTTGTTTTTACCCTTGTTTTTATTATTTGGATTCTTTTGAACTCCAACATGCTAAACAGTTAAGACAAATATGTCTGGATTAAAATGGACAACAAAGTCTATAGGTTAAAGGTGTAAAGCAGGAACTAGGATAGCCAAGAAAGATGAAAATCTACTATTAAAACAAAGTAAGCATAAGACAAAAACTATGAAAAAAATTTGCAAGGTAAAGAAATCATACATAGATCACAAGAGACCATTTGTTTCTTAAACACTGTTCCCTTCACACCAGCCTTCTGGAAAATGGGAATTTAAATCCAAACTTTATTTTTTGGAAAAATTGTTAATATCAAACAGGAGAGAACCTAAACATAGTCTCACGTATTGATCTCGGAGTGCACAAGACCGTGTTGATGGTACATTCCAGTCAACCCATGTAACAGCTACACAGACGGTACAAGATGAAGGAATGGATCTACTCACGCCATCAAATGGTGACCTGTAAATTCTTACAGTATAGTCTTAAAAGTAATATCACCCAACCTTATATTGTGGTTGGTACACAAGTACCTTACCTTAGTAGTCTGTATTACATATATTTTAAACCGTACGTTGTCACAGACAATACTACTGTCTCAAGTTAACGAACTTCTGCTTACTTAAGCCCAAATATGAAATAACACTGCCGGATGAGAATCTTATACCAGTCCATAAATCCCATGTCGATAAATATTAAAAAAACTAAAAACACAGAAAATAAACCAACGAAATATTTTACCCAAATCAAACACAACCAGTTTCGGTCGTTTCGTCATTGCCCTCTAGCGAAAAAACTTATATCTAAATATTAATAAAAAATAAACACAAAATTAATAACTAATTATTTTCAGTAATTATTATTTTTAATATCAGTGAGTACTAGTTTAATCATGTTTAAAGTTCAATAGTAATAATTTTCAGTAATTATTATTTTGAATATCAGTGAGTACCGATTTAATCATGTTTACGAAATATGAAAATCATGTCGTTAGATTGCGATCTTTTGGAATAACAGTTAAGAGTTCTATAACAAACAAGGGACGAATTCAGTAAATAAGGTCCAATAATGACAGAACTCAGAAGCAGATTAAAAAGCCTAGTGTCGGGGGTCCTTCAATGTGTGACGTCTCAGGAATTGCCAAGTTTGCCCAATACATCTCACAGGCCTGATATAATGTTACTACTTTTAGTTAACGACGGGATAACGAACAAAGAAGAGGTACAACTTTGTTAACCTGATGATGACTTAAGAAGGTCAAAACGTTGTTCTCTGCTTTATTTGATAAAAGTATTAATACCCAAACCAGCCGTCCTGAGATACATTTTTACTTAAAAGTGGGTTTATCATCATCATGAATTTTGAGTGGTCGCTCGATCATCGTTGTGATCGGATAGAACTTCCTACATAAGTGACCTATGTTCCGAACTTCAGTAGAGACACAAGGAGAACAGTGTTTTCACAAGATTACAGAGAAAGTGTTCCAGTGCAGCGTGTGCTTAAAGTACTTTACCATAATGTAGAATATATTACGTAAAGATTTCTAAGCTTTATATATAGAAGCATTGAATATATAATCGTTATTTTAGTTACGTACAAATCAAAGGTTATCCAAGAAATAAATCGTGGAGTGTGATTCATTTCATCTTGTCAACAAACTTGTCTTCGGAAAAAAAAAGCAAAAAGTTTGTTTTGAATTTCGCGCATAGCTACACAAAGGCTATCTGCTCTAGCCGTCCCTAATTTAGCAATGTAAGACTCGAGGAATGGCAAACTAGTCATCGCCACCAACCGCTAACTCTTAGGCTACTCTTTTATCAAAGAATAGTGGGATTGGCCGTTACATTATAACGCTCCTACGACTGAAAGAGCGTGTATGTTTGGTGTGACGGGAATCGAACCCGCGACCCTCAGATTACGAGTAGAGCGCTTTAACCACCTGGCCATAGCGGACCATACTTATATAAAAAAATAATTTTGTCTGAACAAAAAAAATGACGATACAATCCATGTCAAGAAAACCCAGAGTAATCACCCACAATTGAAACATCGTTCAAAAAACTTATTGAATATTTATAAAAATAATTAGAGAAATTTTGGTGGTTAACTTCATTTGAAGTAATACTAATATAATAATGATTACTTTTTGTAATGTAAAACTTAAGAAATAAATTAAACAACGAAAACATCTAATGTATTTCTGTGATTCTTTGCTGCAATGTGACATTGTCCTGGATCTGCAAACAACGAATGAAAGAGAATATTCCAAAAGAAACTTCATGACAATCACTTTATGCTATCGTCGTCTTTATTTAGTGATCTTTTTAAATTATCTGGTGAAAATAATTCAATGTCAATTCCACATACAACAATAAGCTAGTTTAATACCTCCTTAAATGTTTGTAAAAGCTTAAACACCAATACACTGCCGTCGATAGTTCCAAATAACCTTCAGATTTCCTTAACAATAATTGGATTAACGTTAAGTCGACTTGTACAAAGCATCCCTATAAGCGTAATAGCAAACACAACTCCAAATATTTCTCGAATTCAAATTTATACTTTAAAAACCGTGAAACAATCAAACCAAAAAAGACTAATGATGAAGGATCGATCACAAAAACTGTAAAATTAAATGCACAAGTAAATGAAAATAAAACCACCTTGTATAAACACAAATTTGGACACAAACACACTATTATATAAAATAAAGAAGAAAAAATCACGAAATACAAACACTGCATAAATATTTTTAATTCGTATTACATTTTCGAATAACCGGAAATTTGAATTTGAATTTAGAAATTAATTGAATGTCAATATTTATGAAATGAATGATATTTGCCAACAAAAATGGACATTACAATTTTCTTTCTTAACACAAATATATTTTAATATACAATACCTGTATAATTTATGATAACGGTTGCCCTTAGTGGCATAGCAATATGTTTGCAGACTCACACAGCAAAAAAATCGCGTTTCGATACTCGTGGAGGGAAGAGCCCACCATATAACTTTGTGATTAATTCCAAACAAACAATAATGACGGTTATTACAAATAATGGTTTGCGAATGAATTTCCAACTTATCTTTATTATTCCACTTTGACTGGCTAGTGGATACACTAGAGTATTCCCCTAATGTTTCCTCAGACAACTAATATTCCAATACTACACTTTTCAGCTCATTTTATATGCAAAAAACGGCTCGTTTAGGTTGAGAAAATATTTTAAATAGACGCTCATTGATTTCTTAACCTCAAATAGTAAAACTTTGGCAATTTCGAGCAATTTACTTTTCCTATATTTTTATAGTTGTTCAAAAGACAGTGAATCAAGAAAACCTTGATATTCAGACATGATCAAATCGTGTTGCCACTGAAAAACACAATTTCAATTATAATTTGAATTTAAGTCGAATTTTGTGTTTGATTCAGATCTCGGGCACGAGCCACCAGGTTGTTACGTTACATATTATAATTTATTTCTGTTGGGTGGGGGGTAAGTTTACGAACTTAAAACGCTAAACTCCGAAGTTCGACTTCTCGTGCCAGGTACAGCAGACAGCTTAATGTGACCTTGTTCTAAAGACAAACTTGTTCAAATTCTTAAGATTAAACAGAACTTTCTTCGAACTCTGAAACTTGCATCGCCGTAAAGCGTTACACTGAGGTAATGATTTTGTTGACAGTTTACTCACTGAATATATTTACCCTCCTCAGCCAAAACTGTTTCCGTACTAGATTAAGATTCTAATTAAAAGATCCAACTCTCTTGGCGACAGAAAATGTAGAGTAAATGTTGAGGGCACCCTCGCACGGTACCATATTAATTTTTACTATTTGTAGCTCAACTTCACAGTTTACTGATAATTTTATATGCAAAAACGGCTTGTTTTGGGTTCAGAAAATATTTTAAATAGAATAGCGAACAACGTTTCGACCTTCTTCGGTCATCGTCAGGTTCACAAAGAAAGAGGTAACTGACCGGAAGCTGACCACATGTTTTGAAGGGGTTGTATAACTGAGTGTCGCAATGTAGAGGGCGCGGTTAGATGTTTGAATATATAATAATCTATAATATTAATATAGGTATAATGGCGTTCCTTTATATTGGTTTATTTTGGGTTTAAGTTGTTGTATAAGTAAGGCTTCTTTAATTTTTCGTTTGTTTATGTTTGTTTCTTTATTTAGTATTTTAGTGTTTTCTATGGTTATGTTGTGTCCATTTGACTTGCAGTGTTCGAAAACGTGTGAAGGTGTCTTTTTATGTTCTTTGAATCTGGTTTCCATTTTTCTACTTGTTTCTCCAATATAGAAGTCGTGGCAGTTATCACATTGTATTGTATAAATAATGTTGGTGTGGTGTTTGTAAGTGTAGTTCTTACATAGTATAGACCTTAGTTTTGTGCCTGGTTTTTGAATAAATTTAGTGTTAACTGGAATGTTATATTTTGTTACTAGTTTTTGCCAAATGTTGGTTATTTGTTTGCTGATGTCAGGAATATATGGTATACAGCAGTATATGGTTTCGTGATTTTTTTATTCGTGAGATATATTTACTTTTGTTGGTTGATTTTGCTTTCTGTCTAGGTGTGTGCGTATAATGTTTTCTACGGTTTGTCGAGGAAACTTATTGATGTTGATGAAGTATTGTTTTATTTTGTCTAATTCATCGTTAATTTTATCTGGTGAGCACAGTTTTATGGCTGTGTTTATCTGGTTTCTTAGTATGTTGAGTTTTTGTTTTGTTTCATGTGCTGAGTCCCAAGGAATGTATAGTCCAGTATGGGTGATTTTTCGGTGGATTTCTGTTTTGAATTGTGTGTCGGTTCTTATAATTTTGAGGTTAAGAAATGATATTTGATTGCTTTCTTCCTGTTCACATGTAAAGTTAATGTTGGGATGTATAGAGTTAATGTGAGTGAAAAAATTAAGTATGTGTTCTGTAGATTTGAATCCCGCAACTGTGTCATCCACATATCTGTACCAGTAGAGTGGTGGATGTAATGCTGTGTTAATTGCTTGTGTTTCAATTTGTGTCATAAAAATATTGGCTAGAACTGGTGATACTGGGTTGCCCATTCTTAGGCCATTTGTTTGTATATAGTTTTGGTTGTTGAACATGAAGTTTGTCTTTATTGTGGTGAGTTCTATGAGGGTTGCTAACTGGTTACTGGGAATGTCTATAAATGGATTAGGGTCTCGGCTGTAGAGTTCTAAGGCTATCTTGCAGGCTTCTGTTGTTGGGACTTCTGTAAAGAGGGATATAACATCGAAACTTGCCATTAAGGCTTTGTGATTAAGTTGATTTAGATTAGACTTGAAATTAAAAGAGTCTTTGATGAATGAGCTGGCTGATGTTGCATATTTGGAGAATGCCCATGCTATGTATTTACCAAGATTGTAATTAAACGATTCATATGTTGACATTATTGGTCGTAATGGACAATCTGGTTTATGAGGTTTGGGGATGCCGTATATTTGCGGTGTGCGTGAGTCGGTTTTACGTAGGTAGGAATAAAGTGTTTGTGAAATTGTGTTGGCTTTTTTTCATTTGTAGTAGTAATTTGTTTAGTTGCGTCTCATGCGTCTCATCACTGAGTTTACTGATAATGCTTGTTTGTTTGTTTTTGGAATTTCGCACAAAGCTACTCGAGGGCTATCTGTGCTAGCCGTCCCTAATTTTGCAGTGTAAGACTAGAGGGAAGGCAGCTAGTCATCACCACCCACCGCCAACTCTTGGGCTACTCTTTTACGAATAGTGGGATTGACCGTCACATTATACACCCCCACGGCTGGGAGGGCGAGCATGTTTAGCGCGACGCGGGCGCGAACCCGCGACCCTCGGATTACGAGTGCACGCCTTAACGCGCTCGGCCATGCCAGGCCTACTGATAATGCGGCCATGTGGAAGAGCTGAAACACACCCTCAATAGTATCAAATAATTTATAACTAGTTTTAAATCAAATACACTCATACAGAATTAAAATAAAAATATTGAGAACAAATTTAATATTATTCTCAAAATCACTTAAATTACATAGAAACCCTCCTAAATTATAACAAAACTTTTAGGCCTAACTTATAATTCAATATTAGCTTGGAGAAAACATGTAGCCAAAATTACGAAAACAATGTGGCAACAAGCAATCTGTTTCAAAAGATTAAGGAGTAAAAACACAAGAGTATCCATAGAAAACATTACTAAAATGTATAAACAATGCATTAGACCAATAATAGAATATCCATTTGAAGCAAAAATAAATGTTAACAAACTGCAAGTGATACAAAATTTAGAATTCACCACAGCTTTCAGAGCACCAAAATAAAAAAAAAACTCAATATTTTTACACAATTAAGCAAACCTGTCTTCACTAAAAGACATATTGACAGACTGCTTGTTCCATTACTTAAATAAAAATTTATACAAAAATGACTTGTTAACAGAAATAGAACGCTATAGCGTATATTGATACGACTAAATGCTTCTCACCATTAAATTTCTACGTTTGAAATAAAACCAACTGAACTATATATTAAAATTATTGATCTAAGAGTTAGATATCTTCGTTGCATTTGAAAATGGTATTTTATGTATAATACACGATGATGAATATCTCTTGTAAACGAGTGTAATTTGATTTCGGAACTGTTTGTGGTTTACACAACCAAAGTAAATAAAATACTGTTGCATGAATTGTTTGCAAGTGTTTGTGACCAAAATAGGCGAAGAATTTAAAATTACACGACATGTTAACAGCAATATAGAGGCCTGGCATGGCCGAGCGCGTTAAGGCGTGCACTCGTAATCCGAGGGTCGCGGGTTCGCGCCCGCGTCGCGCTAAACATGCTCACCCTCCCAGCCGTGGGGGTGTATAATATGACGGTCAATCCCACTATTCGTTGTTAAAAGAGTAGCCCAATAGTTGGCGGTGGGTGATGATGACTAGCTGCCTTCCCTCTAGTCTTACACTGCTAAATTAGGGACGGCTAGCACAGATAGCCCTCGAGTAGCTTTGTGCGAAATTCCAAAACAAACAGACAGCATTATATTCAAAGATATGGCTTTGAAAAAGAGCTTGAAAAATGGAATCAGTAGTCAGGTACATTTTCAACCTCTTCAGTTCTTAAAATATTAATTCAGGAGGGCGGAAGAGGTCGAAAATGTACCTGACCACCCAGGTTTTCAGTAACCTAAAAAACAGGTGTCGTTTGTTTGTTTGTTTTGAAATTTCGCACAAAGCTATTCGAGGGCTGTCTATGCTAGCCGTCCCTAATTTAGCAGTGTAAGACTAGAGGGAAGGCAGCTAGTCATCACCACCCACCGCCAACTCTTGGGCTACTCTTTTACCAACGAATAGTGGGATTGACCGTCATATTATAACGCCTACACGGCTGGGAGGGCGAGCATGTTTAGCGCGAACCCGCGATCCTCGGATTACGAGCGCACGCCTTAAAGCGTCGGCCATGCCAGGCCAACAGGTGTCGAACGAAAAGACTTCATTCACATTCATAATATAACTTAAAATCAGCTTAGAACTTTATAGGAGTTCTTGCTTTCTCATAAAGTCATGTTTCTTATAATTACACATTTAAAAATACAGCTTAAATAGTATGCTTGCCTACAAGCAACGTATAACAAAATGAACAGAAGCAAATTCACAAGTGATGATATTTGATAGCAATGATAATAAATTAAATCTACGTTTCACTTTAATGAAATGATAGAAAGTTCAAATTATGAAAATATTCAAATGACTTTTTTAAAATTTAGTTTACTTAGTTTAGAAGTACTTTTATTTACAACTGTAATAAGTTAAAATGTAATATACACGGTTTGTATTAACTCCAAGACACTGAGTCATTCATAATAAGTGAGACTACTAACTATAGTAGTACTAACATTGTGAAAGTGTTAATAGAAAGTTCTGCATGAAGAATTATATGTTTTACACCAACTGTGCTAGTTCAGGTGATAACAACTACATTCTCTTGATGCCACAGCATGATACTTGTTTACAACTACATTCTCTAGATGCCACAGCATGATTCTTGTTTACAACTACATTCTCTAGATGCCACAGCATGATTCTTGTTTACAACTACATTCTCTTGATGCCACAGCATGATTCTTGTTTACAACTACATTCTCTTGATGCCACAGCATGATTCTTGTTTACAACTACATTCTCTTGATGCCACAGCATGATTCTTGTTTACAACTACATTCTCTTGATGCCACAACATGATACTTGTTTACAACTACATTCTCTAGATGCCACAGCATGATTCTTGTTTACAACTACATTCTCTTGATGCCACAACATGATACTTGTTTACAACTACATTCTCTTGATGCCACAGCATGATACTTGTTTACAACTACATTCTCTAGATGCCACAGCATGATTCTTGTTTACAACTACATTCTCTAGATGCCACAGCATGATTCTTGTTTACAACTACATTCTCTTCATGCCACAGCATGATACTTGTTTACAACTACATTCTCTTGATGCCACAGCATGATTCTTGTTTACAACTACATTCTCTTGATGCCACAGCATGATTCTTGTTTACAACTACATTCTCTAGATGCCACAGCATGATTCTTGTTTACAACTACATTCTCTTGATGCCACAGCATGATTCTTGTTTACAACTACATTCTCTTCATGCCACAGCATGATTCTTGTTTACAACTACATTCTCTTGATGCCACAGCATGATTCTTGTTTACAACTACATTCTCTTGATGCCACAGCATGATACTTGTTTACAACTACATTCTCTAGATGCCACAGCATGATTCTTGTTTACAACTACATTCTCTTGATGCCACAGCATGATTCTTGTTTACAACTACATTCTCTTGATGCCACAGCATGATTCTTGTTTACAACTACATTCTCTTGATGCCACAGCATGATACTTGTTTACAACTACATTCTCTAGATGCCACAGCATGATTCTTGTTTACAACTACATTCTCTTGATGCCACAGCATGATTCTTGTTTACAACTACATTCTCTTGATGCCACAGCATGATTCTTGTTTACAACTACATTCTCTTGATGCCACAGCATGATTCTTGTTTACAACTACATTCTCTTGATGCCACAGCATGATTCTTGTTTACAACTACATTCTCTTGATGCCACAGCATGATTTTTGTTTACAACTATATTCTCTTGATGCCACAGCATGATTCTTGTTTACAACTACATTCTCTTGATGCCACAGCATGATTTTTGTTTACAACTATATTCTCTTGATGCCACAGCATGATTCTTGTTTACAACTACATTCTCTTGATGCCACAGCATGATTCTTGTTTACAACTACATTCTCTCGATGCCACAGCATGATTCTTGTTTACAACTACATTCTCTCGATGCCACAGCATGATTCTTGTTTACAACTACATTCTCTCGATGCCACAGCATGATTCTTGTTTACAACTACATTCTCTCGATGCCACAGCATGATTCTTGTTTACAACTACATTCTCTTGATGCCACAGCATGATTCTTGTTTACAACTACATTCTCTTGATGCCACAGCATGATTCTTGTTTACAACTACATTCTCTTGATGCCACAGCATGATTCTTGTTTACAACTACATTCTCTTGATGCCACAGCATGATTCTTGTTTACAACTACATTCTCTTGATGCCACAGCATTGTTTACTCGAAGTGTTAAAATTGTCAGAACTTAACAATGTTTCGTTCTTCACGATTCTTTAACTAAAAATTACTGTCATTTAAAAAATCCGGTATGTTACTGAGTAATAAAGAATACACTTTCAATAAATAATTTATCTCATTAACCATTTCTACGTAGTAATATGGGTTTCAACCTTCATCCATATATACCACTATGCCCTGTTAGTAGTAACTTCTGTCCAGTCGGCCTGGTGGGTTAAGGCGTTTGACTCGTAATATGGGGGTCGTGGGTTCGAATCCCAGTTGCACCGAAGATGTTTGCCCTTTCAGCCGTGAAGGCGTTGTAAGGTGACGGTAAATCTTATTATGCGTTGGTAAAAGAGTAGCCCAAGAATTGGCGGTGGGTGGTGATGACTAGCTGCCTTCCCTCTAGTCTTAAAGTGCAAAATTAGGGGCGGCTATCGTATAGTTTTACGGGAAATCCAAAAATCAACAAAACAAACTAGTGACATCGAAAAAGATAAGGTTATATGTTTAACATTAAATCCATTGTGGGTTTTATTCAAGTATGAGGAATTTTACTCCGTATATGTGTGTTCGAATATTTGTAGAATGTTATCAGATAAATCTCGATTTCTTCACACAGTTTTATGTAGAAATGTTTTACAGATGAGTGAAAACAAAACGTTTCTTGTTTTCTTAACGTTAATTTTCAACAAGATACTTATTCAGTTTAATGTATTTGTATAATGACGGAATTTGACAATGATAGAGTTGATAAGTCACGTTTACAATTAACTCGTTTACAAAGTGTCGAAACTGATATTTACTTCAAAGAAACCGAAGTCATATACATTATAGTTTCGACACAAATGCCATTTGAGCCTAATACAAAATTTCGAAAACCAGTTGCGACGGTAACACTTTATGAAGTACAAAGTTGACGGTATTGACAGATGTAACTGATTTGGACAGTCCGACTACGTATTAAATATTATTTGATAAGTAATATATGTTACAGTAATAACGCCTATCTATATATTGTGATATTTAGTTTGTTCATTTTGTGTAACTAAGGGCATGTCAGCACTGTTTTCATAAGTGCTAAGAGGAACACTAGATGTTGGTTTTTAAAATTGTATGGACAGTACTGTAGTTACCAACACCAAATAGGTTAAAATTGTATGGACCGTACTGTAGTTACCAACACCAAATAGGTTAAAATTGTATGGACCGTACTGTAGTTACCAACACCAAATAGGTTAAAATTGTATGGACCGTACTGTAGTTACCAACATCAAATAGGTTAAAATTGTATGGACCGTACTGTAGTTACCAACACCAAATAGGTTAAAATTGTATGGACCGTACTGTAGTTACCAACACCAAATAGGTTAAAATTGTATGGACCGTACTGTAGTTACCAACACCAAATAGGTTAAAATTGTATGGACCGTACTGTAGTTACCAACACCAAATAGGTTAAAATTGTATGGACCGTACTGTAGTTACCAACACCAAATAGGTTAAAATTGTATGGACCGTACTGTAGTTACCAACACCAAATAGGTTAAAATTGTATGGACCGTACTGTAGTTACCAACATCAATGGGTTAAAATTGTATGGACCGTACTGTAGTTACCAACATCAATAGGTGAAAATTGTATGGACTGTACTGTAGTTACCAACATCAAATAGGTTAAAATTGTATGGACCGTACTGTAGTTACCAACATCAAATAGGTTAAAATTGTATGGACCGTACTGTAGTTACCAACATCAAATAGGTTAAAATTGTATGGACCGTACTGGTAGTACCAACATCAATAGGTTAAAATTGTATGGACGTACTGTAGTTACCAACATCAAATAGGTTAAATTGTATGGACCGTACTGTAGTTACCAACACCAAATAGGTTAAAATTGTATGGACCGTACTGTAGTTACCAACATCAATGGGTTAAAATTGTATGGACCGTACTGTAGTTACCAACATCAAATAGGTTAAAATTGTATGGACCGTACTGTAGTTACCAACATCAAATAGGTTAAAATTGTATGGACCGTACTGTATTACCACATCAATGTAGTTTACCAACATCAATAGGTTAAAATTGTATGGACGGTACTGTAGTTACCAACATCAAATAGGTTAAAATTGTATGGACCGTACTGTAGTTACCAACATCAAATAGGTTAAAATTGTATGGACCTACTGTAGTTATCAACACCAAATAGGTTAAAATTGTATGGACCGTACTGTAGTTACCAACATCAAATAGGTTAAAATTGTATGGACCGTACTGTAGTTACCAACACCAAATAGGTTAAAATTGTATGGACCGTACTGTAGTTACCAACATCAATAGGTTAAAATTGTATAGACCGTACTGTAGTTACCAACATCAAATAGGTTAAAATTGTATGGACCGCACTGTAGTTACCAACATCAAATATGTCGGGTACTTTTAAATGTACAGTTATGTAATAATAAATTAATTTACATAATAAGGAGAAAAAAAAAGCCATCTGCACTTTAAACTAAACACAGGTTTAAAATCAGCCAGATTTTCAAAATTTTAAAATAAATGTTTCCTTTTTGTCTGTATAGGAAACAACAGGTCTGATAGGGACATCTGTTGTGTAGTTTAGAAAGTCGAAACGAGCGACGATTCATATAACACTTAACTTGGAGTTTAAGTAGTCCGTTGTTGACGTTCCACAAAGATTTAACACTGTTGTTAGTTTTTGTGGTGTCTATATTAAGAAACTGTTGAAATCAAGGGAGTCGTTTTTCTCATGGTAATTTTGCTTTACAAAGTATACCAGTCGTATTACCTTTGTAGATTGTATTTTTAACATTTGAATGATTTGATAGTAAATATTCTTTGTTGGACTCACCATTAAGTGTCAGGTTTTCAATATTTTACACTTAAACTGTATCTGGAGCAACATTTTAAACCTTTACTAAGTAAGTTTGTATCACATATATTCAATAACTTTGTAACAGACGGGTGTGTACTTTTCTGTTGTTACCAACATTAACTGAATGAGGTTCTACTAGATGGCTGTTCAGTAGTTTAACAGTTTGTAAAGGTGCACGTGTATTGGACTCTTGCTACCAACATTAATTAAATGCATAACAAGGTCGTTGTGGGGCTTGACTCGTAATTTAAAGGTCGCGGGTTCTAACCCTCCTCCCAACAAACCCGCCCGCTCCGTCGGTCGTGGAGGTGTTATACTACGATGGTTCGTTGGTGAGAGTACCCCAAGAGTTAGCGATGGTTGGTGATAACTACCTGCCTTCCCTTTAGTCTTACACTACAAAATTAGGGACGGCCAGCGCAGATAGCCCCTCGTGTTATTTGCGCGAAATTCACAACAAACTAAGTTAATAATTAGTTTACTATTCGGTGGTTATTGTGTGAAACTAAATAAATATCGGTTTATTTTACAGTTGTTACCAGCATTAAACAATGAACTACAAGTGACCACGTGTTGTACATTTGTAGTACGTTATCCTGTTTTGTGGACTTCTATCAAAATAATCAGTCAAACGTCGGTGATTACATAGCACTGATGAATTTTCTATGCAAAAACGGCTCGTTTGGGTTGAGAAAATATTTTAAATAGAAGAGCGAACAACGTTTCGACCTTCTTCGGTCATCGTCAGGTTCACCAGTGAACGTTGTTCGCTCTTCTATTTAAAATATTTTCTCAACCCACTCGAGCCGTTTTTGCATATAAAATTCTCAACAAGTGGGTTTCTCGACATCACTGATTGTTATAGCACTGATGAACTGGTTACAAGCGGGTGTGTATTGTGTAGTTTTGTAGCATTAAATAATGTATAATATTAAGTGAATTCAATAAACTGTTATATTACTGGATAACATTAGCGAATAGTTTACAAGTTCTCTGTCTTACATTAATACAATCTGTTACTATGATTGAATAGTTTTACCACACCAAATAAACGAGTTTATAGTTCTGTCTGTGGCATTAGTTAGTTAACCATCATGTACGTCTATAAAATAAAGTAATTTGTTAAAGATTACTATATGCATCTGTAACATAAATTAATGGGTTAGAAATATTCGGCTTTCACAACATTTCGCGTTAAGTGAATGTATTATCACACAGCTACTGTTATTAAGTAAAGGTATTTCACACGTGTGATTGTTCTGTTTAATTATTATTGGTACCTGCCACCTAGGTATATTGAAGTGTATGTATACAGGAAAGGTTTGAACAGAAGTTTGGAACTATTTTCAAGATCGTTGGAACAGACCCAAGACCGTGAAGAGAAGTTAACTGGTGAACTAAAACAATACAGCAATGAAACACAATTGAAATGTTTACCCTTAACATTCGAAACGCACTTTATTAATTTATATTTTTTTCTTGCAAATAAGGTTACATTAGGCCTTGACGGTGGAATTTCTGCTGACGAGGGTTGAAGAATATCCAAATTTAAAGAAAATGGAACGCACCAAGTGCATCAGAGCATGCGTTGGATAAGTGTGACGTAGTTGTTTATTCAACTGAGTTTTGGCACTTAACCTCCATATGAGTTTGTTTTGAATTTCGCGTAAAATTACACGAGGGCTATCTGCGCTAGCCGTCCCTAATTTAGAGGGACCACCCCCCACCGCGAAATCTTGGGCTACTCTTCTACTAACAAATAGTGGGATTGACCGTAACATTAAAATGCCCCCACGGCTGAAAAGGTGAGCATATTTGGTGTGACGGGATTCGAATCCGCGACTCTAGGATTATGAGTTGATAACCATAATGACCTGACCATGGTAGGCCCTTCCATATAAAAGCTTACTTGTATCAGATATAACTGAATGAAGTCTATTCAACACACAAACCAGTGTGTATCAGATGAAAATAATTGTTCAAATATACTTTAATTGTTGGATATTTTACAGTTGATATTGTATAGCGACAATCAAATGGGTTACATTTAGGGACTTTTGTATACCCGTTTTAAATGAACGAGTCACTGTGTAGCAGTTGTCAGTAGAGTTGTTAATAGGGTTTCATTAGTCAGCTTAAAGAACAAATCATTCTCATGAAAGTAATTTTCGTTTCATCATACTTGTATATATAAAAATGACAGAACAGTGATGCCTTGAGATGATTAATCCAAATAATTATTTTGTTTCTGATATTCGGGCTAGAGGGAAGACAGCCAGTTAACACTAACTTTTTCCAAGTGTAACTGAAAAGTTGTATTTGATCATAACTACTGTAATATACTCACTAAACCAAATTTGTGATGACGAAAAACCCACTTGAAATGAAAATGGATTATCAAGATGGCTGGTATGGGTATTAGCACTTTAATTAAAATAACGCGCAGAACAATGTTTTGATTTTCTTAAGCTATCTTCAGGTTAACATTTATTACTTCCTACGCCTTTGTAGTTGATAAAAATTCATATTACTAAGTTTTGAAGAAAACAACTAAAGTAATCTCAACGTTACCAACACAAGATAAAACTTCTCAACTTATTACACACCATTAATAATTATTTTTCTAAAACTGGTTCTGAAATATTTGCTAGTTAATGGGCGTGTACACATGTACATATATGCGCATGTGCAGTTTGTTGTAACTGATGATGTAATTCTGTATTAAAACTTTATAAACCAGACAATCACTTTTGGCTTTGGTTTCATTGTTGTAAAGGACAAAATTACACTGTGCTCAACACGGGTATCAGAACCCAATTTTTTCCGTCATGAGACTGTAAGCACACACCTGTGCAGCGCCTGTTATGCACAACTTGCATAGTAATAATGGTATTGCCTCAGACATGATTTTGAGGTTCTTTTCATACTATTAGCACGTTTAGGTCCAATGAGCTGACCGATCATATCGGTAAAATATTCATAGATTGTTATCATTAGAACATAGGGAAAGTAATAAACTAAAACAGGAAATGTGATTTCTTATCAGCATAACATAGAAACGTGTTAAATGTATTTACAATTATGATGTAAAAAACATGTAGGTTCAACATGTTTTGATGGAAATGAGTAAAAACTCTATAACCCAATATTTACAACAAGATAGGAAAACGTGAAGTTTAATAACGTAAACAGAAACTGAAGTGACTTAGTCTAAAGATACGCAGAACAAAGTCAACAATGAAACTGCACGAATTCTCTTTATTTGGTTATGTAATACATTTTGTTTTATATGTAAATAAATTTTCTCTAGTACACGTTATTCACGTTTTTTTATATAACATATAAAGTTTATGAAATATTCAAACTAATTTGAAAACATTTTCCAAAATACGATTTCATTCCCCTACCATATCTAGGATGGAACTTAATTCTAAACAACAGTTTTAACGATCACTATAATATTTCATGAAAATGTTAATGAAAAATATTTTTAAACACCTTCTGTTAACAAGGAAATATTATGTAACAAACAGTTAAAATTTTAGTGTTGATTAACATATACACATACATCTTAACGTCTGAAAAAATATTTCACATAAATTTAAGTGCATCTAAGGTGCATTATCTCACAATTGAAAGTTTCCAAAAATAAATATTAGTGTGGTAACAATTACCCAATTATTGAGTGCTTTATATTGTTGTAGCTTTACGAAATATTTCTGTGGCTGGTAGAGAATTTATCAAAATATCAGTTGATTAATGAATTGTAACAATTATTAAAACTCTGAAGCAAACTAAAACTGTGACACCTACAACTTTACATTTGATCATCATACAAACTAAAAATGTGACTCCTACAACATTACATCTGATCATCATACAAACTAAAACTGTGACACTTACAGCTTTACATCTGATCATCATACAAACTAAAACTGTGACTCCTACAGCTTTACATCTGATCATCATACAAACTAAAACTGTGACTCCCACAGCTTTACATCTGATCATCATACAAACTAAAACTGTGACTCCTACAGCTTTACATCTGATCATCATACAAACTAAAACTGTGACTCCTACAGCTTTACATCTGATCATCATACAAACTAAAACTGTGACTCCTACAGCTTTACATCTGATCATCATACAAACTAAAACTGTGACTCCTACAGCTTTACATCTGATCATCATACAAACTAAAACTGTGACTCCTACAGCTTTACATCTGATCATCATACAATTGAAAACTATTTGGAAAACTGGTCAATATACCAGAAATTCCAAATGTAGGTATTGCCAAGTTTTTGTTACATATAATTCCATGTTTTTATGGAAGAGGAAAAAGTTAAAAGCAGTCTGAACAGTGATTTTAAAACATTAAATAAAAACATTTAAGATGATCATGAGGAGACATTAGGAGTGAGACAAAGACAACCTATGTGCACTAAGCCTTAATATTTCATCTTTTAACATGATTGTTGGTATTTATTGTTAATGCAAACTGAGAACTTTAGTCAAATTATTTTGACATATAAATGAACGACACACATTTTAATACCATGTTTTCTCCTGTACACAATGACAGGAAACTTCTACATAGTTATTTAAATTCCGTCACATTACATGGTGACAAAGACCCTTTCACTCTGGACAAAGTTCTAATGAATATTTACTTAATTATTTCAAATTTTAAAACGTTTCTAAAGTTTCTTAACCTCATGCAGGATATAAAAAAGAGTCAATTTCTTAGGCACTGACTGAAGACGTCACAAGTTTCTTTTGAACAGCTAATTAGGATAGTAGCTTTTACACATGTTGGAATCAACATAGTACAGGTTAGGTAAAAACAGACTATATTTTAAATTATACATACTAATTACTGTGTTCTTAATGACCTTTCCACAGATTTTACAGAAACCTCAAGTAAAGAACAATGTGTTAGAGTACCTTGCAAGTTTTAAATAGAAATAAGTTTGAAGACTTAGAAAAACCTTTTTCTGTATATGCACAGGGTCGGTCCAATGGAAAATAATATTGATTATAATTCCAAATTTACTACACATACCTACATGATGTATAGGAAGCTATCAGCAAACAAGTCTTCTGTACACAAAAGTTCAAATGTATTACAAACGTACTTGTACTAACAATGTCTGGAAATCAAAGCTAATCTGACTGAAAACTGTGAGTGTAAAGTAACATTTGTATGAAGAATAAAAACACTTCTTCCCTCATACTATTTATATATTGTATTTATGTGACCTCCAAAACCTTTTAAATGTTGTACATTGTACTTGAGTGACCTCTAGAACCTTCTAAATGTTATATATTGACCTCTTGAACCTTTCATCCATTAGATTTTGTATTTGTAGATAAAAAGTTTTTACTATATCCAGGTTTGCTGTATTTGGTATTTTTTTCACTCTCCTATAAACTGTTGTGAAATTAAAATTTGATATGTAAATCCATAACACCCTGTTGAATGATACTTTGTTCAAGGTCATAGCATGAGCACTTTGGCTAAGCTCTCAAGATTAATGGGTGAATGAAATTTGTGGATTCCTCTCTAGCTTCAAATAACAAAATGATTTATTACATCATTAATAGTTTGAAATAACAGAAGAAACTTGTTTTAATCACTTCATGTATTTGTGTAAACTGTACATAGAAGTGTTTGTCATTAGGACTGAAAATCCTTCATACTCATCCTGATACTGTGACCAGAAATTATCTTTCATGGTGTTGAGTTACCCAAGCAAGAATGTAGAAAGTCAAAACTTACACTCATAACTAAATACTAGTGTGTGTAATCTTACACTAATAACTGAATACTAGTGTGTGTAATCTTACACTACTATCTAAATATTAGTATGTATAATCTTACACTACTAACCAAATACTAGTGTGTATAAACTTATACTACTATCTAAATACTAGTATTTTTAAACTTACACTACTAACTAAATATTAGTATGTATAATCTTACACTACTAACAAAATACTAGTGTGTATAAAAACTTACACTACTATCTAAATATTAGTATGTATAATCTTACACTACTAACCTAATACTAGTGTGTATAAAAACTTACACTACTAACCAAATACTAGTGTGTATAAAAACTTACACTACTAACCAAATACTAGTATGTATAATCTTACACTACTAACCAAATACTAGTATGTATAATCTTACACTACTAACCAAATACTAGTATGTATAATCTTACACTACTAACTTAATACTAGTGTGTATAAAAACTTACACTACTAACCAAATACTAGTGTGTATAAAAACTTACACTACTAACCAAATACTAGTATGTATAATCTATCTACTATGATTAGTTTCATTATATTCTTACTCTACTGTGGGCTCATACACAAAACACTTCCATGCAAGGTGAACAACATGTGAAAATAAAAGCATATTAATAATGTGTTCACTCATTATGCCAAAGGAAACCACAGCTTTGTGCAACATGTGTAATGCATACTAGCTTTTACAGAACAGGTCACTTTACTTTTACCAGTAGCTATTTATTTCTTTTATTCTTATCGTACACTGTTGACACACAGCTTTCAATACTTTTTACATATTAATAATACTATATATAACAATTAAAACGTTTCTTACAAAAACTACTGACTGAATTCAGTACTGAAGTTTTTATATGCAAGGAAACTGTATAATGGTTCCAAGAAATTGGTGTACCACCTTTAACAACAAAAGTTTTATTACTAAAAATATTTAGACCCAGGTACACTGTTACCAGAAGCTTGATCAGGTACAACCATTAAAACTACATTTATTGAAACTAGAAGATAGATCAGGTACAACTATCGGGACTATATACAGTGAAACTAGAAGATAGATCAGGTACAACTATTGGGACTAGATAGAGAGAAACTAGAAGATAGATCAGGTACAACTATTAGGACTAGATAGAGTGAAACTAGAAGATAGATCAGGTACAACTATTAGGACTAGATAGAGTGAAACTAGAAGATAGATCAGGCACAACTATTAGGACTAGATACAGTGAAACTAGAAGATAGATCAGGTACAACTATTAGGACTAGATACAGTGAAACTACAAGATAGATCAGGTACAACTATTAGGACTAGATACAGTGAAACTACAAGATAGATCAGGTACAACTATTAGGACTAGATACAGTGAAACTAGAAGATAGATCAGGCACAACTATTAGGACTAGATACAGTGAAACTAGAAGATAGATCAGGCACAACTATTAGGACTAGATACAGTGAAACTACAAGATAGATCAGGTACAACTATTAGGACTAGATACAGTGAAACTAGAAGATAGATCAGGTACAACTATTAGGACGGACTAGATACAGTGAAACTAGAAGATAGATCAGGTACAACTATTAGGACTAGATACAGTGAAACTAGAAGATAGATCAGGTACAACTTTTAGGACTAGATAAAGTGAAACTAGAAGATAGATCAGGTACAACTATTAGGACTAGATACAGTGAAACTAGAAGATAGATTAGGTACAACTATTAGGACTAGATACAGTGAAACTAGAAGATAGATCAGGTACAACTATTAGGACTAGATACAGTGAAACTAGAAGATAGATTAGGTACAACTATTAGGACTAGATAAAGTGAAACTAGAAGATAGATCAGGTATAGCTGTTAAAACTAGATGAAGTGAAACTACTAATCATATACAACTATAAAAACTTAGTAATTGTCACAGTCTATTGTATATGTTAGTTGGTTCCAGCACCTAACTTTCAGTCCTCCAAATGCGCACACACAAGCATGGTTACTCAAACAGTAAATGTGGCATAATAGGTCATCCAAAACTGATCTATTATTTACAAATGTTATTAACTCTTACTTTACATGTATAGATAGACTGAACCATGATAAAGTAATAGCATAGTATTCTTACTTGGTTAACAGTTAACAGTTACATATGTTATTAACTCTTACTTTACATGTATAGATAGACTGAACCATGATAAAGTAATAGCATAGTATTCTTACTTGGTTAACGGTTAACAGTTACAAATGTTATTAACTCTTACTTTACATGTATAGGTAGACTGAACCATGATAAAGTAATAGCATAGTATTCTTACTTGGTTAACGGTTGCCTACCATGGCTACAAAATCAAAACTATTTTACATGTGGTGAAACATAACAGCTTCCATTTTGTACCTAGTGTTTCTGAGATTAAGACAAAATTTTTTGATTATTTAAGTAGGTTATGTAGCACTGTCTCCTTCACAATAATGAAGTACGTGAAACAAGGAACAAAACTACACAGCTTATAAAAATATATCTAAATTTGGCAGATTATAAATTCTTATACATTTTTAAGAATAAAAATGAAAAACGCATAATTAAAAATAACATTCAGTTCACGATATATCATATTTTAGTGCATATTTTACACAAACTTTCTATATTATATTTTGTTCTTTTAAAATGGCACTTGAGGTTGATAATCTAATATTAATACTAATTAGCAATCTGTACATCTTTACTATTAGCAAAACATGCCTTCACTGTACAGACAATATGTAAAACTACGAGTTTTATGCAACCGTATACACAGTAAGTGTCAATGGATCATTTCTTGCTTTAGTTTCATTTGTATGGTAGGTCACAACTCCACAGCAGTTCTTTATGTATCTATTCCCATAGAGTTATCAGTTTTTATATAACAGAATTTCTCATAGTCTTGGAATTTATTTGGGTTTTACTGTTTCCTACACTAAAAAAATTTCTTTTAAAACTTCAATACCTATTTTTTTAAATGTCCAAAGAAAACAAATAGAGTTGCCACTTATAAACATGTGCAAAGAAGTGTATGTGCTAGCAGAGTGCATTGTGGTCATGAGCAGAATGATCCAACTAATGTTAAAACATCACACTGATGGAAACATCTCCGTAATAGTAAAAACACTGAAGTTTAAAACAGTTACTATGCAGAGAACTTCAGAGATGAACATTTAAAAAGTTCTTATTAAGTAAAGGAGTCTGTCTAATACAGAAATAGTTACTCCTGTTGGTAAAAAATTATTTATTTAAAACAACAGACGATATATATATTGTCTGATAATTTCCTGTCAAACGAATACAAGAAAACGCAGAAAAAAACAACTTGTCACAATAGAGTTTGAGGTTTATTTGTGACCTTAAGCAGTCAGTATTGTAGAGCAGATAAAACATAAAATGGGAGAAATCTAGTTTCCGAGATTCATGAGTTAGAATATATATAAAACTCAAGCCTGATCTTTGGAAATAAAAAGTCTCTAAAACTCTGTCTTTGATCTAGGTGAAAAGAAAACTAAGTTATTATATGTCACCCATACAACAGATATCTAAGTTCTTATTAACCATTAACAAAAACCACAGAATTTAGAAGTTACCTTCACATCCATCGTATGATGAAGTTCACACCTGAGAGAAAGGTTATTTTTGGATACTCTTTTAGAACGGGCAGGTCTTTTCCAGCCACTACACTTGACATGGACTGGCAGGTTTTTTATTTTCTGAAGAAGCATGAACCCAATGCTTGAACTGAGCCTGAGTGGTATTTCATGACAAGTTTTTTGTTCCTTTACTAGAATCTTTGAACCACTAATGGGCTCTGAATTTTTTTTAACAATAAATTTGTCACATGGAACAAGACAAGGATAGTGGTCAGAACACTGGTTTAAGCTATCAGCATCAGCTCTATAACTTAGTGTACTGTTAATACAGGGAGTTTGTGTACGTGAGTTAGTGTCTTCTGCTGACTGATTATTATACTTATGGGATTTACTACTGTTGGTTTTATTACCTGAACTACCACCTACATCACCCCTTCCACCCTCACTCTTGTTACCTTGTGGAACTCTCACTCCAGATCCCGCCCGTCCTGGTCCACCACTCCCACCCTGTCCTCCTGTACGATCCTCGCTGCTGTCTCTTCTCCTACAGTTTAACTTTCCAACTTTCCACTTTATTCCCTCACCGTCGTCATCACTTGCCTCAGAACTGCTGCAACTGGTGGTCCTCCCCATTTTCTGTTGTTGGCCTAAAAGACGTAACATTGCATGTGACAGAGCAGAGCGAGGACTATGAAGATGCTTCCTTGGGTGCCTGGAGTTTAGAGTTTTGGTTGCTAGCTCATCTAATTCTGCCTCTTCATCTATTTCATTCAAAAGCAACAGAGGAGAACTTTTAACAGAATGGAGTCGTCGTCCGGGTGATGGAAGAGTTTTAAACTTTTGATCTGAAAAGGACAAAGCAGAAAACTGATTTTCTGGAGACATTTTTGGTCTAAGTGTTGTAGCATTCATGTCTCCACTGAATGGAAGAGAGAACAGAAAGTGTTGTAAGACGGGTTTCTTTTGGGAGGTCGTAACAGACCCAGACTGGTGAGGTGCAGAATCTGATGACACATTGACAGAAGAGCTACTGTTGTCATCTTCTTCCTGCACCAAGCTACACTTGCGTGCTAATGGCAAGTAGCAGTGACTATTCTCTGAAGGAACTACAAGAGAGCTAAACTGTTTGGAATCCACTGACTTCACTGGCACGTGAGGATAAATTACATTTTGCACCACATAATTTGAGTTTTCTTTAGGTTGTAAAAAGTCGGTTGTAATTCTGTGGGAGAGAAAAGAAAACTGGAAGTTAATGGTTTAAATTCAGTGGTGCATGAATTTTACAACAATTATTGTTACTGTTCCAACATAAGTAAACGTTTTTTTTCAATTCTACACCAGGCGGTATATAAGTTAACTGTCAAATGGCCTTAGTCATCATATTATTACAGCATCCACATTGACTGTTTGACTAATATTGTTCTTTACATTAACGTTGTAAATTAATACAATCATCCAGTTGTATAACAGTGTAACATCAACACACATTTTCAGATGTATTATCAGCCTACATTGTGTTATTGTATTATCAGCCTACATGTATTATTGTATTATCAGCCTACATTGTGTCATTGTATTATCAGCCTACATTGTGTTAAGTATCCTGAGCTTCATGTATTCATAATAAGCTAAACACCCAGCTTTTGTCTAAGTAATGAATTTAATATGGAGTGGATATTACAAAAAGTAACACAAAAATCACAACTTTCTCATACTTTATTCATAACATAATACATTATTATGATATTTATTATTACTTTAACAAACGTTTTGTATGAAGTTTAGGAACTCAAAATGTATATCCTTAAAACATGGTATGCACTGGTTGGGTGACTTTGTACTGAGAGGTAGTAAAACCCAAAACACGGGTGTCAGGTGTGCTTTCTCTTACCTTCTCTTAATGTCCTTTCACAATGTTTCACATGATTAATAAGTATATAGTCACTGGCTGTAGACATGTTTTATAATCCCAAGTTGAAAAGTTATGGACTAAAGTACAAAGTGGGTATAACTCACGAACAGCTATTCACATTGCCTGTATAATGGCTGTTGGAGTACAAACTTCAACTGAGTTTAAGTATTTATTGCAATAGGGGTGGCAGTTTTTCTCATTGCGTTTCTACACAGAGTTACAGTTATGTTATTACAGAAAATACAATACTTTTGTGTGTGTAAGGATGTGATGAACGCAATTAACATTAAGTTTTGTTGAGAATTATAAGTGCTCAAAAACAGCAAAAACGGGTGATAGAGGGAGTTGTTACCCCCACTAACGTGCCATTTTCAACTGTCATCCCTCAAAGTTTGGTTGAAATTGGTCTAGTGACCCAGGAGCAGTTAGATAATGGACACATATATAGATTTTTCTGTTTAAGACATAAAGTCAACTGACTAAAAATATACTACTGGACATAACATCACAACTCTGTCACAATTTTGAAACTCAGAATATTTTAAATACACATTTTTAATAGATAAAAGAGGTTTACTGGCATTCATTTTAATTTTAGCCCACAAAACTTGAAAATTACTTTGTTCACAATTATACATTATATATAAAGATGGTATGGATATTTGAAACAACAAGCAGGTAGTATATTTGACTAGTTTCTGGAAGCAGCAATAGAGAGCACCACTTTTACTTCTGGCCAGCTTGTCCTGCCTTATGAACACTGGTCATGATGACTTCTGAAACTTATAGGCTATGCCGTAACACAGCAGCTATTCTTCTATCACAAAATAACATTACAACAAAGTGTCATATTCCTTGGGAAATATTAACGTGTTTTAATATCTCATACAAATATTGTTAAGGTGTAATAATAAGAAAATGACAGTGAAAACAGTGGCATTCTTTTGTCCAAGCATTATATTATTTATACCACATACTGTTTTAAATAATGACACAGACTTTACAGCCATCCTTTATGGAGGGTTAGAGATGTCATATAACATCAATTTTGGAGTCCCTCTACATTATTACATTCCGTGCTGCCATATCTACAAATGCTGAATCTGATGACCATGCATTTTAACTATGCTTCTGCAACATACTTCCTACTGTAAAGAACTCTATTACAAGGGTGATATGTCCAAAGTAAACTACTCTTCCCTGCATGCTTTTCACAATTCCTTTAATACATGGAACTGACAGTTTCTTAGAATATGTTGAAAAAGTCTAACTGTACAGAAACTCATAATAGACACTGTATTTTGAAATTTGATTAGTCTTTGTTATCAAATTCCATAAATATTCATTACATTCTCCAGTTGCTTAGGGTATTGCAATAGTTTAACAGAAGGTATGACTTGAAGCATTATCTTGGTTAGTCTGTACTCTGTTGGGCTTATTTTCAGATAGAGATTGTTTTTAAATATGTTGGCTACTGATCTCCAGGTTTGTATATCTTAACACATTTCAGGATGCTTTCTCACCATGACTTCTTGCAGGTCTCTTTCTGAACGGTCCTGGTGCTTTAAGATGATATGTAGTTAGGTGCTTTCTAGTACTACTAAATACAAAATATAAACTTTTCTTGAAAAATACGTTTCTGATAAAATTCATCTTATCATCTGAGTGTAGAAATATTTTTCATCAGAAATTACACAACTTTTCTAAAGCGATCAAATTTCAATGGCATCTTAATAAATGTAAAAAATTATAAAAAGATAGATCTGATAGATTCCATTTCATCAAGATTTTGAATCAATGTGATTGTCACATGACATTCTAACGTGTACATTAAAAGTACCTTTAAATGTAGTACTCTCAACCTCTGTGAAAGCCAAACAAAGAAATCTTATAGTAACTCGTAAAGTTGATATATACACATTCATGAAAAACGAAGTACTTACTCAGGTGTGATTGCAACAGGAGGAGAATCCATACAAAAATGAAGTACTTACTCAGGTGTGATAGCAACAGGAGGAGAATCCATACAAAAACGAAGTACTTACTCAGGTGTGATAGCAACAGGAGGAGAATCCATACAAAAATGAAGTACTTACTCAGGTGTGATAGCAACAGGAGGAGAATCCATACAAAAACGAAGTACTTACTCAGGTGTGATAGCAACAGGAGGAGAATCCATACAAAAACGAAGTACTTACTCAGGTGTGATAGCAACAGGAGGAGAATCCATACAAAAACAAATTACTTACTCAGGTGTGATAGCAACAGGAGGAAAATCCATACAAAAACGAATTACTTAATCAAGTGTTATAGCAACAGGAGGAGAATCCATACAAAAATGAAGTACTTACTCAGGTGTGATAGCAACAGGAGGAGAATCCATACAAAAACGAAGTACTTACTCAGGTGTGATAGCAACAGGAGGAGAATCCATACAAAAACAAATTACTTACTCAGGTGTGATAGCAACAGGAGGAGAATCCATACAAAAACGAATTACTTAATCAAGTGTTATAGCAACAGGAGGAGAATCCATACAAAAATGAAGTACTTACTCAGGTGTGATAGCAACAGGAGAAGAATCTCCCCTGAAACTTTTGCTTAAGCTCTGAGCTTTTTTCTCTCGTTGAACTCTCAGTTTCCTTTCTGCTAACAAGAAATAGGTGGCAGTGATGTGGTTGTATTCATTCTTTTGTAGTGAACTAGACAGTATAACATTAAGCATAAGTAATTCATACATATCATCTGACTGTTTGAAAACCTACCTGGTTAACACACTATTTTAATTATACCTTGTGATTATGTTAAAGCCTCAAATTAAAATTTTGTTGCTGAAAAATGTTTTGATTTCTAGTTTGATTATGTTTATAAGTTAGTAAAATCACGATGCATTTAACCTAAACTTGTGCAGCAATAATTTGATATTTTACATATTTATAAAACTTCAAACAAGTATTCATAAACATTTGATGTCAAAAACACATTCTTATGAAAGTATGCTTTACAAAAATAATTCTACAGCTAATAACAGGCAACTTAGTGAAACCTTTCTAGTTAATAACATTTTTGGAAACAATCCACAAACTAAATTTCACAATTTACAATCTAATCCTGCCTCGTATATCAACATATTAATCACAGAATGAACAGTATGCAGGAACAAGATTTCAGTTAAGTAACATCTATATATTGTTACACTCACCATTTCTTTATAGAAACAGTATTGTAGTTACTAAAATATGTTACATAACTATAATTGTGCTGATTATCAAACAGTTTATAGAAACATTTCCACATCTCTTACAGACTTCTTAAACTATCTAATCTCTTACTCTATGATGTCCTCTTTTGCTGCTATGCTTCCATTTACCAACTTCTGGATAATATATCCATGGTCCTCCTCAGAGAGACACTCACGAGAAATTAATGGTAAATAATCTGCTAGGTGCATGGTATCTCCTGCATTTAACCATTGGTTACCAGCCACCTCTTCTAGCGTAGCCCGTTTCTCTGGGTCACGTATCAGCATACTTTCTATCAGGCTATATGTAGCACAGAAACACTAACATTAGATTTTCTTTGTAGAACAGTGCTTTTGGATATAATAAACATTATCTATGAGCTCGTCCACACCTAAAATATCAAATTTGTGACATAAGTTTAAATTTCTTTATTCTGATAAGTTAAAAAGAAAACAAAACAGAACTAAAATTAAGGACAAAACCAGAAAATTGAGAAGTTAAACAATATTCATATTGGTGTATAATATGTCACTTATACAAATCAATTCCACATGAAATAATTCTTTCAACAGAGTAGAATTATGTTTGATGTAAAACCCAGTGCACATTGGATCCAGGACTTATGTTCAATGTAAAACCCAGTACACATTGGATCCAGGACTTACGTTTGATGTAAAACCCAGTACACATTGGATCCAGGACTTACGTTTGATGTAAAACCCAGTGCACATTGGATCCAGGACTTACGTTTGATGTAAAACCCAGTACACATTGGATCCAGGACTTACGTTTAATGTAAAACCCAGTACACATTGGATCCAGGACTTACGTTTGATGTAAAACCCAGTACACATTGGATCCAGGACTTACGTTTGATGTAAAACCCAGTACACATTGGATCCAGGACTTACGTTTGATGTAAAACCCAGTACACATTGGATCCAGGACTTACGTTTGATGTAAAACCCAGTACACATTGGATCCAGGACTTATGTTTAATGTAAAACCCAGTGCACACTGGGAATTAAATATGCAAGAAGAATGAAATTTTGAAAGATACAGCAAAATCAAATCTTAACATTTATTTAAGCATTATTTAGAGAAAACTTGCAAGTTAGAATCCACATTTTAAAAATGAATTTACCTTTGTTAATCTGCATACGATAACCAACTCTCAAACCATCCTTTATGAGTGGGAGAATACAAGTTAGAAATGATGCTTTCATGCATTCATTAGTTTATTTCAAATTACTTAATCCTAAATATATTTTTATATAGCATTGCATTACTAATAAGTTAATATTACACCAGCCAAATATTATGAATTACACAGTTTCAGTAAAAATATCTGGTGAAATTTATTACTGTGAGTGAATACTGCATCTCTATGGCTCCAATGTCAAACATTTCACCCCATTATTAAATGTACTGTTTTAATGTGCAACAACACAAATGTACTATTAAACTTGATATCCAATCAAACTTCACTTGGAAACCTAAACTTACTTGGAACATTCTTTGGAAACATGGCTTGGAACAGTGTAATTACAGTCCATTATCATTGTAAGTGTTTCACTGTCATTGGCTTCTTGAAAGGGAGCACGTCCCGAAACTATCATGTAGAGAATCACTCCCAAACTCCAAACATCTGGAAAGAAAAAATATTGTTTACATTTCAATAACATTTCACAATAGTAACAACTTTTTCAAATGCACAAATGTTTGAAACAGCATGGAATACAATTTTAAAAATTATGCCTTGAAGCAATAATATTAATTGTCTCTGAGGACATTTTCTGTAACACAGTATATCTTTTAATGAATCAAAATGTTAATAAAACCTATTCTGATAAGTGGTTTATTTCAAGACCTTTTGATAACACTTGTGTTGAAATCGAGATCTCGAGTTCCAAACAGATACCTCTAACCTGGACCCTTGTATAATCCTATCTGTAAACAAACCTTATTCTCATGTCTAAACATTTTATACATAACACAAATAACCATGTTTCAGTAAACTATAAAATGAAACACACACACAAACTTTAGACTGATTGATGGTGCCAGACTTGCCATCTACTCAGGTCAGATGGCTATTAGAGGCAGCACCAGGAACCACCGATAATAACTCATTGTACTTCAAGGTTTGCCCTTATTACAGCTCGAGATCAGAGTTTACACAGTGCTCTGATAGTAATAATTAACAACAAACCATGTGCACGGTTTAAACAGTTCAAATATTCAGGTTAAATTGAAGGATAATTTTATTGTTGATTTTATTCTCACAAACTGTAAAAACAATGCAGACAAATAGAACAGTTTAACAAATGTGGCCCTACACAGGTACTAGGATAGTCCTCATCTTTGGAGTTTTAATCTACAACACCCTTTACCCCCTTATTTTGTTCTAACATACACATGCAAGTAATTCACACCAAATATTATCTGTACTGAGAAACACTTAGAGAGGTTTCTCAAGGTAGTTGAAATTTTAGCTTGTAGCTGGCATTATATTTGCATACTCTGAAATGTTGCACAATATGTTTATGAAATAATCTAGCACATTCTGAGATACTTCATGGTATTCTACATTAATCTGAACATTCTATATATTAATAATAAATACTAATTTTTCACTTCAGGAATATTCTGCATGACATGACAGTAGTTTCTAGAACTTCTATGAATGTATACAAGCTAAAAGCAGACTCCTCTGTATCATGCTAACAGACACTATCAGTTTATCATTGTATGCGGTGCAACAAGAGGTAAGGCTATACTTTAGCTGCTTGGCTTAGAAGAAAGTTAATTAACAGGAAACACATGTAGACAAGTGCGATGTCTGTTTTTCTACCATTAAAAACACTAAAGATGGTTTGTAAAAATACAAAGGTTGTGATAAAGTAGAATGCAGCTTTTTGAAAGAAAGCTTGAATTCCAGTTCATCCAAAACATCATGCTGTTACTAAACAGGATTTTAAAGAAAAGTTTGAAAAGGAAAACTGAAATGTGGTGATCCAATGAATATAACTGTCAATAACCAAGATAACTTCTCTTATATCATCTGCCTTTACTGCAACGGCATGCAGCCTATGTCATGATGTGCAGGAGTAATGTTAAATGTAGGAGCAAACCAAAAAAAGAACACAACAGACTTCTCATATTCTACGTGAATTATTACCATGGCTGTTCAGAGAGAGCTGCAAAAAGTTCAAAACATAAATGTGGTAAACAATAATGATGGAAGCCTAAATGGATATAAATTATGAACAATATGAAATTAATGGAATAGATATAACAGAGGAGGAAATAGATATATGAAAACAGGAGGAGTGAAATATTTGAGATAAAGCAACACATAAAACTCGAAACACTGTACACAGACAAACCTTGATCAAAACATCACATGATGTACCTAAACATGTGAGAAATTGAAGGATAGAAAGAACAAAATCTCTGACAAATAGACCACTGGCAAAAAAGATAAGACCAATAAATTTCATACACAGACAATGAGAAAAGACATAAGGATTGGGTAAGCAAAGAAACTAACCTACACAAGGCAATTGACCAGACAAAAGTCGTACAGTTTGGTGACATCTTGACGAGACATGGATGCTGTAGAAGAAACTTGGATGGAAATAAAGGAAAGGTTTGCTGCTCCAGTGAAAACCAAAGTATAGGAAATCATGACTGAGCAGACCAACATGGAATAACTAGCAACACAAAACAAGGAGCAATCTGTGTGAGAGAAAGAACCTTGAAGAGGAGACTGATCAGATGACAAGTAAAAAGATAAAGGTCCCTCCAACCCTGACTAAATGCACCTACCCCCAGAGCTGAGGGTGCAGAATAGAAGACTCAAATGAATGATGTTTGACATTAATAGCATTTCAAATGCATTGGCATGAGACATATCCTCTGAAAAACTCTGTAGGAAGAACTTGGTTGGGGTGAAATAGATGTTCTGCAACCACATTCACAACACCCAAAACATGACACGCCAATAATGTGATGTTGTAGCTATAAGCCCAATGTAAGGTTGAGTGTTAAATACAAAGGATCTTAGACTTGGTATCCCACTTGTTTGGAGATATAACAGAGCAGGAAAATATGAGTGAGAACCTGATGAACTTCCAACACCTCCAAGTGTTTGATATGGTAAGTAGAATCCTTGATGGACCATTGACCTGAAAGCTCCCAAGAGTTGAGGGAAACCCTGAACCCACCAAAGAAACATCTGTGAACAGATGCAAAACAGAATGAAGTAAGGAAACTCCCACTGTGATAAAAGCTCCATTGAATCATCAAACAAGGTCAGCCTTGTTACATGGGGAGAGAACGATATGATGATTCAAGGGATTGCAGAAGTTCCACAGGTCAAGAAATGTCAACTGAGTTGAATGCATGTGTGCTCAATTTCTTAAGTAAGAAGAAAAAGTGAATCCAGGAACCAAAATGGAAAAGGATGGGCCTGATGGAAATTGAAGAGGACACACAAATAAATGAGGTATAAAGTGGAAATAAGGAAGTACTTCACCACCTGGAGGAAAAACCTCACCCAAACAAACTCTCAAAGAAGGAAGTGAGAGTGACTGGTAGACAGGGCATGTAAAGAGGCAAGCAAGGAACCAGTTGTCCTTGTAATGATAAAGCTGAATACCCAATGAATGAAGACAATGTGCAAAGGCACAAAAATCCTGGCAATACTCATCCCCTTCATGAGTGAACCAAGAATAATGACGTGACTCTTGAGCAATGGTGTTATTAAATGAAAGTAAGCATTTGCTACATTGAATTTGGTCATCCAGGACAGAAGGAAAAAAACCCACGAGAGAGAGAACAGGATGAATCCTTGATGAATTTGGGTGTTTTCAGAAAAGAATTCAGTTGTTACAGACTGATTATTGGTCTCAAATCTCCATTTTTTTGGGGGGACAACAAACAGGCACCTAATGTTCTGCATCTCCCTTATGAAGAAGGCTAAAAATTGACTTCATTAGATGAATGAACAAAACAAGATCTCAAGGAGGAAGAAAAGAAACTTGGAAAGAGAGCAGGGGATGAGATGACTAGATTAGAATGTATAAACCTTATGACAGAACATGTAACATCCATGGATCTACTGTGAAGGTTTCCAGATGGCACAAACGAGGTGTAACCTGGCCCTCACCTGCTTGTGGAAAGATATCTACACCAATAATGATGAGGTCTAGAGGAATGGAAACAACAGACCCAAGGAAAGAAATGTCAGGAGTAGAGAAAAGGATGGGAGAACAGGTAACTTGTACAGGCAAACAAAGAAAAGGGTGGAGAACATGTACTTTGAACAGGCAAACAATGGTCAATGCAATGCAAATCACAGTAAACTAGGACCTATTAAAAACAACCAAGGCACCAGGATTAGAATCTCACAAAGGAAGGAGAGGATCAAGATTGTGAGAATCCAAAGAGGTATTTTAGATGCATTAATAAGCATAACAGAATTAGTCCAAAATCTAATTGGGATGAGGCATACCCACTCTTAACAATACTTAAGCAGCAAAACATTAACCATGAACTTAACATTTTGAGGGAGAAAGCAAAATAACAATAATAATTGGGATGTACCAAGAACATGTCTAAACACTTTAGTGCCAGTTAAGAAAGTGAAAATTGTGCTATAATGGTTGTACTAGTAGTTTGGAGAGCACAATGTGACTAGTGGTGGATGGTCACATCATCAGCACATGTTCCTGCACTGATGCAAAAAATATAAAAATACAATAGACTGGTGCACTGCTAACAAGACTAACCAATGCCTAAAGGGCAAATGAAGGTTTAGGTAACTGTGGAAGTGTGAAGGTGGTACCATTTCAGAAAGTTTTAATTATTTTGTTTGTTAACAAATATACAAACAAAGGCAAGAACACTGCAGTCAAATAAATATGTATCCTCATTCATTTTGATGTGAAATTTAAATCTTTTAGTTTAAGAGCTACGTGTTTTAGTCTTTCTTCCATGTATCACATCTGAAGTATCTCATTTAAATGAACAGCAGTAAACAGCCATCATGCTCATGTTTCATTTTCCCCAATAACTTGTCTCCATTTCTCTGATGCACTGAAAAAACCTTTCCCATTGTTTCTTGCTGATGGCACAAAGATTTTCATAGCAATAATCAATACACGAGTGAAGGAAATGAACTTAAGCTGGTAATACAACACAACTATTTGAATTCAGCAGGTTATTAACAACATTTTTGTATTTTGAATACTTGGTTCCAAAAAATATATCAATAATATATTTAAAGCTATCTACACTTCTTTTTCAACTTTCCTTATCATCTTTTGGAACTATTCATCCAAAATCAATTTTGTAATCTGAAGCCCAACAAAAATCCATTATGCTTTGCTTCTGAAATAGCTGGGAATTGCCCAGAAAGAATGTTACCATCTTTGTCTAAGGCCTTTATAAACTGCTTCATCAAGCCTAGTTCTATGCAAGATGGAGATAATAGGGTTTTCTTTGTGTCAACCAAAGTTTCATTTTCAATGTTTTTTCTTCACCCTGGTATCAGACCGACTCTGCATGGCCATTTCTTCTTTATCCATTGTTGATTTTGTATACTGCTGTTCACTGACACTCACAAAAAATGGTAATTTTTTATAACTGGACTACTGACCCAACAAATACAAAAGACTTTTAAGTCTCTACAAAATAACCAACCATGTTCTTTGTATTTGACTTTATTATGAAGTCCAAGATTTTCATCCTATTATGTTACATAGTACAATTTATGCTAAACGAGTCTACAATGTATTATATACATTATGTATTGCAATTTCAAAAAGCCTATAACTCGGTTAAGCTGTAACTTAGATTTGGATGTTAAATAAATACCAACATGTATCCAATTTATATTTGCCAACAAGATTTATACACACATTTGTTCAATACAAATACATTTTAATGTACAAACAATGATCTATGTACAAAAGTTTTACAGACCTAAACACAATATTTAGTTTTCTTTCTCACCTGGAACTTCCTTGATGTCTTATGAAGGGTTCACAATGAGCGAGGTAATTTCAATTTGATGTAGGTATAATACACCTGGGAGTTAGCTAGCTTTTGGAGGGACTGATGAACAATCACTACTCATTTGGTTTATAAACCATACATTGTACTCCCAGCTTTGGCATTATTTTTGCAATAAACCACTGAACCTTCTTGTAAGAAGTATATTCTTTCTCATGATTTTTGTACCAATAAAATGATGTCCCAGGAAAAGGTAAGTTCCTAGCCAAAAGCCTGGACCCCAAAATCTCTGAAGAAATCTTTGGAAGGTTCAAATTTCTCACCAAATCATTAAGTTCATCTTGTGAGAAAAGTTGTGGCTTACCAAATGTTTCAAGTTGAAAACAATCTCCAACATTTCCACTGACAACAGATTTAGAACCAGATGAATCTGTATCAAGTCTCCAGTGGGCTAGAAACAGATATATCAAGACTGCAGGCAACAGGTTTTATAGTAGATTGAAGGTTTGAATAAGAAATTTCCTTTTCATTTTGAGTGTTGTAGCTTTGTATGTTACATAAGCAGCAACCTATATGGTTTCTAGGTCAGTCTCATGCCAAACCTTTGGAATTCCAAAGTGCAAAGACATTTTCTTAACCTTTGGTTCATTGTCTCAGCTCTTAAACACAAATGGTGCAAAAATAATGCAAAGCCCATAACTGTTTTATTGGTTCTCAAGTTTTATCCCAGAATATGCATAATATATTTTCCTGATGAACTCTGTAATGTTTACCCATTGCTCCTTTACAACAAATTTATGACAGATATAACAGAATAGGTTTGGGTGATTTACATGACTTATTGCCATAGTGATAAATAATGTTGAAATATATATATAAAGCCAAATTCCATGTACAAACAAACACAATCCAGATATGATGTCATTTGGCTTTTTAACCATTTACATACAAGCATTGTTTTTCTCAGAGGTTCTAGAATGATTGATAACTCATGTCACGACTGATTCAGAGAAACCTATAGCCAATGACTGTTAACATTTTCAGCATAATAAAATGTGACCCAAATGCAATGTAAATGATTCACTCATGTAAAAGTGTATATAACAATTTGTGAACAATCTGTATTTGATGAAAAATGGATATCATTTGTTGATTCAGCATACAGGATTTATTGTTGAATATGTAGACATTTTAAGACAATAAAACCATTAGAGGGTTGTGTAATAAAGTGTGAATAACCACACATGCAGTAAAATAACAGTATTCTTTACACAAGTCACTTTTAACACACAAATATGTTATTAAAATACATATGGTACCAAGCCTATGCAGCCTAGAACTTTAACCTCATTGAGGAACACCTGAATATGGTCCTAAATGGATGAAATTTAATATCTAGTCTGATTTCTGTGCACTGGAACAAAATTAGTGTGAAATCTTTAAATTTTGTTAACATGAAAGTTTACCTTGAAGCAAGAACCATCCAAGTATACAGAGAATAATGACATGTAAATTACAATTTGCACAACGTATGAAAGTTCAGTGTCCTTGTAAAACAGTTTAATTTGTTTTTAAGCATATTAAAAATATGGTGTTAGTACTAGCCATATATATATACACTTTATTCATTGATTTTATCTTTCTGTTCTAGTTGTATGCATGCAAATAAACAGTGTCTATATTCAAGTATTTACAACACAACACTAGTTAGCTACAGGATAGCTCTGTGAAACCTACTGTTGTAACATGAACATAAGTGTATGACACTTAATAGGAAGTATTCACAAAGTAGTTCACCCTAAAAATAGTGTAATACAACACTGACAACTCCTTAGATACTTTAAACCATTTACTTGTGTATCAAGAAAACAGATTTATATTACTGTAGATAAAACATTACAGCATAAGTTTATATATATATAATGAAGACATGCTATTTACATACAGGTTCTGTTTTTGATGCCAAATATTTTGGCTGCTTGACAACAGCCATCTTTAGTAGTGAAACATGACCTTAATTTCAACATAGAACATGGGAAATATTTTACACTATGTGCTTATTAATAATTATAATTTCCTTACTGACCTTGGCATTCAAAAAACTCACAAGTACAACTGTTATAGTCAAATGAGACTTCGAAACAAAGAAAGATATTAAAGTTTTCAGAAGAAACAAACAACATTAAACAGAGTAGATGTTGAAATATGAATGGAAATTTATTCACAACATAAACCAACATCATACAATACACAAACCAACAACAACATACAACACACAAACATCTAAAATGGTTGTGGCATGTTTTCCTCTAAAAGCTTTAGAAATTTTATTTTACACTTTACTAATGTTAATCTCTTAAAGGAACATGAAAATGCATGAAAAACATCAAAAGCTGAATTTTATGAACATTGAACAGTAAACATCGCAAAGAAAACACTTATTGAAAGCAAATGTTATGAGAAACTATGTATAAAATTAAAGTTGAATAAATTAACAACAAAATATAAGAAAACATTTTAAAGACAGACGTGGAAACGACTTGAGAACGGTACACAAAAACAAACAGTTCCTAACACATTGTAACTCACATCAAATGACTGACAAAATAAACAAGTTAACAATGCTTTATCAGATGACCTCACATTGACTTATTTATTATCTCATAACATCAAATCATTGTACACTTGTACCTAAGTAACACAACTCTAATATTTCCTTAACACATAACTGATCTTGAAATACACATATTCTTCCATGATACAAAACAAACTACACATTTTGTGTTTATTAGTGAAATAAAAAGACAACTCCATCATTTCAAATTAGGTAATGCCACAAAATTTAATTATACTAAAATAAAACCAATTTTGTTTCTACTAATTTTACAATAAAATTAATGTGCAAAGTGCTCACATTCAATTAAGTAATGCCATGAAAACCTGTTTCTAACCAGATGCCCGTATCACCGAGAATTCTTTGTTGTAACGTTGCAGTTTCACTTCAAATATTATGTTTCAGTATTTAACTTTCTTTTTTTAAACCAAACAAAATCTTCATGTAAATTGTGTTCTTGTACCATGTGTAAACTAAGTCTTCACCTAGAGTTCAATATTTGCTACATAATAATATTAAAATCAAAATTTGTCTTTATTTGAATAGTTTCTTTTTGTTGCCTATGTTACACAGTAATGTCTATATTCGTAACATGTATACAACTGGGGATTTGCCAAGTTCTGTACATAGAGTTCTGTATGGAAAGAATGTATACCTGAGAAGGATGACACACACTTTCAGGCTGACTGCCACAAATATAGTTTTATAAAAATTGGATACACATGAATACAGTTCATTTACTGATTACAAACACACACTAGTAAACACATTACTTACCACTGTAAGATATTGTGCAACATCAGCTTACCACAGTGGTATTATACATTCTATTTTGTATCACAAAGTTATTATCCAATGAAATTACAACTATATCAAAAATCTTCTGTAATAATAAAGAGACAGAACTGCATGAACTTTTTCACATAAAGAAAGCACTGTAATCAGAAACTTCATCACAAGATAGTTACATTATAATGAAAACAAAACATATTCCACAATATTGAGACTATGATGGATCCAATAAATCAGAAACTTCATCTATACCTCATAAGATACAATATAATGAAAACAAAACATATTCCACAATATTGAGACTATGATGGATCCAATAAATCAGAAACTTCATCTATACCTCACAAGACACATTATAATGAAAACAAAACATATTCCACAATATTGAGACTATGATGGATCCAGTAAAGCACTTTCCAATGTACTTCATAAGATTAAAAGTGGAAAAAAACCCATTATGTTGCTTCCACAGCTGAAAGAATTAGCACGTTTGGTGTGACAGGGATTCAAACTCACGACCCTCAGATTATGTGTACAGCACCTTAACCACCTGACCATGCTGGGTCTACAATATATTCCAGAAGACTGAAAACTCAGAATACCATACAAAAATACCCAATTCATAATACACTGGGAAAAGGTTGGTTCATACAAACTACAGAAAAGTATGCTATGAACATTACAGAAGTGTAGTACAGTTAGCTGGTGAAACTCATAGTATAGTTCTGCTGTGTAACTTTAACAACCCAGCAGACCTATGGACTATATGAAGAATTCAAACTGAGATAACCCATATCAGATTTTAGCTAAAACAATAAGTAAACATAATTGTGATAGACAGCTAAAGACAACGTTTGATGTCAAAGATACAAGTTCTTTCAAACGTACTTCAGTGAAAGCAAATAAGAAACCATTTTTTTGATAAATAAAAGATTAGACTATGAAGACAAAGAACAATTATACCGTTCTCCAAACATGAACCAAAATCAAATACAACATATAAATGGAAATAGGTCAATATAAAGACATACACCTATTATCACAATTGCCCATCTCAGTGATGATATATAGAGCTGGGAGATGAATAGTATTAGTCATTCAATTACCTGTCAGGCTTTTTAATCACTTACATCAGTGATTAATTTCATATAAAATCAGTTGAAACAACTGAAAATAGTTATAACTGGAAAAACTAATTAAAATTAGTTAATTACTTTAGTGAGTTATGATGCTAACTGAATAAACTGTGAATTCAGTTAGAGTAGTGAGAAAATTATGGGAATATTTTGATTAATTTGTGATGACAAAAAAATGCACTTGAAGTAAAAATGTATCACAGAATGGCTGGTGTGGGTAATTAACACTTTTACTGATAAGCAGAGAACAATGTTTCAACATTCTTCCTGAAGATGACCCAGAATGTTGTTCGCTGTTTATATTGGTAAAAGTGTTAATACTCATACCAGCTGTCCTGAGATACAATATTCTTATTACTTAGCTAGTTGGAATAATAAGAAACGACAATAAATGTAATTTGATTTCGTTGTAATTTCAAGTAACTGATTACTTTAGGTGAAACTGATCAATGTAGGACAAACTAATTAAAACCAGCTTCATGTTTTAGTTCAAACTTCCACCTCTGATACAAACAAAAATATTATACTTTATTAAAATAACAGTTAACTGATTAGTAATTCAAGTTATGTGTATTCAGTTTTGATTCACATCCTGATAATTGTAATAACTATATCATACAAAATTCTTTAATCAACCAATTTGTTGCCTTCATCTAACTGATTGAAATTTACAAAGTAAGGTTATCACTGTATCAGACATTTTAAAGACACAACTTTTTACAATAGTATGAAAATAAGTCCTTGATATCACTAACAATAAAATAACACATTAGGTCTGACAGGATCAACTGTTAGTTCAACACTTACAATTCCATAAATTAAAGCAAATCCACAAAACAACCACTACACTTTCCAATTCAGAAAAGGGGTTACTATATCACAAAATTACTTTTTTCCCATTTTGCTACAGAGAAATGGACAAGTCATTTAAAATGTATGCTCTACACCGCCATCGATCAATACAAATCCCCAAACTTGGGTTTGAATCCATTATTTTTATATTATTATGCTACTTGTTAGCATCACACGTAATATCACCATAAACAGATATTCACATACACCTAATAACACATCTACTCTGATCCTAAGATGTCTTCTTAAATATAGCAATATCATTTACACTGGAGAGTGGAGGAACGTGGACAGGGATATACAAAATAAATCACTACATATTTATGGATTCAAACACATATCATAAGAGAAGTTTAAAATGAATGGCCAGCCATTCACAGACTTCTTACACAAGTAATAGCATTTCATAATCAACAATAACAATTGATATACAGTTGTCTTCTAAGAATATATCCTGAGAAGTGAATGAATGCAAGGAAAAATGTTATGTAAACCACACTAAATCTGCCATATCCAGTGCAGACAAGGTCTTCAACACAATAACAGGACTCATCAGGCCAACTGGGATACATTACACATAATAGCGGTCTATTTACATCACCAACTTTCACAAACAATGACTGTTAACATTTGAACTAGACTGGATAAGTAATTTTAACTATGCCATTTAAATTAGACTTTTAGCATACATATAAGATATGTTTTGGACAACACAGGACCTACTGGACCATTCTGGCTGTCCCAGTCTCCAAACTGAACTAAAACTATTGATCAATAAATTGAAAAAAAAATCTCAAAGTCAGTCATTATTATTCATGTACTAATCAAGCTAAAATATCTGAGAGCGACCCACTCCAAAGGCCAACCACTCAGCTAGAAAAATAAAAACTGTCTCAGATGAACATGATCCCCACCCTGAAAAACTTTCCATTTCTCTCCCCACTCCTGCTATTCTCATTGTCAGTTGTGAAAGTTAACATTTTTTTAAATCTAAAGTCTACCTTCTTTCACACTACAGTTATTACTTCACTGCTAGGTTTTACTCCTTTGTCCACCTAGGCATTGGTCAGAATTTTCTCATTTATTCCTCACTTGTCTTGGTAATATCTGTCTCTTGGCCCTCCCCACATACATCAATGCACCTTTTATCTTGGTGCTGTATAGGAACACCTTAAAAAAATATCACTTTTCTGAAACTAGCCCATTCCACAGTTTCTAACACCAGCCTTTAGGGAAAAGGATATGAATATTGGAGAAAATACATTCTAAATTTAATAAAATCATAACTTCCAAACCATAGATATTTATTCTCAAACTACATCTACAATTACACATTGATAAGATGTAGTGGCTGGTAAGGGCATTATATACATAAAATACATACAGAATAGGTTCCAATCAGATAGTCTAGTTCCAAATGCTTAGGGTTGGAATTAATTATACAGCCATGATTCATTAATCCCACTTTGGTGGTTAGGGAATTTGGACCATAATATATACAGATTTGTGGTGACTCCTAATCTGTAGCTGTAAACTGACGAACTACTGAAATCACAACAAGAAAAGCAACACCAAATGGACAACTCTACCTGAAGAAGTCGAAAAGGCAACATTCAGAACCCACGACATGATGGGATCCTGAATGTTATATTCAGTCTGAGAAAACAGAACTCATTCTACCTAGAATTATGGACACTCACCAACCATGTTGGCCAAATAAATTCCACTTGTTCCAGAATTATAGGGATGATATGCTCAAGAGTCCAGAATGGGTCCACCCTGCATTTTCAATTATGAGAAAACAGTGACTTACTCTTCCGTGAATAATGTACAGAACCAATACAGAGAAAAACAATCAACCCAACTGGACAGCTGTGTCAATTGTGAACTTGCTTTATAAGTTAGAAAAAACCCACCAACAACAACAAAACGAAGAACCTTAATGGGATATACAAGACTCTTTAGTGTGTTACTATTTATTTTACAACCTAAGACAACAACTAATTCATCCTGCAGTGGAAAGGGCTTTCCATAAAGTACAGAATTTATCATGTCAATCTGATGAAGAGATGCTCTGAGAGGAAGACATAACAGGTGAAAATTGTCCTGTTATGGCATTATATAGTTTATAGGAAGAGTGAGGTTTCAGTGAACAGCATATAAATATATTTGACCATAAGTTCAGTTAGAAAAAAGACAACGTAAAGTTGCTTGATGTGTGAGTAATTAGTCACAATAAGCAATATTTTAAAGTAAGTTCACAGTTTAACAGAGATAAAAAGAAAATATTGTCTTGTAAAAGAGTGTTCTAAAATAACTAAACAAGTTTAAATGGACTTTTGTCAAGAAAAGTGAGTTATTTAGCATTTGAGACACAACTGTGATACTCATAGTTTGAACAACTTTTGTACATACATTTGACTTGTTTTGAATATATAATTTTTCAACAAGTGGAGCATGTGGTATCTGTTTATTGTTCAAATTCATTGTCAAAAATCACAGGCATCTACAACAGAAAAATCTTTAGTAAACATACAAAACTCTGACACTCCCTATCTTCTCAAAGAATTGACAACAATCATTCAAATACTCTGGAGAAATAGATTATCTCTAGCACCCCAGCATCTGGCAACCAGGCTTGGTAAGGACTCCCTAGCCCCACAAGTAGGAAAAGAAGGATAATGGATAATACATGATGGTAAGTTCTTAGGAACAATTCTCTGGAAAAAATGAAATAGGTCAACCAAGTTCCCTAATTTTTTTAAAGCAAATCAAGCCCAACTTATTTAGTCCAATGACTGGCGCAGATGGGAAGGATCCTTTTGTGCTTTACTTGTGATAGTCCATGAGTGGCAGTCGAGTTTAATACAGTAATATGGCCCAAGCTGCATGTAGGTGGTCTTACAGAATATCCCATTCCTACAGAGCTAATTCCAACCTATAAATTAAATTGTGTTAGTGGTTCCTAATGTGATATTGATTGATAACAGTGCAAATGATTGTATATGACCCTGAAAATGAAAGAAGAGATAGCACTGATGTTGAAAATATTTACCTCTCATTATAATCTGGTAGAAATGGTCTATATACCTACAGAGGCTAGACAAAATCCCTCAGAGGAATAAAATGCCAATTATGCAAATAATGTGAGATAAAGGTATTAGGTAAGGTCCATTTACTATCCCATAATATCCTCCAGTGGGCCACAAAGGACATAGAAATGTGACAAATCTGATCAGATGCAACTCAGAAGAGAACACAGAATGAGAAAAATGAATCAACTTATGCACCCACCCCATCAAGGAAACTGGGGATAAATCCTGGGATACTGAATAGTCTCAGTGAATAAAAAGTCTTTGTCTAATATTTCTAAAACTTTTAGTGTGGACAACATATCAAAGCCCTTACCAGACATACATTCATTGAGGTAAAAAAAAACTGTCAGATGAAAAGAAGAAATGGATTTATCTTCTTCTCTGACTGCCAAGTCATAGATAAGAACAATAAGACATCCTGTGCACATGATGCAAAAACAACTCAGAACCACTGACACAGACAGGCCAGCAATGACAAAAAATAAACTTTAAGAGAGAGGTGATATGTGTTACATGAGACAAAGAACTCAAACTGATGTTGAAAAAGACCAAGTTATACTTCGTTAGTTTTTTTTTAAACAAAAAATCCAAAAATTACTCAAGAAGGCTAGAGAGCAGTGAAGACTAAAGGAATTTCCATCTCTAAAAATCATGATACAAACAAGTGACTTGTATTCAGTATTTTTACAGATACAACCTGAAATCCTAATTGCTTTACCACTAATAACAGGATAGAGCTTGGATGAAAGAGACTCCTAATTGCTCAACCACAAATAATAAGATACAGCGTGGATGGAAGAGACTCCGAATTGCTCTGCCCCTAACAACAGGATACAGCTTGGATGGAAGAGACTCCTAATTGCTCTACCACAAACAACAGAATAAAATTTGGATGGAAGAGACTGCAAAATGCTCTATCACTAACAACAAGATATAGCTTGGAAGGAAGAGGCACCTATTTGTTCTACCACTAACAACAGAATACAGATTGTACGAAAGAGACTCCTAATTGCTCTACCACAAACAACAGAATACAGCTTGGAAGGAAGAGATTCATAATTGCTCTACGACGAACAACAGGATAAAGCTTGATGGGAAGAGACTCATAACTGATTTATTACTAACAACAGGATACAGCTTAAAAGGAAAAGACTCCTAATTGCTCTACCACTAACAACAGGATACATCTTATATGGAAGAGACTCCGAATTGCTCTGCCACAAACATCTTGGATGAAAGAAACTCCTAATTGCTCTATCACTAACAACAGAATACAGCTTAGAAGGAAGAGACTCATAATTGCTCTACCACTAACAACAAAATACAGCTGGAAAGAAAGAGACTCCTAATTACTCTACCACTAACAACAGGATACATCTTATATGGAAAAGACTCCGAATTGCTCTGCCACAAACATCTTGGATGAAAGAAACTCCTAATTGCTCTATCACTAACAACAGAATACATCTGAGATGGAAGAGACTCCTAATTGCTCTACCACAAACAACAGAATACAGTTTAGAAGGAAGAGACTCATAACTGCTCTACCACTAACAACAAAATACAGCTGGAAAGAAAGAGACTATAATTGCTCTATTACTAACAACAGGATAAGTCATGGATGGAAAAGATTCCTAATTGCTCAACCACTTACAACAGCATACAGCTTGTATGGAAGAGACTCTTAATTGCTCTACCACTAAAAATAAGATACAGCTTGGAAGGAAGAGACTAATAATTGCTCTACCACTAACAACAGGATATAGCTTGTATGAAAAAAATTCCAAATTGTTCTACCACTAACATCTTAGATGGAGAACACTCCCAACTGATCCACCACTAACAACAGGACACAGCGTGGAAGGACGAGACTCAGAATTGCTCTACCACAAACAACAGTATACGTCTTGGATGGAAAAGATTCCTAAATGCTCTACCACTAACAACAGGATACATCTTGGATGGAAGAGACTCTCAATTTGTTTTCCACTAACATCTTGGATAGAAGAGACTACTAGTTGCTCTATCACTAACAAAAGGATACAGCTTGGATGGAAGACACTCCTAATTCCTCTACCACAAACAATAGAATACAGCTTGGAAGGAAGAGACTCATAATTGCTCTATCACTAACAACAAAATACAGCTGGAAAGAAAGAGACTATAATTGATCTATTACTAACAACAGGATAAGTCATGGATGGAAAAGATTCCTAATTGCTCTACCACTTACAACAGCATACAGCTTTTATGGAAGAGACTCGTAATTGCTCTACCACCTACATCTTGGATGGAAGAAACTCTTAATTGCTCAACCACTAACAACAGGATACAGCTGGGAAAGAAGAAACTCTTAATTTCTCGACCACTAAAAACTAGGATGGAAGAGACTCCTAACTGCATTACCACTAACAACAGGATACAACTTGTTTGGAAGAGACCCAAAATTGCTCTGTCACTAAGATCTTGGATGGAAGAGGCTCTTAATTGCTCTACTACTAATCACAGGATACAGACTGGAAAGAAGAAACTCCTAATTGCTCTGTCACTAACAACAAGATACAGCTTGAATGGAAAAGACCCCTAATTCCTCTACCACTAACAACAGGATAAAGCTTGAATAGAAGAGACCACTAATTGCTCTACCTCAAACAACAGGATAAAGCTTGGATAGAAGAGACTACTAATTGCTCTACCACAAACAACAGGATACAACTAGGACAGAAGAGACTACTAATTGTTCTGTCACTAAAAACAGGAAAGAGATTAGATGGAAAAGACTCCTTATTGCTCTACCACTAACATCTTGGATAGAAGAGACTCCTAATTGCTCTACCACTCACACCAGGATACAGCTTGGATGAAAGAGACTCCTAACTGCTCTACCACAAACAACAGAATACAGTTTGGAAAGAAGAGACTCATAATTGCTTTATTACTAACAACAGGATTAAGCTTAGATGAAAGATAGTCATAACTGCACTACCACTAACATCTTGGATGGAAGAGACTCCTAATTGCTCTACCACAAACATCTTGAATGGAAAAGACTCCTAATTGCTCTACCACTTACAACAGAATATATCTTGATGGAATTATTCTTAATTGCTCTACCACTAACGAAGGGATACATCTTAGATGGAAGATACTCCTTATTGCTCTTCCACTAACAACAGGATACAGCTTATATGGAAGACACTCCGAATTGCTATTCCACAAAAACAAATACAGCTTGGAAGGAAGAGACTCATAATTGCTCTACCACTAACAACAGGACACAGCTTGGAAGAAAGAGACTCATAATTGCTTTATTACTAACAATAGGATACAGCTTAAATGGAAGAGACTCCTTATTGCTCTACCACTAACATCTTGGATAGAAGAGACTCCTGAATGCTTTACCACTAATATCATTGATGGAAGAGACTCCTAACTGCTCTACCACTAACAAAAGTATAAAGCTTGGATGGAAGAGACTCCTAATTGCTTTATCAGTAACAACAGAATACAGCTTGGATAGAAGAGACTGCTAACTGATCTGCCACAAACAACATGACACAGCTTAGATTGAAAGGACTACTAATTGTTCTATCACTAACAACAGGATACAGCAAAGATGGAAGATACTCCTAACTGTTCTACCTCTAACATCTTGGATGGAGAACATTCCCAACTGATCTACCACTAACAACAGGACACAGCGTGAAAGGATGAGACTCATAATTGCTCTACCACTAACAAGAGAATAAAGCTTGTGTAGAAAAGATTTCTAATTGCAACACCACAAACAACAGGATATATCTAAGATGGAAGAGACTACTAATTGCTCTACCACTAACAACAGGATACGTAGTAGATGGAAGAGATTCCTATTTGCTACCAACAACAGGATACAGCTTGCATGGAAAAGACTCGTAATTGCTTTACCACCTACATCTTGGACAGAAGAGACTACTAATTGCTCTACTACTCACACCAGGATACAGCTTGGATGAAAGAGACTCCTCACTGCTCTACCACTAACAACAGGATAAAGCTTGGATAGAAAAGACTACTAATTGCTCTACCACTAACAACAGGATATAGCTTGTATGAAAAAGACTCCAAATTGCTCTACCACTAACAAAAGGATACATCTCAGATGGAAGAGATTCCTAATTGCTCTTCCATTAACAACAGGATACAGCTTGTATGGAAGAAACTCCTAATTGTTCTACCTCTAACATCTTGGATGGAGAACATTCCCAACTGATCTACCACTAACAACAGGACACAGCGTGAAAGGATGAGACTCATACTTGCTCTACCACTAACAAGAGAATAAAGCTTGTATGAAAAAGACTCCTAATTGCTCGACCACTAACAATAGGATACATCTTGGATGGAAGAGACTCTTAATTGGTTTACCACTAACATCTTGGAGAGAAGAGACTACTAATTGCTCTATCATTAAAAAAAGGATACAGCTTGGATGGAAGACACTCCTAATTCCTCTACCACAAACAATAGAATACAGCTTGGAGGGAAGAGACTCATAATTGCTTTACCACTAACAACAAAATACAGCTGGAAAGAAAGGAACTATAACTGCTCTATTACTAACAACAGGATAAGTCGTGGATGGAAAAGATTCCTAATTGCTCTACTACTAACAACAGGATACAGCTTGTATGGAAAAGTCTCCTAATTGCTCTACCACTTACAACAGCATACAGCTTTTTATGGAAGAGACTCTTAATTGCTCTTCCACTAACAACAGGATACATTGTGGATGGAAGAGATTCCTCATTGCTCTACCACTTACAACAGGATACAACTTGTATGGAAAAGACTCGTAATTGCTTTATAACTAACAACAGGATACAGCTTAGATGGAAGAGACTCCTAATTGCTCTACCTCTAACAACAGGATACATCTTGGATGGAAAATACTCATATTTGCTCTACCACTAACAACAAGATATTGTTTGTATGGAAGGGACTCCTAATTGCTCTCCCACCTACATCTTGGATGGAAGAGACTCCTAATTGCTCTACCACTAAGAACAGGATACAGCTTAGATAGAAGAGACTCGTAATTACTCTACCACTAACACCAGGATACAGCTTGGATGGAAGAGACTCCTAGTTTCTCTACCAGTAACAACAGGATAAAGCTTGGTGGAAGAGAATGATTAATTATTATATTTGTTTTGTTTCTAACACCAATTATTTATTATTTTACTTTACTGTAATTCAGAAGAGTTAGCATGCAGCAAAGTAGTCTTTTTGTTCTAGGAACAGATTAAACAATCACTACATTAACAGAAGAAAATCATATTAACAATTGTAAGAACTCACGAGTGAGAGTGTGATATGTTAACGACACTAAATCTGCCATGTTAAATATCTCTCAACTGACACCAGGGTTCAAAGGCCAGCTGAACTATTACAGTATAGTGGTCGGGACAATATTTTTATCCGTAATTTTCATGAGTAAAGGTTGTTACAGTGAGCTTGTAAGTGTTAATTTTTTCACCGAAGAAAAGTCCTGTATAATGGCCAGAGTTATTATTTGTAGTTTTACACTTAATTTTGAACTGATAGTTTTAGCTTATACACCCAACACTGGGAAACTAATATTGAAATCAACTCTCTTTTATTTCAGGAAACTGTAGTTTCTACTCTTAAGCCCTGAAAATGCTGCACACCATTACTGCTAAATAGAAGCCATTTTGTAAGTCAATCAACTTGTTATGAAAACAAAGAAACTCCTTGATAGAATTACTGCTTACATTACATGTTACTCATTGGATGTAAAATACTGTTACTGTAAGATTAATTCTGGGTTTACACTAGAAGGTGGATAAAGTAGTGAAAGAACTAGAAAAACTAATTTGCTGGTTGACCGGTGTTTCGGATGGTTTAGGAAAATACAAATTAGTATGTGATGTTCAGATAATAATAATATAGTTGATAAAATATGAACAATTCAGTTTCATTGAGTCTACACTAACAGTTACCAATAATTTTGCCAGTAGAAATAGCATGTCGACCACTTCTGTGTCTGTAGTGTTTAGCCTAGGTTTTCAAGTTTAATTACAAAGAAGGTGTCCAAGATATGAAACAATGCAATCTAATCTTCATAAAAAGGCATGTAAAACAAGTATATTTAGTCAGTTAAGCTGATGGCCAGGTTAACTGTTAGTTCTGCTCTGAGCAAATAGTTTACTCTGATTGAAAATTATGTTTCAATAACATGCATGCACCAGATTTCAGAACTTGAAAATGTTCAGTCTTTAACAGTACCTTTACTGCATGATACTGTGGATTTATACAAACCCAATATTAAGCTTTTAAAACTGTTGACATTTAATAGCAATTATTTCAATGTATTATTAAATTTTCATAATTAATTAATAATGTCAGAATATGATATACTTTATTTAAAAGAGAACAAATATGTTTGTGTCATCACATTCTACTGTGTTGAACTTTGTGCATTCCTCTGTTATATTTGTTCTATCATGTTCTATAATTGCAGAATAACATTATACATGTCATACAAGAGTGAAATAAGGCCTGATATAATTTTAATGGTACATTATTTATTTTATTAATTAGGACTTTTCAAGTAAGAATAATGATGAATAACACTAATAAGTCCACTGTACCAATTGCTAACAATGTTTTTCACTCAGTTCAGAGTTCGTCCAGCTGGCTACAACACAACACAATAGTGGTTGGAACGCTAATTATATAAACCATCAATTTATCAATGATTTGGGTTTTCATATTCAGTCATTTCAAAATGGGTGTTGTTAAAACAAAATTTTAGAAAGGATAGATTCCTTCTGGGCTAGCATGACCACCTTTAAGATATAAAAACCTTATGACCTTCCAAAGACATCTTTCTAAGTATGTTAAAAAAAACTTATTATGCAGGAATTGGTTTCATTAAAATATTCAAAGCCTTTGTAATTACTACTTTCAGAATTACTTAAAGGTCTTTCTATACATCCCCATGTGCAAGACCAGTTGCTTGATGTTAGAAAGCAATCTTCTGTGACCTACAAAAAAAAATACTTCTGAAGTGTCATGAAAAGAAGACAGATTTACTCAATCAATTTCTCTAAAGTTTGAAGTGAGAGATTTTCAATGTCATAGTTCAGAAATACTGACCCCAATGCAAATCATTCTTTCTATCATCTGAATGTAAATAGAAACTTTCCAGTTTCACAATAAAGTTTTTCAAGACCAGGGTTTCAAATTAACTTCTAAACCCAAACAAGAATTAAATTCAAAGAAATTCTTTCTTTCCTTTACACAAATTAGACACTTTAAAATATCAGTCTTTACTTTTAATAACATTAAAACTTCAATCTCTCATAAGCCCATCACATTATCTTCTGTAGACTTTTGAAGACACAAATACATGTAACAATTCATTTCACAAATGACACTTTGATAAACAAGTGTTCTGTAACTTCTATTCTTCACTCGTTCATAATTTTTGTTCAGTCTTTAAACTTTAGTGTTTCACTCAGTGAGATAATGAATCCAAGAACTCACAGTAGCAACAACATGAATCATCTACAGTTTCATTAATTTGTAACCTCCTTGAACGATTTGCATGTACCAGTAAAAACAACTTTGTACACTTAAGAATGGGTTTCTGACCAGCTAGAAACAGTTTTGCATACTTAAGAAATGGGTTTCTGACCAGCTAGAAACAGTTTTGTATACTTATTAAGGAATGGGTTTCTGACCAGCTAGAAACAGTTTTGTATACTTATTAAGGAATGGGTTTCTGACTAGTTAAAAACAGTTTTGTTCACTTATTAAGGAATGGGTTTCTGACATGTTAGAAACAGTTTTGTTCACTTATTAAGGAATGGGTTTCTGACATGTTAGAAACAGTTTTGTTCACTTATTAAGGAATGGGTTTCTGACATGTTAGAAACAGTTTTGTTCACTTATTAAGGAATGGGTTTCTGACCAGTTAAAACCAGTTTTGTTCACTTATTAAGGAATGGGTTTCTGACTAGTTAAAAACAGTTTTGTTCACTTATTAAAGAATGGGTTTCTGACCTGTTAGAAACAGTTTTGCATACTTATTAAGGAATGGGTTTCTGACGAGTTAGAAACAGTTTTGCATACTTATTAAGGAATGGGTTTCTGACGAGTTAGAAACAGTTTTTTTCACTTATTAAGGAATGGGTTTCTGATCTGTTAGAAACAGTTTTGTATACTTATAAAGGAATGGGTTTCTGACCTGTTAGAAACAGTTTTATATACTTATTAAGGAATAGGTTTCTGACTAGTTAGAAACAGTTTTGTACACTTATTAAGGAATGGGTTTCTGACTAGTTAAAAACAAGTTTTGTTCACTTATTAAGGAATGGGTTTCTGACTAGTTAGAAACAGTTTTGTATACTTATTAAGGAATGGGTTTCTGACCTGTAAGAAACAGTTTTGTATTCTTATTAAGGAATGGGTTTCTGACTAGTTAGAAACAGTTTTGTATACTTATTAAGGAATGGGTTTCTGACTAGTTAGAAACAGTTTTGTACACTTATTAAGGAATGGGTTTCTGACTAGTTAAAAACAAGTTTTGTTCACTTATTAAGGAATGGGTTTCTGACTAGTTAGAAACAGTTTTGTATACTTATTAAGAAATGGGTTTCTGACCAGTTAGAAACAGTTTTGCATACTTATTAAGGAATGGGTTTCTGAATAGTTAGAAACAGTTTTGCATACTTATTAAGGAATGGGTTTCTGACCTGTTAGAAACAGTTTTGTATTCTTATTAAGGAATGGGTTTCTGACTAGTTAAAAACAGTTTTGTTCACTTATTAAGAAATGGGTTTCTGACTAGTTAAAAAAAATCTTTTTAATCTTGTTTTATCCCTATAAATACCTTCATGTAAAATGTATTCACCCAGTTTCTCTATTCCAAAAGGTACAAGCATTACAACAGTAATGTGGTTTTGATTAGGAAGAAAAATGTATTGGAATTTTATTACTTCCTCAATCACCATGTTCCCAGAGATAAGGACATTGGGATAATGTGTTAACAGTTTACATTTATTGCCATGTTTGGTTATTCTAGCTGGTTAACTTATCTTATTATAGAACATATTCATGTAAATATACAAAACAGGTTATATCTAATTACCTGGACAATCAGGAGTGACCACTTTAACAAACAGTTTTCATATTAAGTTTAACAACATTAGAGAGAGTTCCTCAATTAAACATCTCACTTTATAAAAATATTAATACACATAGAAAAGAAATATTAAAGTATCATTATTTGAAACAAAACTTAACACACTTCCACTGACAGGTATAACTGGTAATACTTATATTAAATATATGGGTAATACTCTGAATTATACATCATTTTAACCAGTTTGAACAGTATTATATATACTAACATCAGTGAATTAGCATTTCTATTTCATTTTCATGAATGGATAATAATGTTCAAGATATTTATTCTTTTCAAAATGAACAATTTCCTGTCCTACATTAAGCACAGAATTTCTTCTCCTACAGGAATATTTGCATAATTGCCAAAAGTTATACATGACAAAACTTTCATGCATCATTCCCAGGTAACACATCCAAGTTACTAAGTTACATGACCAGCTGAAGTGTGTAGATTTTAACGTATAATATTAGCATTTTTTCACTTACATGATAAGGGAGTACTGATGTTTTTATGTTCACACTTCGTTCTTTTAGCCAGCTTTTGAGAAATTTAAATATTGATTTTACAATACTGAACATAATATGACAACTCCAAAGAAATTTTGCGAATTTAAACTGATGAACAATATTCAAAGAAATATTACGTCAACACTCCTGAGAACTAACCACCATGCAAGATGGTACTTCTAACTCATGATGAAAAACAAATAAGCAAAGTCTGGAAAAAGTCATTTTTAAACATATTTCATCAAGTTAGTTTTCACTATACTTACCAACTTTTGGTGCATCATATGAGTCACCTAACAAAATCTCTGGAGCAGAATAGGCTAAAGACCCACAAGACGTTTTGAGTTTTTGTCCCGGGTAATATCTATTACTGAAACCAAAGTCTGTTAATTTAACCATTCCAAGTTTTTCGAAGAATATTACATTTTCTGGTTTCAAATCGCGATGAACAACATGAAGCCTGTGGCAATAGGAAATAGCACGTACAATCTGCCGGAAAAACTTTTTAGCCGTTTCCTCATCTACCCCCTTGTCATGTTTCATGATATAATCATACATATCTCCACCATCTCCCAGCTCCAAAATCAAATAAAGTTTTGTTTGCGTGTCTATAACTTCATATAGTCTCACTACATTAGGGTGCTGTACCAATTTCATACACCGCACCTCTTGGAACAAGTGTGTGCGAGAAATCTCGTCGAGTTTTGTTTTGTCGATTACTTTCACAGCAACTTTTTCCCCCGTAAAAACATGTTTCGCCAACTTAACAACTGCAAAATGGCCGCGACCTATTGTGCCTCCTAAGTCATACAAACCTACAATCTTTCCATCATAATCATTATATTGTCGAATTTTTTCCAGACTTGGAACTTGGATATTACCTTCATTCATCATGAAAATAACAAAATCAAATGTTTATACGTACTGCACAGTTGCCGGAATATAAATGAATAGAACCGGATATGTTATTGTGATTATCTTACAATACTATGAATTTAACTCAGTTTACATACTAACGAACGTGTAACCCCTACTCCTCCACGCCATTTGTTCAGCGATTCTGTGTGGTGGAGCTTTAAATCTTTATGACGTCAGGTCACAACTTCCAATAAAAACGATTAGATGAATGACGCATATCACATCTCTGTTGCCATAGAAGGGATTGATAGCTTGTTGTCCAACAACTTAAAACACCTGTGTAAAATTAATTAATTGAAACATATTATATCTTGGTAATAAAGTATTTACATAGATACGTTAGATATCAATAATATTGATTTTAGAATGTATGGTATAGCACATGTAATCTTCAATTTTTTAAAATGAAATCGGAACGAGCCATATATTTCCCGCTGATACAGCTGGAAATCTACGAATTTACAACGCTAAACACATAGATTCGATTCCCCTCAGTGGACTCAGCAGAAAGCACACACACATTAGCTATTCACTGTCTAGTATCCAAACTCTTACAACTGATGTTCCTTAAGCTTAAACTATAGTACAAGGACTACAAGTGGTGTGATTTTAGTTCAGTTTATTTCAAAGCTATATGAAGACTATCTACAGTAGCATTCCTCATTTAGCAGTGAAGGACTAGAAGCTAGTCATTACAACTTACCGCCATCTCTTGAGCTGCTTTCTTACAAACAGATAATGGGGGTGATCATCAAGTTATAACGCCTTCACAGCAGATAAAACGTGCGTGTTTGGTGGGACTGTGATTGGAACCCGCGAACCGCAGATTACGTGTAGAGTGCCCGCAACCTCTTGGCCATGCCAGGCTTACAATTACGGAATGGAAGTGTTTGCACACCACGGAATAAATCAGACATTCTTGAACTTATAAATTTTTGGAACATCATATGAATCACCTAACAAAATCTCTGGGGCAGAATGCGTTAAAGATATAAAAATGTACATTACTTGAGTGGTAAAGTTATAACTGTACATAAAATGGCATTTCAGTAAAAGTGGGAAAATACAGTATATACTTACGAATTTCTCACCCATTGTATTATATTGACCTGTTTGCTGATTTCTCTGTGAAAGAAGAAAAGCACGTGTTGCGAAGGGACATCCACCATAGTATAAAAGAAAACATTATTGCTTTTTTTTTTTATTAGAGTTGTTGTTGTTGTTTAGAATTAAGCACAAAGCTGCACAATGGGCTATCTGTGCTCTGCCCACCACGGGTATCGAAACCCGGATTTTAGCGTGTAAGTCCGCAGACATACCGCTGAGCTACTGGGTTAGAGAACGGAAAAGTTCTTATCCTTAAAAATTAAGTATTTTACTTTTGTTATGATTTGCTAGGATGTATATGTTCGAAATGAGCTGGTAATAACATGAGAGTGATTGTTATATGTTTATTTATTTATTTATGTATATTTGTGTGAGAGCAAAGCTTCACAATTAGCTATTTGTACTCTGTCGCCACTGAACTCCAAATTTTAACATTGTTCGCAAGTTTAGTGCTAACCCTGTTTTTGTTTTTGAAATTTCGCACAAAGCTACTCGAGGGCTATCTGTGCTAGCCGTCCCTAATTTAGCAGTGTAAGACTAGAGGGAAGGCAGCTAGTCATCACCACCCACCGCCAACTCTTGGGCTACTCTTTTACCAACGAATAGTGGGATTGACCGTCACATTTTACATCCCCACGGCTGGGAGGGCGAGCATGTTTAGCGCGACGCGGGCGCAAACCCGTGATCCTCGGATTACGAGCACACGCCTTAACGCGCTCGGCCATGCCAGGCCTTAGTGCTAACCCACCAGAGGCAAATGATTTTTGCTTGTTTGTTGTTAAGAGTAAGGCCACAAAATGGATTATTTGTGTTCTGCACATTGTGAACATCGAAACCATATTTATAACCTTATAAACCCAGGGCAAGTGGTTTGATGAGTTCCTATGGCTGCACTTCGACAATCAGACTCAAAACTTCATATGCTTTCATTGTGCCAAGGCGGAAAATAGAGGCCTTTTTACAGGGAAATTGGAGAGACCAGTGAAGTATGCCTTCATATCTGCCGGTTTTTGCAAGTGGAAAAAGGCAAAACAGAAATTCAATGAACAGCAGTCCTCCTCTCAGCACAGATTCGCTATATCTCCAGAAGGTTCACTTGATGTAACTCCAGTGACTGTCCAGCTACATGATGGAAAAAAAGAAGTAGCAGGAAGAATGCAAAAGAAGTCTAGCAAAAATATTCAGAAGTTTACGTTTCTTACTGCGTCAAGGTTTAGCATCACGTGGCCATACAGATACGGAGGGGAACTTCCTACAGTTGATGAAGCTCCTGGAAGAGGAAGATCCTGAGTTGACGGCTACTTGTAAAAGAAAACCACATTCACATCACCCCAGGCTCAGAACGAAATAATGGGGATGTTCAGCCATCAAATACTGAGGAACGTAACACACGAAGTGCAGCAAAGTAAAATGTTTCCATTAATGGTTGATGGCACTCAAGATGTTTCAGGTGCCTAACAGGAAGCAATATGTGTACGATACGTATATGAGAACCTTGATGTCCATGAGACATTTCTTGGTTTGTACAGAGTTTCCAATACAACTGGTGAAACAATATACATGAACTACACTTGATGTACTAACTAGACTCACTTTACCACTGTCAGAATTAAGAACACAAACTTATGATGGAGTCACCAGGCAAAAATAAAAGAGAAGCAACCGTCAGTTTTGTTTTCTCACTGCAGAGCAAACAAGGCTAATTTAATAATGCAACATGCAGTTAAAGCTTATGAATGTGTTCGATATTCTGCCCAGTACATGAACTTGGTGTTTTGCTCCAGAGGTCAGGCAAATACAAGACAATCTTTAAAAATATTGAATTATCAGACAGCCACAATGGTCCAGTTAAATACATCCGCCCACTGTGTCCATGTTACGTTTTTTTTATATGTTTTATGTAGACTGAACGCAACAGAAAGACACAGATAACAGCTTGTATAATTTATTACAGTAAACTATTATATATGTAACAGATATAACATAAATTATATAATAACAATGACAGATATTCAGGTTAAAATTAATGACAATACAAAATAGTACTGGTTTCAACCTTCAAAGTTAATTACAATACAAAGTGGTACTAGTTTCAACCTTCAAAGCTAATTACGATACAAAATGGTATCGGCCTGTGTCCAATATAATGATCTAGAATGAAAGTCCAAAAGTTCAGATAAGAAATCCAAAATTCCGGTCTAGGGTGTGAATTTGGTCCCACGAAGAAATTCCGAAGTTTGAATGGAGAAGTTCAGAAACAACTCACAGTTCAATAAATTTGACGAAGTTCTTTTCACGATGACTCCGATGAACGTCTCAAACTTATCGCCTTTTAGCGTTGTAAATCCGGTAACATACCTCCGTACTAGCGAGGGGCTCAAACTTACGTAATTATTGAGATAAGCCATATGTTGTACTAAAAATAATTGATGATACGGGTTAGAGTCTAGGGTTTCTCTTGAGACCATTTTTATATCATCACCAGGGACAGAGCTACCAGTGGACAAACTGGACCACTTAATGACAGAGCTACCAGTGGTCAAACTAGACCACTTAATGACAGAGCTAACAGTGGATAAACTGGATTACTTAATGACAGAGCTACGAGTGGACAAACTGGACCACTTAATGAAGGAGAAGCTTCATCATATCATAAAACTCAGAGAAGAGAAATGGATAAATCTTAGTAACTGGAGTGTTTACTGTGCTGCTTTATTAGGACTGTTCACAATACTTTAACACCCAAGAAGTGGGAAGGATTGTGAGCTCTCTGTTTAACATTTTAATCTAAATGTTTTTTATTATTATTTCTAGAAGATGTATGACAAAATAACCTAGACATTTTGTGTGCTAGGTAGAAATGAATATAATAAAATACGAGACTTAGTGAAGGAGTGAGTTAATGATTGAGTTCATTGCCACTTAAACAATGACTATTATTATATCTGTAACTTAGTTAGACAGTGAGAGTCTTTTGCGTTTTTGGCTGAAATTATACAAGTACTTTTAGAAGGCAGTTAGGTGTATGCCAGTTTTTGAATATTTTGTCAAATGTTATTTGAATCATTTTATTTGAATTTAAACCTACAGATTAACTTTTAACAAAAATTATTTGTGTTATTAAAAAATAAATTAAGCTGGTGTTACTGTTGGACTAGATTTCACATTATTTACCAACAAAGCCCAGAACAACTTGAGAATACGTTACAACTGTATGTATAAAATTTCGTTGTTGTTGTTGTTGTTTTGAATTAAGCACAAAGCTACACAATGGGCTATCTGTGCTCTGCTCACCACGGGTATCGAAACCCGGATTTTAGCGGGTAAGTCCGCAGACATACCGCTGAGCCACTGGGGGGCATATAAAATATCGAGAATACGTTACAACTGTATGTATAAAATATCGAAACATTAGAGAAAATATTTTATATACTTTATTGCATTTTTCTTTGAGCTGTGGTATTCTCAGACTAACTTATTTTCATGCAATTATCAGATAAATCCGTTTTATAATCACTAAATAAATCTAAATTAACCTTAAGATTTGAGCTAAAAGAAAAAGTAGCTTGAATACATGATGGTTTGTTTGCTTGTTTTTGAATTTCGCACAAAGTTACTCGAGGGCTATCTGTGCTATCCATCCCTAATTTAGCAGTGTAAGACTAGAAGGAAGGCAGCTAGTCATCGCCACCCACAACCAACTCTTGAGCTACTCTTTTACCAACGAATAGTAGGATTGACCGTCACATTATTACGCCCTCACGGTTGGGAGGGCGAGCATGTTTGGTGCGACGGGGATGCGAACCCGCGACCCTCAGATTACGAGTCGCACGCCCCTAACACGCTTGGCCCTGCCGGGCCAGGATACATGATCAAAAGTGGATAACTATCTTTTTTGTACAGAACAGCAAACAAAAGAACAACCACAGAAAGAAACAAAGCATTTTGTACACTTGAAGTTTTTAATACCATACACTACAGCTAAATATTTTTGTTCAGTTACATAGTGATTCGCTTCAGTTTTCTCTACTCCAATATGCTAGAGGGTATTCCTTTCCGTTTCTGTCTAGTTAAGTTTAAACTGTACTTATTGCAAAACCTAAAGCATCCATACTTGAAATGTATGTTTTACTAAAGGTTTTGCAATTAAGCACAAAGATACGAACTGGGCTATCTGTGCTGTGCCCACCATAAATGTCGATACTCGGATTTTAGCTTGTAAATTTGCAGACATATCGCTGAGCTACTGGATGGGGGTTCAGTTAAGTCTGGATGGTTTACAAATTGATGTCTTTAATAAAGTCTGGATAGTTTACAAATTGATGTCTTTATTGAAGTCTGGATAGTTTACAAATTGATGTCTTTATTAAAGTCTGGATAGTTTACAAATTGATGTCTTTATTAAAGTCTGGATAGTTTACAAATTGATGTCTTTATTAAAGTCTGGATAGTTTACAAATTGATGTCTTTAATAAAGTCTGGATAGTTTACAAATTGATGTCTTTAGTAAAGTATGGATAGTTTACAAATTGATGTCTTTAATAAAGTCTGGATAGTTTACAAATTGATGTCTTTATTGAAGTCTGGATAGTTTACAAATTGATGTCTTTAGTAAAGTCTGGATAACTTACAAATTGATGTCTTTATTAAAGTCTGGATAGTTTACAAATTGATGTCTTTATTAAAGTCTGGATAGTTTACAAATTGATGTCTTTATTGAAGTCTGGATAGTTTATAAATTGATGTATTTAAAAGGGAGTTTCGTAGTTTTTCAAATGCTTCTTGATTTTTATTTTATTTGTTTATCGAAATGTTACATCTCTATTAGTTAATTCCATAAAGGATTTTCCTAGATGTAGGATAAACTTTCTATAAAATCCTTTGAATCACAAAAATGCATCACTGTGTTTTCCTATATTTGGTACAAGATAATGTTTACAAACCTCTCGTCTCTCTGGGTTAGGTTTTTCACCTCTGCAATTACAACGAGACCTAAATATTCTGCTTATTTCGTGGAAACTTGCATTCATTTAGTTTTATTTTTAAATTTGCATTGCGCAACCTGTGAAAGATAATAGTACAGAGATGAGCTGACCTTTTCGGCTTTCTTGTTATTTGATTCTAGTCTCTGGAAGTGTTATGTCTTGACAGAAAGATGGGCGAGGAAAATAATTGTCAAATGTATCCATCTTTATACTCTGGAAGTAGTCTCAATAGGAACCAATGTTTTTCCAATGGGTCGACTTATATCGTGTGTATTTCACTTTAGGGACGATAGACAGTCACTTATACTGGGCTTATGCATTGGACTGGTTATTCCCTCTTGAAACTTATTTTCAAGCCAGCCTGACATTAGTTCCATAATTTACTTAAATCGGTAAAATAGCCACAAAAACCAGTGATACCCACGTCACTGGTCATTCAAATGAAACATAAGAAAGATGTAACCTCGGGATACCATCTGACTCACCATTGAAAGGTACTATTGTTAGTCTTCACAACTGAAAGCCCTGCAGGTAACTTCCATCCCCATAAAGTGATATTTCAAAGAAATGACAAGGAACAAAGGAAGTTGAAGTGAAATTAACTCTCTTGACGTTATGTCATGCCAAAGATTCGTACACCTAGAATAAATGAAATATTTAAAAACATCTAAATTAATTAAGGATGAAAAAAATGCAAAAACGTAAAAATATTTCTTTCTCCCTCCGTTGTTTCAGGTTTGTCCTCAAGCTGACATTAATCATAACTTTGAAACAATTTAAATTTACAAACATGTATACCCTCCTCTGGATCCTGTATATTTCAGGTCACTGTGTAAGATTGTGCGACTTGTAATCTGAGGGTCGCGGGTTTGCATCTCCGTCGCGCTAAACATGTTCGACCTTTCAGCCGTGGGGCATTATTATGTGAAGGTCAATCCCATTATTCGTTGTTAAAAAAAGTAGCCCAAGAGTTGGCGGTGAGTGGTGATGACTAGCTGCCTTCTCTCTGGTCTTACACTGCTAAATTAGGAACGGCTATCACAGATAGCTCTTGAGTAGCTTCGTGCGAGATTCAAAGCAAACAAACTGGTTCCTTTAAATACTTGCACATAACACAGACGATGTAATGCTTTAACAAAAAAACTACAATCCATAAAGAAAAACAGATTTTGGAAAGCTGCGTTGCTGAATTATGGAAAACAACTGTTATTAAAACAAAAAAACTTTTCTGAAGTTTAAATTGTTTGGTTTGAATTTCGCACAAAGCTACACGAGACCTATCTGAGATAGCCGTCCCTAATTTAGCAGTGTAAGACAAGAGGGAAGGCAGCTAGTCATCACCACCCACAGCCAACCCTTAGGCTACTCTTTTACTAACGAAAAACAGTATTGATCGTCACATTATAATGTCCGCATGGCTGAAAGGGTAAGCATGTTTGATGTGATGGGGATTCGAACTTGCGACTCTCAGATTAGGAGTAGAGTTCCTTATCCACCTACCCGATAAAGAGAATGGTATTGTTTTTTCTAGATAAAAGTAAATATTTAAGAAAAAACAGAAGAAACCGTAAGCACTCGTACAAACTGTGTAAAATTTTAATGTGTTTCTACTGTAAAAAGAAACTAAAGTGAGACAATACTGAATAAAATAACATGTGATCATCCTTGGTAGGTTTTGGCAAAATTGTAAAAGAAGGTAACTGGAAATCCTAAAACATAGGTTTCAGTTCTGTCATGAAATACAACAACTGAGATTTAATGGTAATATTCATTGTGTAATTTGACATCGATACATTATATACTAATATGCAATTACAGGAGGCTATATAACTGAGTTCTGATTGAATTTACAACGGAAGAAAATCATTCCAAAATATGTTTCTTTTCAAATTAATTAGGTTTGTCGTTAAAGAGTTTTGTTTCGTTTTTAATGGTAAATTGTATAGTTAGATTGATGACGTTGCCATGGTTTCACGATCAGCCCATCTTTTGTCAACATGTTTTTATGCTTCGATGAAAACCAATGGTTGGATATTTGCCCACAGTAATATAAACTGGATTTTCTGTTAACATGGTTCGATGAAAACCAATGCTTTGATATTTGCTCAAAGTAATACAAACTGGATTTTCTGTCAACATGGTTCGATGAAAACCAATGGTTGGATATTTGCTCACAGAAATACAAACTGGATTTTCTGTCAACATGGTTCGATGAAAACAAATGGTTGGATATTTGCCCACAGTAATATAAACTGCTTTTCTCTTGCGGGTTTGTTCATGATACCATTACCATTTCTAAAAATTCTCATCAGGTCTTCTGATTTCTCCAATACTTTAATAATTAATAGATCAATATAAAGTTTGCTGTTGATAATTAGTAAGAGAATAACATTATTGGATAATTTGATAAATAACAATAAATGATATTTTAAAAGTAAAATGGTCCATAAAACCTTTTCAGGATATTTTAAGTTTATAAGTGTCTTTCTTACTGTTTCCAGATAACATTTAAATAAAACATTTTATTCCTTGTTTTTGAGATATCTAGCATATATAATAGTTTACATGAAGAATTTGCTGATTTCAAAGAATTTTGGTGTAAAAAAATATTTTCCAAATAATTTCACGAAAAAATACTTCATTGTTATTTAAACAAGCGAAGTGTGGTTACATTCTTTATTTCTGATGTACCTAAAAGTTCTTTGTTTGTTGACCTTATATAGGTAAATATTCTTTGATTGTTAAGAATCAACTGAAAAAATGTTGTTCATATGGTATACCCGAAGATAGAGATGAAGTGTATTTTTAAACCTAATTGTTGCCTTAGTTCTACGTTTTAAATAGAAAGACCAAATTATAGGTTTATAATTTTATTTTGTTGTTTATAAATTCATTTGTCTCTAGTTTTATCGCTAATGTTAGTTCTATCAAAGGAATTATTATTAAAAAGTGTAAAAGAACATACTATCCTAATGTCACCGGTCAAGTCCAATGCACTGCCCAGACGAATGTAACATTCTTGTCCATTCTAATTTGTTTAAGGTCTTGCTAGGGACAATGACGAACAGAAGCTCTGAATAAAAGAAAGTTTGCTGATATGTAAACTGACCCCCAAAATCTACGTTCTCAGCTCCCTTAGTGTTCTGATGATAAAGTTGAACCAAAAGTTAATCTCTAACATACGAATGCAACATATTGACATATTCCAAGCACTTTCATGCCCTTTGTGTCTACTGTAACTTGTTCATCAATGGACATGTTTGCCAGAGGTATGGTCCTGATGAGCTGGACCTTATCTACTCTCATGACTCTGGCAGGTGCTAAAGATAGGTCCAGTCTCCATGCTGTTACCACCAATCCTTTACTCTGTTGTTGTACTCTTATTATGTTATTTGCTGGATTTTTTAATTATTGACATATACATATATAGATATATACAAACTAGTTCAAATCAACTCCACTTATTCTTGTGGATATTGTAGGATGCCTATTCTACTGGAGAACTATAAATCAGTTCAACATGTAGCAAAATTTCCCAACCATATATGCACTTGTTCAGCAAACCACTCGTAGATCTTCATTCAGCGCCCCATATTCCACCACGACACACAGTAAATGTTTTTCTTAATTCGTTTTTGGCCGAGAAGAAAAAATGGCATAATTATATTTGATAGTTAAAATTACTCATTCTTATAAACCATCAGAATGGAAAATAAAACACAATATGGATCTTCATCATACCTAGCATTTTACAGAACTTGAGGACAGTTTGATACTAAAATTAATTCCCTTATCTATGTGGATCTCTTCTGGTGTCCAGTGCCATGCTGTCCAGTGCTCTATCATATACGGACATAGACAAAATATCAACCATCCTCTGCGCACTTTACGATGTAACCAATTATGACGGATGTATATTACCTTGTTCAGTCTGTGGAAATGAACCAGTGCTACCCAGAATTATCCTCTGTGAAGGAGATTCAACAACACCCTGATGAATTTCGTCTCGGATCGATATTTCTCTGCTTGCATAATTGTTTACATAACTGAAAAACATCTCGGTTTGAATTTGGTCAGAAAAACACTTTAGTGCAATGCAAAGTCTGGAAAATATGCTGCTCCAGGGACCATTATTTGCAACACAATCTCAGAACTACAATTCAACACTTGAAAATAATAAAACATCACACCTTTCTTCATTTGTAAATAACTGTAAAAACTCCAAGGATTACATGCATTCATGCTATATTTCTCTAACTTTACTTACTAATGTTGATATTTCTTCATGAAAAGGAGTATCCATGTGAGATATAGGTTCTCAATGTGCTCTTTTCAGGGCTCTCAGAGTATTAATCACAGTTTTCATTCTTTCACTAACATAATATTCTACCCTCTAGGTTGACAGGCCTACTGTAGCAGTGTCGGAGTTCAGCGTATGCACCAATAAAATGGATTAATCACCAAACATTTTAACACAAGCTGTTTGTCTTGTTCTCTCAAGTGGTAAGGCTTAATTTGAACTCTATTATCCTCTAAGAGTTGTATAAGCTGCATTTAATACTTACTGCTGGATCTGTTGAGACATCAGTTAAAATGAATAATTTCACCCTCCTAGTGAACTCAACATAATATAAACACTTTTTGCTCTCCTCGCCTACCAGAACCATCAGTCGAAATTTATCGTTTTGTCCATAGTACGGCTCTGCAAAGTACAAATAATTCACCCAAAAATGACCAAATATACCACATATGCTTTGTTCTTATTTTCTAGAAAAATGTTCAAACGTAGGAATCATAAGTACAGGTTATGACATGAAAACTACTGACGACCTGTAATAGACAGGGCCATTCAAAGGAAACCAGAATGGGTACATTATTTGTCAGGATGTGTGAGTGACTCAGGTTTTGGACTGAACAGACATTTTAAGTAGTTACTCCTCTGAAATATATGTATTCTTTTGTCACATCATTAGGGTGAAACCTGCTATGCCTCACTCATAGAAGCCTATACCAGTGACAAAGCCTCTTTCTCGCGGGGCATAGGCCAATAGCAGACTTGTAGCACACATATAATCAGAAAACATACTCAGAAACCTGGACTCTCTAGCGAGTATTCCATCCCTGGTACAGTGTAATGAAGTGACAAGTTGCTTTCAGAAGCTAATTTACCACCTTCGCACTAAACATGCCGTGGGGGCATTTTAATGTGACGGTCAATCCACTATTCGTTGATAAAAGCGTAGCCCAAGAGTTAGAGGTGAGTGGTGATGACTAGCTGCCTTCCCTCTAGTCTTACACTGCTAAATTAGGGACGGCTAACGCAGATAGCCCTCGTGTAGCTTTGCGCAAAATTTAAAACAAACCAAACTCTCGCTACAATAATATGACCTTATTTTATAACATTTTTCCTTAAATTGCTGTCTTACTGGAAAAAATGTGTTTCTTTCTTTTTAAAACATGTACATTAATTTCCTACGTTTATTAACATCAACGAAATTAATTATTTTAAATAAAAATTCTAAAACTGAAGTATTTTTTTTGTTTTTTTTTGGAATTTCGCACAAAGCTACTCGAGGGCTATCTGTGCTAGCCGTCTCTAATTTAGCAGTGTAAGACTAGAGGGAAGGCAGCTAGTCATCACCACCCACCGCCAACTCTTGGGCTACTCTTTTACCAACGAATAGTGGGATTGACCGTAACATTATACGCCCCACGGCTGGGAGGGCGAGCATGTTTAGCGCGACTCGGGCGCGAACAGTTAGTTTGATGTCGAATTTTAAATTGAGTCCGCCTAGTAGAGAATCACTGTACTAATTCAGAATAAAAATTGTTTTATTTGCAAGAGAATTAAAGTGTACGTAGTGTATAATGTTAGTTATTCTGTGACCGAAGAAATCGCAGGTCATTCTAACGGCGTTGGTTCTCTACAAATTTGTAGAAATTTTTTATAACTTTGTTAAGTAACACAAGTATTTTGTTCACTCCGGTAGGAGTATGAAGTAATAAAAAAAATCGAAAATCACTATGTAAAAAACATAAAACAAACAAACAATTTCGTTTAATATCTTGGGTCGGTGTTTTTCTTACAGAAAAGCTGCATCGGGCTCTTTGCTGAGTCCACTGAAAGGAATTGCTTCACTAATTTTAACGTTGAAAATCCGTAGACTTACCGTTGTACCAGCGGTGAACTATTGCTTTGAAACATTTAATTAAAAATTCCATCAACAATTATAACGAAGTAAAGAATTAACAAATTTCACGTTGAGTTAAAAAAAAGTGCATGGACTCAGTTGTTTATTGAATTGTTTGTTTTGAATTTCGCCGTCTCCAATTTTGCAGTGTACATCTGGAAGAAAGGCGGCTAGTCATCATCACACATCATTTACTCTTTTACTAACGAATAGTGGGATTAACTGAGATATTATGTTCACTCCCATGGCTAAAGAGGCGAGCATGTTTGGTACGACCGGAATTCGAGACCGCGACCGTCAAATTAGAAGTTGAGCGCTCTAATTACCTGATCATACCGGGCCTGATCGTGTGTATTGGCTAAATAATAAAGTGATAAGTACACCATATGCTTGCGTACTTGTATTAGGTATATATAAAAAAAAGAAAGAAAGAAAAAGAGGGTAGGTTGAAAAAAATTAAACAATAACAAGTTTAAGTTTGTTCGTTTTAAATTTTGCGCAAAGCTTCTCAAAGGATATGTGCGATAGCCGTCCTTAATTTAGCAGTGTAAGTAAGACTAGAGGGAAGGCAGCTAGTTATCACCACACACCGCTAACTCTTAGGCTTCTTTTTACCAACGAATAGTGGGATTGACCTTAACATTATAACGCCCGCACGGCTGAAAGGGCGAGCATGTTTGGTGTGATGGGTATTCGAACCCGTGACCTTCATATTTCGAGTCGAACTCCTTAATCCACAAGTTTAAATTATATTGTCGTATTTCTGTATATATATATATATATATGTTAGTCATTGTAGCGCTAAGCTAAACAATTGTCTGCTTGCGGTGTGCCCACTGAGAGGAATGGAATATAAAGTTTTAGCATTGTAAATTTGTGCTTAAACAAAATACACAATGGTTTATTTGTGTTTTGTGTGTAATGATTATCGAAATCTGGTCTTAAGGTTGATGTCTTAAGCTTACTTCTGAATTACTGAAGGTTTCTCGCCAGCTTCTGGGGGGGATATCTGCTAAAAATAAATGTTTTGAAATTTTAAATAACTAATAAAATATTTAGATACCACGTACGAGAAGTAGTTATTTGTATAAATAATTATTGAATGATATAGTTTCAGTTAGCATATGTTATCAAAGCTGCCAGTTCTCCAATGGCTCAGCAGCAGGTCTGCAGCTTTAAAACGCTATATTCTAGTTCTGATACCCGTTAATGACAGATCATACACAGCCCTTTGTGTAGATTTTTGCTTAATAACAATTAAAACAAACCTAAGCTTTTCAATTGTTATTCTAACAAATTGAACTGCTCAACATATTTCGTTTAACATCACTTTTGCTGCTTCACATTTTCCATAACCTGAAAAAAGGAAGATTTTGTGATTTACGTGCATATTTAACATATGAGTTTAAGTACTGAAATATTTATATATATGTATTAAGTAGATATGTTACGAGATGAAACTACTTAAATCAAGAAAGAAGACTAGAGTATTTACAATTTCAATGGTTTTAGAAAAGTTTTTTTTCATCAACAGGTAGTTTTTGTATTTTTAAAATGTTTATTTGCTTTTAATTTTAATATCGGATACGGATTTTGTTGAACTGAAAATTGTGATACTGATAGGATCAACAGGAAAACGATTACGTTTACGACCATTGAAGTTATACCGGTCTGTAGTTGTATAGACATAGTGGTTGCAAGATTAAAATTACTCTGCTTTTGACTTGGCGAGCTTTTGCGAAGACCGAAAATGACGAATTGAAACGACATATTTAGCTGTAAAAAGATAACATTGTGTGTCTATAAATACTGTGTGAAAATTTGTTTACTTATTCATTATTATGTGTTAGTTATTGTTTTGTACTGGACTTAGCAATAGAAATTGGATTCGAAAAGGCCAAACTTGGATAAACTTAAGTTAATGGTTGAACTCTGGGGATGTTGTTCTTTGTAATTTTATTTATTAAAATTTATTTATACAGGAAGGAAGGGTAAATTAAAGCTGTTAGCAAGGGAGCGTTAAAGAAAGCGTAAATGTATATATATTTGCATTTTTCATTCATAAAGCTCCACATTAGTGAGGTTCCATTTTCATGCTCAACTTACATCATTGATCTGTATAAGTACATGTAAAATTACACTATTAGTTTTACTTTAAAGGAGTGGTCTTGGGCATTTTGGAGATCTGGGGAGAATTCAGTTAATGGGGTTCCATAATGATGAGAAAATATCAAAGTAGATAAAAAGGTGTAGCATCAGGGAACCTTCCATGTGTTGGGCTCTGGGTAATAGCCTAGTTTGCTCACTATGTGAAACCATCTATGTGTTTATATATGTTAATTTATATGTGCATAAATACATATAAGTTAAGGACAAGAGACATTATAGTTCATCTAATTGTGACCTAGGCTCCACCCACAAAACTTGGAAAAGTAAAACAGTCAATTCAATCTTAGTCATTCAAACATTTATCAAGTGTTCTCTTGTACATTAACTAAATTTGCCACATTTAAAGGGAACACATTCCAAGAATCAACAACCCTGCTGTGAATTAGAAAATTAAAGCTATTTAAATTGAAGTTAGTTTCTACTCTGTTAAAGTTATATTTTAAACCCCAGTACAATCATTCTAAAATGGCTCAACCTGTTTTTGTATGACAAATTTTTCAGTGCTTTTATTATTGTGTTTCCTTACTCAGAAACTTTTCCAAGCCTTCAGGCACCCAAGACTGAATACAGTACTTCAAATGTGGCCTAACCAATAATATAAATTTATAACTTATTTTGTGTTGTTATGGGCAGAATTACACAATCTGGTTTCTGCTTCCAATAGGAATCAAAACCTGTTTTTTTTAATGTGAAAAGTGAACAGACTTATAGCTGAGATACTGGGGAACTGTTGAAAGTTTCATAACCTGTTTAAACTTGTATTCATTATTTCTGTAGTTAACAGCCTAAAATTGTATTAACTCTCACCAGCAACAGACCAAAACAAGGTTAAAGTTGTTGTGAGGACTAAGAAAGTTTTCAGTTATAACTTATATTTTACTGGATTGTGTCATTAGTATTGGTACAAGTAGTTACACAATAATCCAACCATAAAAAAGTAAAAGATATGTAAATGTAAACTTAAAGAAATATAAAATACAACATTATTATGGTGCAGTTATCTTCATTAAGAGCAGTGTTTGTAAACTGCTTTCATTTCATCCTTTGGTTATTAACATTGTGTCTGAACTATAATGTTTTAATACAAGCTTTTTTATGTCTGCATGAATGAGTTTTCGATAAGTGGTGTAATTTATACTCGCTGATTTATTGATTGGTCTTTGAATTTATTTTTTTACTGACACCATGTCTGTTCAACATTTGTAAATGAATATTTATGAGGAATAATGCTATTTGAACTTGATTCATTACTAATGAATATTTATGTGATGTAAGTTCGTAACCTTATAATTACTAATGTTACTTTATTTTGTTCCATTGTTTTATAATTAATCAATCAAAAATTATTTTTTTCTCTAATAAAACAGATATTTTATTTGAAACAACAATGAAGTATGTACACGAATAGTTGTTGTAACATAAAAGTTAAAATAAGGAGTAATTGTAGTGTAATTACTTTAGTAATTTTACACAGATTTAGTGTTTCAGCATTGTAACTTTAGTCAGCCTTTTTATTTCCAGGAAATAAAGACAACATTTTTGTCAAAAAACCATGAGAAAAAGCATGTGTGTCTTGGATTTTATTGCGTCTACTGTTGGATCAAGACTTTTATTAGTACTACTTTCAACATTTCTACATCTGAAATGTGTCTGTCCTCAGAACTTGGATCAAAATGTCAAGACTTTACCGATGAAGTTTAGTCATGAAAAGAGTCTTGTTTATGGTCCAGGACTTCAAAAAGATTTTCATATGCCAGTTCGATACTTTTTTATTCAAGCTGTTGACATTAGTGGTGAAAAGTAAGTTTGTTTTTCTAACATCTCAGTGCATGTTTTATGTAAATTACAAAAGTATTGAAATTATGTTTTTTTTTTTTTAAAGTCAGTTGCTAATAATAATTAAAAATGTTTATTTATAGGATTAGAATATAATGAATAACTTTTTAAACCAGTTTTACAGAATCTCCATCTGGAAAGCTTGAAGTTCACATCACTGGCTATAAACAGAACTGTCGTATCTGGACACAGTTATTTGATCGAAAAAATGGACATTACATAGCAAGATACAAACTCTATCATCAGTGCTCTGCAGTTGAGATAAACATAAAATATGACGGCCAACCAGTACGAGACTCACCGTACATTGTGGAAGGTGATTATTTTAGTTGAAGATGTTTTGTTACAACCTTATACAGGTTTTTATTGTATAATATTGTTTGAAAAGGATCAATACCAATTAGGTATTGGTTCTTTCATCATTGTGGATGGAAAGCTTCTTAGTTCATATTTTTGTGTGTTTTGATAACTAGCAGACAAATAGCTAAGGATATGACCCTAATATTTGTATCGGTCAGTATACCAGGTGATGAATAAATCATGTCCCATAGTGACTTTGGAAAACAATAAGACAAAAGTATTAGCTCTTTTATTTATTATTGTACGTGTTAAAGTTATGGGCCATTAACTCCGAAACACTTATGGATTCAAAGTTACTGGCTAGCAATTTGAACATTTATTAATAAACAAAAAAGGTAGTACTTTGGTGTTTACAAGACACATAAAAATGCAACTTTATTTATATTCAGATACTTATCTACAGATGTGTAAATACAAGAGGAAGCAATATACAATGTTCCAATTATTAAACAAACTCTATTGTTCTGTTCTATACAGTGTTTTTCTCTAATTTTCTTGACATAATTTCTCCTTACTTATACCATACAATTTTAGTATTAATGATTAATAAAATAATTATCACATTCAATCACAGCTTATATAAATACCATTTCATCCTTCAAGACTTTTCCTGCATATGAAAAAATTAAATGTTAAACTTGCTATATTTCAGAATACTGCCAGTCTCCTCTGTTCTCTCTCATTTTATAAGTTAACAGCCTCCACCACCTGTGAATGCAACTCATCCTTTTAGAAAAATTAAAATTTTTAACTGAAATTTTATCTTTCTCTTCCAAGATTTAAACTTGTGTTCAATCATTGTATTTTCTTCAAAATTCAGCACAAAGAAGTCAGGGTAGTTTCCTAAGTAATCTTGTATAAGTTGGTAAGGTTATTGCTAACATTCTGTATCCATAAGATACAAATTCCTAGGGGCCTTTTTACTTTTCAAATATGTTAGTATCTTTTCTTTGATAAGGTACAAAACTGTACATGTACTCTCAGTGAGGCCTAACTGGCAATTGCTTTAGAAAGATATTTTCTTCATTTGACCTGTACTCTGAAGTCTGTGAATAGCCCTAAAATATTCTTTGCTTTTCTAGCACTGTTTCAATAGTTAAATCCTTTCCATGAAATTAAGCAAGTTTCCTACTGTGTTGAACACGTGATACAAAGTATAAGCAAAATGCGTCACCTTGTACTCACTGTAAATGAAGGTTGTTAGCTGAGAACTTATTGAATGTATAATTTGATCAAAGTCATTCTGCAATATATTTAGTTCACATTATGGCTGAAAATATATAAAAATTTAATTACAGCTACAAATATTTTTAATTTCCTAATTATTATTTTATCAGTAACATTAATTTTAATAAGAAACACCAACAGTTGAAATATTGACCTCTGAGACACACTACTTCTTACAGAAGTTCAGTTGGACTCACTAGACTATTTATAACAACCTTGTTTATCATCAAATCCAGCCCATTTTACAGCCCAATCAATTGGTCTTTCTCTTACCCCTACTTCTATGATTTTCTCAGCTAATTGCTTGTGTGGCATCGTAATTAAAAACCATGAAAATGAATTAAAATATTGTTATTGAAAGATTTATCTTCAGTGTTTCTGTGTTGTCTCTCTTTTTCAGTAATATATTTCACTAAGTAAGTTCAACATTTTATTTATAACTAAATTTCTTCATAAGCGAAGTAAGACTAACTGGCCTATAATTTTCAAGGAAAATCTTATCTTTTTAAAAACAGAAGAATTATTAGAAATTTCCAGTTTTTTGGCAACTGGCTACATGCTAATGACAAAACCAAAATGAGAAAGGCTTGCATATCTGATCTCTGACCTCTTTTAGAACCTTGGGGGAACCCTTGTCTGCCTTTAGTACTTTTATTTTCTATTTTGATCTTCAATCTAATTACATTAGGAGGACTAATATTCACATCTTCTTTTGTAAAAACAGAACATAATAAAATCTCAGCCATTTCATACTTTATATAAAGAGAAACCTTGCCATGAACTTTTGTTAGGGAATCAATCTCCATTTTGATGTCCGCTCATCTTTAACACATTTGCCATTAACTTAAGCTTTGTCAGCCAGCATTCCTGTTTTTGATTTCCTAATTTCATTTTGAACTAAATCTCCAGGTTAGCAGTAGTTCCATAAATCATCCAACTTATCCTTGTGTCATTTATTTTTGATATTTTCCATTAAACTAACGATGTTATTCATATCAATGAATGTGATAAAATGAATTTTCAATGTATAGCACAAACTACATTATAATACAGAAATGATTTAACTTGTACCTTATGTATGTCACCATTTCATATGAAATATTATTGCTGGTGATGCGTGTACTGAGATTTTTTATCTCACTTCAATAAAACTTGAACACAGAAATAAATCATTACTAAATTATTTTGTAATACAAGTTTTACTCACAGTACCATTTAGTTAATTTTTAATTAACTTGTATTACTGTACTACTTACTGGAGATTAAATGTTTCTAATAGTTTTGAATACACAGATATTTTGATCTGAAAACTAATTCAGTGCTTCACACTGACTTTCTTACAGTGATTCTTCAGTAGGGTGAGCTAATTGTCAGTAATATTTCATATGGTTTGGTCAATTTATGAGATTTAGGTTAGCTTTAAGACATAAATTAATTAAATTAAAAGTAATAAAAATAAATGTAGCCATTGAACAATTTAACAAATACTTTGTTAATAAAATTAGCATAAAATGAAGAGAATACAACATGTACGTTCACATAAAATGAAGAGAATACAACATGTACGTTCACATAAAATGAAGAGAATACAACATGTACGTTCACATAAAATGAAGAAAATACAACATGTATGTTCACATAAAATGAAGAAAATACAACATGTACGTTCACATAAAATGAAAAGAATACAACATGTACGTTCACATAAAATGAAAAGAATACAACATGTACGTTCACATAAAATGAAAAGAATACAACATGTACGTTCACAAAATGAAAAGAATACAACATGTACGTTCACATAAAATGAAGAGAATACAACATGTACGTTTACATAAAATGAAGAGAATACAACATGTACGTTTACATAAAATGAAGAGAATACAACATGTACGTTCACATAAAATGAAAAGAATACAACATGTACGTTCACATAAAATGAAAAGAATACAACATGTACGTTCACATAAAATGAAGAGAATACAACATGTACGTTCACATAAAATGAAGAGAATACAACATGTACGTTCACATAAAATGAAGAGAATACAACATGTACGTTCACATAAAATGAAGAGAATACAACATGTACGTTTACATAAAATGAAGAGAATACAACATGTACGTTCACATAAAACAAAGATAATACAACATGTACATTCACATAAAATGAAGAGAATACAACAACATGTACGTTCACATAAAATGAAGAGAATACAACTTCTTTTGTCATCAACTTCACTGATTCTCTTGAAAATGTGGTTTAGCAAATTTTTTTAATTCATCTTAAGAAAACCCTCAACTGGTTTTCTTGTGACAGATAACATTGCACTCTGTTAATTTAATTTGCTTATCTTTTTTAAAAATGTTTCTTTTTATGTATTAGTTTATCAAATAACATTTTAGACTATTTTTGAAGGATGATTTTATCAAATTCCAAGATAATAACTCACCTACTCACACAGATGAGCTATCTTCCTCAGCATTTTTGCCAAATTTGTGTGTGTGTTTTCATGTACCAACATTCACTGCCAAAGAGATTTGGAGGTTGTTAGCCTTGAGGTAGCTCTTACTTAATTTCATATGAATTGTTCCACTGCATTACAATATCATCACATGACAAAATTCTTCCACCAATAGTAGAGCAACACACTTTTATTCTCTGTAATTCCACCTATGCATTTGCACTCATGAATCTTCATTCTTTTTCTTGGCATGGTATTGTACTGTGGACAAGTTTAAATTTCATATCTTTATTCAGTTTATTGAAATAAAATTTGCATCTTTAATGAAGGTTTATTTTTTGTTTCAAAAGTTTTAATTTTTTGTTATGAATTCCTGAATGATGATGATTTATATTTAGTCATGAGGGTGTTACATGATTCACATCTAGGCCACATTCTATTATGGTATTAGGAGGCTTGCTTGCTGTTGAGATTGTTGCAGCCATTGTTCAAAGTTTTGTGGATTACCACATTTTCTTGACATCCGACTGTTGTCCTGTAGGACATATGTTTTTCTCCTCAGTTAGGAATGATCAGTTAACCTTCATTTGGCTTTAAACAGTTCTTTACCATTTGTGACACGATCTTGATCTTAAATTCTTTCTCATGTATGTTCCTTTCCTTATAGGTTGCTTGTGTTCCTTATTATTTTTTTCACTTCATGACCCATCCTTTTTGTGAATGTGCACTATTTTTTCTCCTTGTTACTTTAATACTGTTTCATTTTCCCAATACTTCCTTTCTCATGCCAAAGTTCTTGTCTCCTCTTTAATGACTCTTTATATTGCTTCCAGACATTTTTATTTTTCATTACTTTATTCTATTTCATTGTGTCCATCTGTCTAGTTTGGGGTTTGTGGCCCCTACTCTTTATTTCACTTTCCATTATTTAGTGTTATTGTCTTTTTCACTTCCTGTTCTCTCTTTCTTCCTCTCTGTCATAAGGCACTTCTTCTTCTTTAAATAGTTCTATAGACATCTCTTCTTTGTTTGACTTATGCAGTTTTGTTTGTTCTAGTTTTCCATCCTTTGTTTCCCTGCAGCTGGTACTCTTTGGATTTTATTACACCATTTTACTCTTTTCTCTTTTTATATACTATTACCCTGGCTCAATGTCTTTGCTTGAATTCATTTTTCTTTTTTCCTGGTTACTTCAACTTATATTCCATGGCTTTCTTTTGTTTATCATTCTTGACTTTGTTCTTTATTCAGGTTTCTCTTCTGTTAACCTTCCTGTTCCAGATTCCAGGCCTCCTCTTTCGTTTTGTTTTCCTCTCACTTCCTGAAATCTCATTCATTGTTTTTCTTGTCAGTGCACAGTCTTGGACAACCATCTTTTCCTCCTGCAATTGATCTCATTTTTTGCCATTCATTGTTTTTAATTTTTACACCTTGATCTATTTCCTTAATCATCTTCTGTTAATTTCTCTTTCCAATTATTTTCCTCTCTACAACTCCATCTAAGGCCTCTCTCATTGAGTCTTTGATTGACCATGGTCCATGTGTTGACTCTTCTAATATTTGTTGGTTTTATGAGGTTGTTTTGCTTGCTTATTCATCACCCAGAGCTAATGTTCTGTTTCATTAACTGTTTATATTGATCAGCCATTTTACAGATACTTTCCTTTCTGCAACTTTCCTTCTTTTCTAATAGCAACTGAGATGGAGTCAGGGAACTTGGATCTTAACTCATTTTTGTACTCACTTAGTGATTGGTATTTTGAGCCATTTTTTTTCCCTCTTTTTCCCTCAACCAAGTTTAGTTTATCTTCTTCATTTCTCTTTGGCATATCTGATCACTAGCTTTTCTACTTCTCATGAGAGGCTTATTTAACTTTTAAAGACTGCCTTCTCTAAGAACACTCATCCCTTTGGGGCATGCTCTCATGTATCTCCCACAATGGATTTTGTGGATCCAATTTTGGTTTCCCTAGAGTGCTTTGGCCATTTTTATGAGCCTCACTTGAAGAGCTTGTCACAATGCCTGAAATGTGTTCAACTGATTCTCTATTTCTCATACTGCCTGTTTAATTATAACTTTCCCTATTTTGATACCCTCAGTGTGGATTCCTGTGCGTGGTGAGGGGACCTCCCAGGGAGGGTTCTGTTCTTTCTGGTTATCTCCTTTGGGATCTAAACGTCCGCTCCTGTGTTTGCTGTGCATGACAACCCGTGAAGGGGAGGAGGGGATCCTGGTGGTTGAGGGGTCTAACCCTAATACACCATTTTGGCTTTGAATTCCTTTAGATGGGTGGCCCCCTTGGGTCAATCGGCTGGTTCACTTGGGCTAGAGTCAACCAAGTACCAGTGTTGGAAGTTCTCAACAGGTGTTGTGGACATTGTGTTTGATGCTGGTGTTTGGGTATAGTGCTCACGAAAGCCTGGCATTGCTGCAGTTTCTTTGCATGACATTGTAGTGCATCCCCTCATAGGGCTCCATGGTGGATGGGGTCAGTGGGTACCAAAACTTTCCTTTTTTTCTGTGGATCCTCCTATGAAAAATTTAAATAAAATAGTGAAATAACAGTCAATAGGTTAAACGACCATTTTTGTAGACTGATCAGCAATCTTCGACATCTGTAACACACGTACCTTATTTTCTTATATTACATTCTCTTTCAGAAAAACCTCTAGGGCAAATGTCTCATTTTTTTATTAAGAAGGGATTAGAGGGACTTGCTGGCTCTCCAAAGTCAATAAAGAAGCTTTGATCTGGAGACATATTGATTGAAACATCCACATCCCAACACAGTGAACTTCTCTGGAATTCAAAGATAATTGGGGATGTACCTATTGAGGGTACCCCTCATACTACCTTGAATTCATCATGAGGAGTTATTGTTGAGAGGGATAAGAAGAACATTCCCGAGTCAGAGATTCTTGTCGGTTTCTCCACTCAAGGAGTTTCTGCAGTGAGGCATATCTCCATTTGCAAAGATGGAATTACACTGTTGTCATATTTCCTCCTTTTGACATTTACATCACCACGTGCACCTGCCACCATCAAGGCAGGTTACCTAAATTGCAGGGTATGTCTGTATGTTTAAACCCTCTCCGATGTTTCCAGCGTCAGAGGTTTGGCCACTCAAAGACATTATGTTGTGGTTTCCTGACATGCTCGTTGTGGTGTCAAGGACCATGACGTCCATGAATGTGAAACAGACCCAGATTGTGTCAATTGCAATGATTCTCACTCTTTCTACTTTTGTTTTTGCCCTAAATGGTTGGAGGAAAAGAGGTGCAGCATTTGAAAATGACTCATAACATTAGTTATCCCTGAGGCTCAGAAATTGCTGTCCACAACTTCATCTTGGACATATGCTGCTGCACTTCATTCCAGAACTACAGTGATAGTGCAGACATATCTCTTTGTGCCTCTAAGAGAATTGTTTTTGAAACAAATGAAAAGCTTTTAACCTCCATGGTTATAAAGGTTGATGAATCGACTTCCACACCCATCTCTATTCCTTCGATACATCCTAACAAACCTCAAGATCAATATCCTTCAGTTTCAAATACAGGCATTTCTTCTGATACATCTTTTTCTCCCACTCCAAGATGCAAAACAATCATTCGTTCACGTCCTCAGTTATTGGAATTCCCTTCCAACAGCAAAGACCTGCCCAATCAACCCAGGGCAGGATTCATAGAGGTGGTCGATAGACCTCCTACAAATAAGAACAGTAAGGAAAAAAGAAATGGTAGTAAACAGCCACTTTACCTACCTGTTATTAAAAATGGTCACCTTGATACAATGGAACTGTCAAGGTTTACGTTCTAATCTGGATGACATCAAAACACTGATTGCTTCCTACCATCCTGTATGTCTTTCCTTGCAAGAAACATTTCTGAAACCTGCCGTTACAGTAATATTTTGACAGTTTTCTCTGTACAGAAATGACAGGCTGTGTGATGGAGGGGTGGCACTGTTGGTTGATCAGCATGTGCTCATCCTGTCTTTGTCACTTAATACATCCTTGGAGGCTGTAGTCATTGGTGTTTCCTTGGGTTATACCCTCACTGTTTATCACTTTACCTGTACCCTGGAGAGACATATGATCAATCAGACTTTGATACTCTTGTTGTAAAGTTGCTATCTCTCTTTGTAATCCTAAGGGACTTTAATGGACATCATCCCCTCTGGGGAAGTGCTGTTATATATAGGAAGGGTCGCTCTGTAGAGCATATGCTCTTTGATAACAAACTTTATCTTTTCAATACTGGTTATTCCACTTATTTTCATGCACCAAGTCAGTCCTTTACCGCTATTTATATTTCAGTTTGCTCCCCTTCATTTTTCTCCCATTTTTCATGCAGGATTGACAATAATCCACTAGACAGTGACCATTTTCCTATACTCTTGAGAAAGACTGGCCGTGGTCGATGCCATCCTACCCACGTGCCCCAGTGAAAGCTGGATCAGGCAGACTGGTCCACTTTTACTGCTCTCACAGAATTTGATCCAGCCATCATCAATACACGACTGTGTGGCAGCAGTAACTGACTGTATTATACAAGCAGCTGCTCAGTGTATTCCTAAAACCTTGAAATATTTTCCACGATATTCTTATCCTCGGTGGAATCCTGCCTGCCACATGGCACAGAAGGCTCAAAAATGGGCCTGGGATACTTTCTGTAGATATCCCACACTTTCCAATCGCATCGCTTTCCAACGGGCCTGTGCACGTACTTGGTGGGTAAGACGGCAAAGCCAGAAGGATTCTTGTATTATGTTCACAACTAGCATATCTTCTACCACCAGTTTCAAAATCATTTGGGACAAGGTTTGAAAAGATCAGTTGACACTACAATTGTGTCCCCCTCTCAATCTTACTTTCTGATGGTCAAGAGGTAGCTGATGTCCGAAGCATCGCTGGTACTCTGGGCAAAAGCTTCTGCCAGGTATTTAGCACTTCTGCTTATTCCTCCACCTTCTTGGCCATAAAGACTTGGGCAGAGCATTCACCTTTTTCCTTTCGAACTGACTGTCTCTTTGACTATAATCATCCCTTTACACTGGTGGAACTGAACATGGCTCTTCATCAGTCTGATGACATGCTGTGCTATCTCTCTTCTGCTTCTCTTGATATTCTTTTAATTGTTTTTAACTGGATTTGGCAGGAGAATGTTTCTCCTGATGCCTGGTGCCAGGCCATTATTTTACCTTTCTCTAGGTCTGGGAAAGAACCCAAGATTCCTTCAAACTACTGTCCAATTGCTTTGATGAGCTATCTCTGTAAGACCTTAGAAAGGATGGTTAATCACTATACTGTACCAATATATGTCTGCATCTGTTCAGTAGAGTTGAGGTGACAACACTCCATACTGGTTCTTACTGTCTGAATAATATATTATTTTCCTACAACTGGTGAACATTCTTCAGAGTCTGATGGTAGAGTTGATTCATGCACTCTGTATAAACCTGTAACGTATCTCTCGTGAACTCTCCTCTCACAGCTGATGTTAGTTTTGTAGAATTGAAATATATGTAAGTATCCATATTACATAACAGTATTCTTTCCTCCTACAGTTTCCTAGGTGGGCTCAGCAAATTTCCTGCTGTCGCTTTGCTATAAGAAAACACACACACACTCCTCCTATAAGTGTTGTCTGTTCCTTAGAGTTGAGGTGAGAATGGATACTTATTATGGTCTTCCTCCTACAGATGGTGTCTGTTCCTTAGAGTTGAGGTGAGAATGGATACTTATTATGATTTTCCTCCTATAGGTGGTGTCTGTTCCTTAGAGTTGAGGTGAGAATGGATACTTATTATGTTCTTCCTCCTATAAGTGTTGTCTGTTCCTTAGAGTTGAGGTGAGAATGGATACTTATTATGTTCTTCCTCCTACAGATGGTGTCTGTTCCTTAGAGTTGAGGTGAGAATGGATACTTATTATGGTCTTCCTCCTACAGATGGTGTCTGTTCCTTAGAGTTGAGGTGAGAATGGATACTTATTATGATTTTCCTCCTATAGGTGGTGTCTGTTCCGTAGAGTTGAGGTGAGAATGGATACTTATTATGATTTTCCTCCTATAGGTGGTGTCTTTTCCTTAGAGTTGAGGTGAGTATGGATCCTTATTATGGTCTTTCTCCGATAAGTGGTGTGTTCTGTAGAATCTGGTGATAGAGGAAGTAAACAAAAAAGTTACAGTGTGAACTTACCTGAGCCACACTACATATATTGACTGTTTGACAACTTGTCTGAAAGTACTTTATCATAAGTCCAATAAATTTTAATAAATGTTAATAAATAAAAGTGAAAGAAATGGAGAATATACAAAATATTTACTTGTTTATTTTTGCAAATGCTCCTAACCAAAAGATATATGAATTTACATCAGTATATTTATTTTAATCAGAGTCTGAAACACACATATTTTACTGTTATGCTTAGTTTCTTTCTGTGTATAACTTATTAGGATATCTTTATCATGAATATTTTATAAATATGGTGTATCCTTTATTATGATCTCTTTATGGATAATGTTAATTTGTTTTGTATTCCTTGTTAGGACCCCTATACCATGAACATTGTTATTGTCCAGTATCTCTTCCAAAGTGGCTGGACTTGATGAGTTGTTATGATAACTATTCCCAGATTCATGCTGACTTGTCAAGTTTTCCACAAGTTGATATGGAAGCAACTTTGGATAGTGCAATCAAACGATTTAACATGCCTGGAGCCATCAGCTTTTGCCATTATAGTGTTATCAAAAATGAGGTAAGTATACAGGCAGAACCTCTTTTCATGTAGTTATTTTGCGTACTGAATACTTCCAATGCCAAGAGGATAGCATATTCTGTTCTTATATGCTGTAAACATAAGTGTTATTGTTGAATAATGTTTGGTTATTAAACATTTTATCTGTCTTGAGGTGAGAATGTAGGTTTTCATATGTTAATTTTAAAATGGAAAACCTTTGATTTAGCTATTTATACTAGATGTACTTCCACAAAAGTGTTCTTTTTCAGGAGTAAATAAAACCAAAATTAAGAGTAACAAATATTTTTACTTTGTACTTTAGAAGCTCATATACCATTTTGTGTTTTATCCTACAGAGTGTGTAGTTTTTCTTCTGATTCTTTGTTTGTGCACATTCTACTAATGTCACAACAGTATAATTTGCATTGTTATATCATTTCAGTTTCTGTTGACTGACTGACAGACAACAAATTACTATATTGTGGTGTGAGAGGTTAATATAATTGACTCTTACAGGTGGCCTTTGTCTCCCTTTTAGGGAAATCATGAGATTGATGAACTGTTTTACAAATAATGGTTTAGTTAGAAAGTAATGTTGTAATTATTTCATATCTTGATGTGAATTAAGAATGCATTGTGTAGTTTTTGTATTTTACAAAGTAACTTCCAACTATATTGATGCATTCTCTGTCCTGGAACTGTACATAACCACCTCATTGAGATATTATCTTTTTTCTTTTTCTTAACAAAGCATTAACTAATTGATTTCTCTGTATTGTGACCATTGGATATACTTTGAGTGCTCTTCATGTTGCCAGTTTGATTTTTGTTTTTTTGTTTATCGATTTGATATACAGGATGAATTCCAGCATTACTGTTTTTGGTATGGATGTGGCCTCTTCTATCCCACCTCTGATATCTAGAGCCACTCAATACTCAGGGTGAGGAGCCACTTTCAGTTGAAGCTCTCCATGACCTTATTTGTAATTAGGTGTAGACATTTTTTCTATCTGCTGGTGTTTCACTGGGGCTACACTTATAGGCAATCTTGGACATTCTGGATGTTATTCAGTTTTACTTTTACCTTTGTCTTCCTCCAGCTCCTTTTTCCAGTTAGTAAATGATGTGTAAGATGTTTTGGATTTTTATGAGGTTGCTTTTGAGTATTTATCTTCCTTGATGGTGGGAAGGTCTGAGTATAAATACTGAGTTCTTTTTCCATCCTCTGACTTAGCAGTTCATGCAGGAAGGTTTACTGCTCAGTTACATGAAGGGACAACTATGTCTTGTCCACTGCATTTGTCAGAACAGTATACTTCAGCTTACCATCATTAGATGGATGGACACATATTTAGATTCTCTAAAAATGGACATATGCTTGGAAATGTGGGGTTCCAGAACAGAGTCTATGATCAACCTGAATAGATCACAGTTTTTTAGGATTTATCTGGTCCTAACTGAGATATTTTTCATCTCCAGCTTTTGTTGGAAGCCTTTCAACAATCACCATATCAACTTGATGATGAGTTGGGATCACTGTCAGTATCTATTTTGTTTAGAATGTCAGTTTCTGCATTTTTATTAGTCTGTTGGTTGGTACATTGGGTAGAAATGCATTGTTGGAGAGTATTCATTTCCTGGTTACTGCTGTCTATGAGATATGTAGGGTCTACTTTCTCTGACCCTTGGTTTTTGTGTGCATTCCAGAGTCTTTGGAATCAAAGATTGATGTTACTCATCTTCATTAATCTTTGCCATTGTTTTATTCTTGACTTTCCTTGGCTATTACAGGTGATCATAATTCCTTCCCTGTTTGAATGTCCCAGCTTTGAAATTTAACACCTCAGTTGATTATTACATAGAATATATTCTGCCTATATCTGTAAGGTTTCTCCATCAGCTGAAATGCCACCCAAAGTGGCAGTCACTACTGTATGCTTCTCTGTAGTTTGTGGAGGTTCATCTCTATAATTTTGGGACATGTGGAAAACATTTACCATGGATCTATGGATACTACAGGTCTTTGCTGGTCAAGGGACAGGTTTTGTTGTGAAGATGGTTGATTGGTCCCAGTCATCAATTTTTCTCATTTAAATCACATCTTAGATCCTACAAGGTTCATGACAGATTCATTCTTCACTCCGTGTTACACAAGAACTGTAGATGTTGCCAACATCAATCTTTATGATCCTATTGTGGAGTTCTACCACTTTTTGCATTTTGTGCTGCAGTTCAGGATTTTTACCTTTGGGCTAGTATCAGCATTATATCTTTTCTGCGTAATCATTACAAGCTTCTTCTTGTCACCTTCATCCCCTAGGCTTGTACATATACCATTAAACAGTTAATTGGTTACTGTTGGCACCATCTCTTTAGTTGGCGGAACATCATGCTTGAATTTTACTTTCAGAAGTAACAAAGACAGGCTTTACAGTCACATCTGCAAAATCTGTTCTCACTCCAAAACAACATGTCGTTCATCTTGAGGTCTTTTTCAATGTGTAACTGAGTCGGTTTCAGCTTATTCCTGTCCAGCTCCACACACTATGGAATAAGCAGTTTGATTCTTACATCTCTTTCTCCCACTATGCAAATGGTTCTTTTTCTTTTGGGAATATAGACATCAATCAGATATTTTTCGTTCCTTTGGGATAAGAGCACATGAGATTCTTTCAGTGGTCTCTACATGGCTAATAGATCGTGAACAGTGAGTGATCCTTGGATTCTTCAGTCTTTCTATTCAGGAACAACATTTTCAATCTCGAGTGTTGGTTAGATCAGAACAACATTACAATAGGTGTTCCCCTGCTGACACCTTATCCAGAGATTCATCTTTTCCTGGATACTTCCCTTCAAGTATGGGGTGCATATCTCAGTGGTCAGGAATTCAAGGGTCTATGGATTAACAATGAGGATTCTCTACACATCAAAGTTTTAGAAGTTCTTGCTGCTTGAAGTGTCTCAAGTTCTGGAGTTATTGAGGAGACAAAATCTTATGCTTCATTCTTACAATTCCATGTTGCTGTTTAACATTTTCCATCAGTAGCACACCCAGTCTAGAAAGCTCTACTTTCGTATTGGATTTTCTTTATTGGACTTGCACCCATCATGTCATCCTACTAGATTGCCATGTTCTGGAGATGATTAATATGATGGCAGATCAATTGTCTTGATTCAACTAGATTCATTTGACAGAGTGAATGCTTCATCAAAAGTTTTTCCATTGGATTTCTGTTGGTTCAGGGCACCAAAGATTATCACTTATTGGAACATCACCTACTGGCATTTTGGACTCTGGTACCTTGTCCACATGCATTGGCAGTAGATGCATTCAGGCAGGTGTGGATATGATTGCATCTCTATGCCTTTTTACTAATTTGTATATTATGTGGAGTACTAGCAGTGATTACTCAACACTTGGTCTTGTTCTGTTTAGAGTACCACATTTTCAAGCTCAACCCTTGTTTCTGCTTTTGTGGTACTTTCAGTAGTGTTTACCTCTTCCACTTCTTTTTTGGTTGTCTCTGTTAAGGCAGACATGATCTGATATGTACAGCTAGCCATCTTGAAGTTCAGGTTTCATGTATTAAAGTTATGTGGTTCTTCATGTGGTGTTAGGGTTTAAAGTTTAAGACTGCCATGTATGTGTCTCAGTTTCTTTATAGTCACATGATGGACATTTTTCAACAGAAATGGCACAAGTGTTATTGACAATTGGTTCAACTCACTTCTTCCAGAAGTGTCAACTACTGCTCATTTTTTTTTTCTTGGTTCTTTGACAAGTTTTGTATCTTCAACAGTTTATTTAGATGAGGTGGCCTTATTATCTACCTTTAGACACTCAAAGAGATGAAAATTATATGAGGCCATGGTAATGCTCTCAGGTCTTCTTAAGTAATTTTAGGTTCTTTGTCTCAAACAACTGTTTCAGTTTCCTAACTGGAATGTTAAGATTATATTACATGTTCTTTCTTGACACCCACATGAACTGTTAGCTTCGTACCATGTATCATCTTTTCCTTATGGTTTATTTTGTTGTTGTTGCTGGCCTTTAGAATTTGTTGGTCATAGTTGTTTGTGCTGCATGTGTATAGAATGCTTCATCATTCCATCTTTATCTTTCTATGCCCTAATTGGTCCTTACATAAGACTTTAGCAGACAGGGAAGAGGAACAGTCTGTTTCACTGATTCACCTGACGGCTGTTTCTCACCTTTATGACCTATGGAAAACTGATCATTTTTATGTCCAGTGAGGGGCTTGAAGTATTAGTTTATATGCCTTTAGAGGTGATTTTTATTTGTTGTGGTCCTTCAATTTTCTAGAATTTATCCCTATTTACATTGACAAGGTTGGTACAAAGGTTGATCCATATTGCTTATTCTGGGTTCTCTTTGGAGGTGAGGTGACTTCTGCAAGCCAATGTCATTATATTCATTTTATTTATGTCTTTAGCAGCCTTGTTGAACTGCACACTGGAGTTCACTGTGAGGGCTGGTATACACTTTTAGTTGCATGATCTGGCAGCATTTTCCTCTGAGGGTTTTTTGACTACCTATTATAACTATCTCAATCCGATTGGATAGTTTTTAATGAGAAGTTAGTATCTTCATTGATAATGTTATCTTATTTTTACTATCTGGTGTATGTTACTACCTCTTTATCACAGAATCCCACTCTGGCAAGTGTTTTCCAGACAGGTGTTCTCTAATCAAACTAAATCTACTCTATCAACCATTAATACAATATATTTATCTAGGTTGCAACAAGCTCTTCAGAAATGTGATGTTGCATAAAGACCACCAAGAGGCAGACTTGGTTGTATCATTGTATTACACATGAACTATCATGAGTAAACCATAAGGGAACCTATCTTATCCCAGCTGATCATTGGCTTCAATAAATTGGATGGTTTTCTTTAACAATTTATAAACTTGGTTCATCAAGTTTCCATAGCAACGTTCCTCAGGACTCATGTATTACCCTTCCCTTTCCATGCATTCCTCAGGACTCATGTATTACCCCTCCCTTTCCATGCTTTCCTCAGGACTCTCCATCATGTATTACCCCTCCCCTCCATGCTGAACTATTGGAGCTAGAGAGTCCTCACCAAGTTTTCTTTCTTGTGATTAGGTTGGTGAACAGTCATTGTTCCTCATGGAGGTCCTCTTACCAAAGTCCCTGAATGTTTTGTGCAGATGTTGGTAGGAAAGACTCCAGCCTCTGCAGGAAACTATTCATAATACTGATTCATATTTCATATATCGGGAAGCTGGTTGGGTCGATTGTGGCCCTTCTTTTTGATTACTTTATTGATTCAGTACATTGTTCATGGAAGAGACCCATTGTTTCCTTGTAATCCTAAAGCAGAGCTGTCCCATTCTGAGTTTGTATTGAACACAGCTTATTCCACATCCTTCCCATAATCCTGTGAACAAGTGGAATTAACCTTGTCCACGTGGTTGGAGAGAGAGGAAAAGTTTTAATAATTCTAGACTGTATGAGTTTTGTTTCTTCAGAATGAGTATGGCATACATGATCCTATCATTCTGGGTTTGGGATGTTGCCTTTCAGACTTCTTCAGGTTGAGGATAGGGTTAGTCCACTCAGGTGTTGCTTACCTTTATGTCATGATTCTGGTAGCTCAGAATGTACAACTCTGTTGCTACAAACATGCATATACATTGTGATCCTAATATTCAAGTCATCAGTGTGTGATTTGGGATCTATGACAGTGTAATTCTAATTCCAAGCAGTGGTACCACCTAGTTCTGGCGTGGTCAGCAGTAAGGATGAATTACATCGTAGTTCACCTGTGGTGCATGTTGTAGGCTCAAGGTGAAGAACATCCCTGTTCTAAATGTAGTAAGATTGCCCTACTAGGGTGCTAATCTTCTGTTTACACATCTTGTATGAATAATGTCCCTCCATCTTATCAGTCTGGAATTCTGGCTTGTAGTTTGGGAAAAGTATTTTTTTTAAAGATATATTTTTCTTAAACTGAGCAATTTGCAATAATACTTCTTACCCACTCTTTTGTCCATCCTAGTGACTATGGTTTAATTTAGTCTTGAAAAAGTTGTTATCTGAATGAGGTGCTTACGTACAACTTATGGATGTTATTCTTCTCTCTCTTACCACAGATTTACAGAAAGTGTTATGAACAGCATGTGGGTTTCAATATGTTTATGGATGCTATTCTTCTCTCTCTTACCACAGATTTACAGAAAGTGTTTTGGACAGCATGTGGGTTTGAATATGTTCATGGACCTTATTCTCTCTCTTACCACAGATTTACAGAAAGTGTTATGGTCAGCATGTGGGTTTCAATATGTTTATGGATGTTATCCTTCTCTCTCTTACCACAGATTTACAGAAAGTGCTATGGACAGCATGTGGGTTTGAATATGTTTATGGATGTTATTCTTCTCTCTCTTATCACAGATTTACAGAAAGTGTTATGGACAGCATGTGGGTTTGAATATGTTTATGGATACTATTCTTCTCTCTCTTACCACAGATTTACAGAAAGTGTTATGGACAGAATGTGGGTTTGAATATGTTTATGGATGTTATTCTTCTCTCTCTTACCACAGATTTACAGAAAGTGTTATGGATAACGTGGGTTTCAATATGTTTATGGATGCTATTCTTCTCTCTCTTACCACAGATTTACAGAAAGTGTTATGGATAACATGTGGGTTTCAATATATTTATGGATGTTATTCTTCTCTCTCTTACCACAGATTTACAGAAAGTGTTATGGATAACATGTGGGTTTCAATATATTTATGGATGTTATTCTTCTCTCTCTTACCACAGATTTACAGAAAGTGTTATGGACAGCATGTGGGTTTCAATATGTTTGTGGACGCTATTCTTCTCTCTCTTACACGAAAGGTGAGATTGATAATTTGTTAATTTTTTTCAGTTGGTACTTAACAGTTTACAGAGTAAGCTTTTAAATAGAATTTAGAATTTATGAATATCAATTACAGAAGTTATAAAATATCTTTGAGAGTTTATTTAATCAAAACATGGAACTCTTTTTTCCATAAGCTGAAATAATTATCTCCTGTGTAGCACATAAAAAGTGCTTATATGTATTTATATATATATTTATGGCAAGTAGTGTTGCTGCTACGACCTGAATATGTCTTGTTCAGTGTTCTGTACACATAGTGTTGTTTTTTCACAGAAACCATTTTTCTCCACCAGGTACGTCTTCCAGACCTTGAAATGCTGGTCAACTTGGGTGACTGGCCCTTAGAAAAGAGGCTTGTGAAAGATGGTCCCATTCCTTTTTTCTCGTGGTGTGGTTCGAAGGACACACGTGACATTGTAATGCCAACTTATGACATAACTGAAGCTACACTGGAAATGATGGGAAGGTAACTGTTCTTTATGGGTAAAGAATGTATGAGTAATTTGTTTTATATTCTATAAAAATAAGGCTTTGTGTCTGTGGGAATTGTGTTTTGTAATGAAGACTCTACAATTGGTTTGAACTGTAGAAAGTTTTTATACATGAAACCTTTAGCTATGTTATAACATGTTCTTTTTAATCAGATAGTATTAACTTTTTCACTGATGTGTTTATAGGTAAACAACCTTCTCAGTTTTAGGCTCATTAACACAAGATTCAAGAATTCATGAACGAACAATATCTCAGGTTACAGTTTACATATAAATAAAAACAGTCTCTTTGTTGTCATGTTTAACAAAACACTTAACTCTTGTAACACAGAAATTATAAGGTAGCTTGTAGTTACAGGTTTTACCTTGACTGCATGCCACATCATTCCAGTCATGCCAATGTAGGAGTTATAGACTGTCTTGTTCCCAGAATGACCAATATTTGTAGTACTGAAGAATCAATAAAGAACAAATCACTACAAGTGTCCAGAATATTTTGTAAGAAAGAAAATAAAAATGAACATTTAGGATAATGAAGAAGAAAATTACAGACAGCAATATTCCTTCCGTTAAAGGTCTCTGAAACATACAAAAGATACGTAAACAGCATTAAATAAGAACATTATTCAGAACTTACAAGACAGTACAATCACAGTTAGCATACACTAAGCCACCTAACAATCACAGAAGGAGGAAGACAGTACACAGAATATCTGCTGTAAATTTGGATTTCAGGATGTCTTGGGAATAAAGGTTAGGATTCATTAGCATAACAGACATAAAACATGTGGTAATACTTGATGTATCTGTTGTAGCCACTCAGACTGGTGGGCACAATTATTTAGAATAGAATTAGACTGAAATAAGAGGATATAAACACATGAGAAAGAAAGATAAAACTATTTTTTTATGTCCACTTCACTGATACATTCAGCCATTCTAGAAATGAGCTCTATAAAAACTAGATAAACGTCTTGAAAGCTTACAAATAATTTGAATGTCAAATGACGAAGACCCTGGTCAAGTGGATAATGCAGTGTACTTTCTGGCAAGAAGACCAGTAGTCAAACCCTGGTCTACTGTCACAAAAGTAAACCTTTTCAGGACTTCTCTAAAGACAGCAGCAGTTTAATAGCTGGAATGTAAGATGAAACATAATTAGCAGTTAGTGTCTAGTTCTTATAAAAAGAATAAAGTAGTTATTAATTTTATATGCAAAAACAGCTCGTTTGGGTTGAGAAAATATTTTACATAGAAGAGCGAACATCGTTTCGATCTTCTTTGATCATCGTCAGGTTCACAAAGAAAAAGGGTTCACTCTTTTTTTCGAAACATTGTTCGCTCTTCTATGTAAAATATTTTCTCAACCCAAACGAGCTGTTTTTGCACATAAAATTCTCAACAAGTGGGTTTCTCGACATCACTGATAGTTATTAATTATTAATTAGACTTAAAGTATGGTATAGGTTATTAACCATGAAAATAATTGATGAGAAACCCATCTGAAGTAAAAATATATCTCAGGACAGCTGGTATTAACTGTTTCACTAATAAAGCAGAGAACAACATTTCAACCTGATGATAACCAAAGCAGATTGATACGTTGATCTTTGCTTCATTAGTAAAAGTATTGATACCCACACCAGCTGTCCTCAGATGTATGATTAAAAGTATTAATACCCACACCAGCTGTCCTGAGATGTATGATTAAAAGTATTAATACCCACACCAGCTGTCCTGAGATGTATGATTAAAAGTATTAATACCCACACCAGCTGTCCTGAGATATATGATTAAAAGTATTAATACTCACACCAACTGTTCTGAGATGTATGATTAAAAGTATCAATACCCACACCAGCTGTCCTGAGATATATGATTAAAAGTATCAATACCCACACCAGCTGTCCTGAGATATATGATTGATAACCACAACCTTATTATAAGTAATTTTGTAATATTTTGTTTCTCATTGGAAACTTTCAATTGGTTCATTGTGGGAAGTTTGAAAGAATAACCTTTTGTTTGTGGTGACAACAGGTTTCAAATTCCCATGACAGTGCCTTTGAGAGGTACATATAATTGCTTATGACAGTGAAAGAGTCAATAAAACTTTCACCAGATGTTTTTATTCTGAAGTATAACTCTATATCACCTATATCATAATGCAGTGTTTGGGACAACGATGGACCTGTTGGTCCATCTTGGTTGTTCTATCCATTAACCCAAATTAAAACTGTTTAAAGAAGAAATTAAAGCCAACCTTAATCACTTATATATCTATCAAGGTTTCTTTTAAACTCATTCATATTTACTGCTTCAACAACATCTGAAAGCAAACCCATTCATCGACCATCCACCCTATTTGAAAAATAAAACTCTCTTAGCTGAAGACAGCTTGACTAAATCTACATTTGTGTTCCCTAGTTATAATTTTCATTGTTAAGTATAAAAAATTTTGATGCACCAATTTTACCAGTTTTCAAACATTTCAATAAGATCCCCTCCAACTCTTGTTTTCAAGAGAAAAAGAATTTAAGAACGTTAATCTCTCCCAATGACAACCTGTCCATCCTAGGTACTATTTTGGTAACCTACCTCTGAACCATTTTGAACACTTCAATGACTGAGGTAAAAACCCAAGACTGAACATAGTACTTCACATGTGGCCTAACCAGTAACCTGCACAATGAAATTATATCTTCTTATGAGGAGTACAGTCTAATTGTATCTGAAACTTCAGATGTCCTGAGATGTTTATGAAGAAGTTTTGAGAATTAGTATTATTTTGGTGAGATTTTAACTGTGAAACATGAGTTATTACAAAGATAAAGCTCTGCTGAAAAATTATTTATTTGGGTCTTCTGTTGTTTTGGAACAGTAGCTTTAAGGAGTAGAACATTGTGGTCTTGTAACATAACTAAATCTTTTCTAACCAGAGTATATTGTATGCTGTGATCTGTAGGAAATACTCTGTATAATCCCAAGGCAGTTTCATTTTCCTGAAGTGAATCAAATGATAAAAGTACAAGTATTAAAAACAATCAACTTTTGATGTAGTTATTTACTTACTGTTGCTTTATTTTGATAAGAATAATGAAATCTCTGTTGGTAAGTTTACTTACTTGCTTTAAAGCTATTAAGTTTATGTTAACAATGCATGAAGATTATGGCTTTGTTTTCTAGGGTCACTCTTGATATATTCAGTGTAATGGGTAACTCAGGACCTGAATGGGAAAACAAGGTTGAAAAGGGTTTTTGGCGTGGGCGGGATAGTCGTCAAGAGCGTCTGGATCTAGTGAAGATGGGAAGGAAACATCCTGATGTCATTGATGCAGCCCTTACCAATTTTTTCTTCTTCCGTGAACAGGAGAAAGAACTTGGACCCAAAGTTTCTCATGTGTCTTTTTTTGATTTTTTCAAGGCAATCTTTTTTATTTAATTTCTATTAGATAATATGTGTTTGTTCTTTTCTCAAAAGAGAAAAAAACTGTATTTTACCCAGTGTCAAAAGCTGCTCCCTTATTTATTTTACAAAACTAATGTTTGAACAAAGAAACTAAAAAAAATGTTTGTGAAGCAGTGTTTTTTACAAAATTAAATAGAAACACCTCTTACCTCAGTAGTTTTAAATATGTTCCCCTTTTGAAACTTAAATAGAAACAGCTCCTACCTCAGTAGTTTTAAATATGTTCCCCTTTCGAAACTTAAATAGAAATGCCTCCTACCTCAGTAGTTTTAAATATGTTCCCCTTTCGAAACTTAAATAGAAATGCCTCCTACCTCAGTAGTTTTAAATATGTTCCCCTTTCGAAACTTAAATAGAAACACCTCCTACCTCAGTAGTTTTAAATATGTTCCCCTTTTAAAACTTAAATAGAAATGCCTCCTACCTCAGTAGTTTTAAATATGTTCCCCTTTCGAAACTTAAATAGAAATGCCTCCTACCTCAGTAGTTTTAAATATGTTCCTCTTTCGAAACTTAAATAGAAACGCCTCCTACCTCAGTAGTTTTAAATATGTTCCCCTTTCGAAACTTAAATAGAAACACCTCCTACCTCAGTAGTTTTAAATATGTTCCCCTTTCGAAACTTAAATAGAAACGCCTCCTATCTCAGTAGTTTTAAATATGTTCCCCTTTCGAAACTTAAATAGAAATGCCTCCTACCTCAGTAGTTTTAAATATGTTCCCCTTTCGAAACTTAAATAGAAATGCCTCCTACCTCAGTAGTTTTAAATGTGTTCCCCTCACCACATTAAAATATTTTTTGTTAGTGATAACAGCAGAACCAACACATGTACGTGTAACCTGTTTTTAATAATTTGTTTAAAATTTAAAAACATTCTTGTGAGAAATGAGCAGAAAAAAACAAAAACATTGAGATCAAACTGCTAGTTTTGTTAGGCTATTGTCACCTCCAACTCTTCTGTCGTTATTTTTGGGCTCCAAAAAGCCATTCCTTCTCAACTACCAGTATGCACTTTCCAGGGGACATGTCCTAATTTTCAGAAAACATTGTGGTTTACTGATTTGTTCACTTATTATTTTTTTATATCTGAAATTGAATACTGATTACATCATTTAACAATAATTTTATTTTTAGTGTCCTGTTTATTTACTATATTAGCTGACACTGACCGATTTAAACTGAATTGCTCAAAGGAATGTTTGAAATACAATTTCAGTTTATGGAAATTAGTGTTTCAGCCCGCATATTTTATAACTCTTGTATCATATTAATATTTCTTGTAAATATATGTGGTATGTTGCCTAAAAACAAATATTTTTTTATTCTATAATAGTGTAAAATGATTATTTCTTGTACTGTTGAACTTGTGTTACAAAAGAACTGCTTAATTAGATGCCACTTTTTTATGCTTTGCAATAATAATAGTTATTAATTTTTGTTTTAAGCTACAATGAATAGTAACAGCATTGTTTGATCCAAAAGGTGTGAATCTCTCTCTCTCTCTAAATTGTAGGCATTTGTTGTATAGTTAGGTTTGATATATTACAATACTGTTGTGTGTCAACAATTCACATATTTTTATTGTAGAAATTGTAAACAGGTAAATGCATTTATAGCCTAGTCAATAACTGTGTTACATATGTAGGACTATTAACCAGCTTGAGATATGACATATTAACGTAACTGTTACATATGTCAGACTATGAACAAGCTTGAGATATGTTAGGACATGTCATGTAGTAAGAGTAACATAACTGTGTTCCATGTGTCAAACTATGAACAAGCTTGAGATATGTTGGGTCATGTCATGTAGTGAGAGTAACATAACTGTGTTACATGTGTCAGACTATGAACAAGCTTGAGATATGTTGGGTCATGTCATGTAGTGAGAGTAACATAACTGTGTTACATGTGTCAGACTATGAACAAGCTTGAGATATGTTGGGACATGTCATGTGGTGAGAGTAACATAATTTTGTGTTCCATGTGTCAGACTATGAATAAGCTTGAGATATGTTGGGACAAGTCATGTGGTGAGAGTAACATAATTTTGTGTTCCATGTCTCAAACTATGAACAAGCTTGAGATATGTTGGGACATGTAATGTGGTGAGAGTAACATAATTTTGTGTTCCATGTGTCAGACTATGAACAAGCTTGAGATATGTTGGGACATGTAATGTGGTGAGAGTAACATAACTGTGTTACATGTGTCAGACTATGAACAAGCTTGAGATATGTTGGGACATGTAATGTGGTGAGAGTAACATAATTTTGTGTTCCATATGTTAGACTACAAGCAAGCTTGAGATATGTTAGGACATGTCATGTGGTGAGAGTAACATAATTTTGTGTTCCATATGTTAGACTACAAGCAAGCTTGAGATATGTTAGGACATGTCATGTGGTGAGAGTAACATAATTTTGTGTTCCATGTGTCAGACTACAAGCAAGCTTGAGATATGTTGGGACATGTAATGTGGTGAGAGTAACATAATTTTGTGTTCCATATGTTAGACTACAAGCAAGCTTGAGATATGTTAGGACATGTCATGTGGTGAGAGTAACATAATTTTGTGTTCCATATGTTAGACTACAAGCAAGCTTGAGATATGTTAGGACATGTCATGTGGTGAGAGTAACATAATTTTGTGTTCCATATGTTAGACTACAAGCAAGCTTGAGATATGTTGGGACATGTAATGTGGTGAGAGTAACATAATTTTGTGTTCCATATGTTAGACTACAAGCAAGCTTGAGATATGTTAGGACATGTCATGTGGTGAGAGTAACATAATTTTGTGTTCCATGTGTCAAACTATGAACAAGCTTGAGATATGTTGGGACGTGTCATGTGGTGAGAGTAACATAATTTTGTGTTCCATGTGTCAGACTATAAAGCAAGCTTGAGATATGTTGGGACATGTAATGTGGTGAGAGTAACATAACTGTGTTACATGTGTCAGACTATGAACAAGCTTGAGATATGTTGGGACATGTAATGTGGTGAGAGTAACATAATTTTGTGTTCCATATGTTAGACTACAAGCAAGCTTGAGATATGTTAGGACATGTCATGTGGTGAGAGTAACATAATTTTGTGTTCCATGTGTCAAACTATGAACAAGCTTGAGATATGTTGGGACATGTCATGTGATGAGAGTAACATAATTTTGTGTTCCATGTGTCAAACTATGAACAAGCTTGAGATATGTTAGGACATGTCATGTGGTGAGAGTAACATAATTTTGTGTTCCATGTGTCAAACTATGAACAAGCTTGAGATATGTTAGGACATGTCATGTGGTGAGAGTAACATAATTTTGTGTTCCATGTGTCAGACTATAAAGCAAGCTTGAGATATGTTGGGACATGCCATGTGGTCAGACTAACGTGAGATATTTTAGTTCATATAAATTGTAATTATATGGTGTTCTAACCAAGTGTGAAAGGTTACTTGATTTTGTTAACTATTTAGTTTAAATAGCTGTTAACAAAAGTAATGTTAATTTTTTCTATTTAACACATTAATATATTATGGATTAGTAAGTTTCTTTATCATTTTGTTTGTGTTGGAATTAAAACTGGTCGTCATGATTATGTCACCACCCTAGTTTAATTAAAAAGAGGACATAATGTGTTAAGAAATAACAAACTTTTGAATACATTAGGTTTACTTACACTAAGTTTTATTTGACACAACAAAGTTTTTAGGTGATCTAGTAGTGATATGACAAAAACCTTGTATAAATATAATGTAATATTTAAAAGCAATAGACACTGTCAGCAAACTAAGAAATTAGTTTGATCTGTTGATCGACGCATCAAACTACTATATTGCGTTCATCTTTATGATCATAAAATGACTCGTTATCATGTGCATCACTCAGAGAGAAAAAATACCGTAAACGAAACAAACAGTTGGAAGTTTTGATGTAGGATAAACTACTTTTGACACACTTGTGTAACCTCTTTTTCTCGTTATTAAAGTGTTTAAAGAAGTAGCTTTGTGTATCGTCATTATTAAACATGTTTAAAGATATAATTTTGCACATCTTCTTTATTAAACATGCTTAAAGTATTCATGTTATATATCTTGGCTCTTAACATGTTTAGATAAGTAATCTAATGTAAGAGGACACCAATGTGTCAAAACTAGTGACTCTGGTATCAAGACTTGTGACTATTTGGTTCATTTACTGTTTTTGTTTTCTTTCACGAAATAAATTTTCCAGGATTTGTGTCATAATATTTGGTTAATTTAAAAACTGTGTGACCTTTTTAACTTCCGTAAGCATGATTATATTGATGTGTTTTTATTCCAGATCCATGATAAAATAACAAAATCTTAGAGTAATTAATTATAAAAACTTAAACTTCTCTCTAAAGGAGCTCTAATAGTGGATGGTTGAAAGAATTGAATAAAATTCATAACTTATTTTTGCTCCAATGACAGTATAAATACCAGGTCAACATTGATGGCACAGTTGCAGCCTACCGATTCCCCTACTTGTTAGCAGGAAGTGGAGTGGTGTTAAAACAAGAATCTGATTATTATGAGCATTTCTACCACCAGGTAGAACCTATGGCTCACTACATTCCTTTCAAACGAGACCTCTCAGACCTTATTAAGAAGCTTGAGTGGGCTAAAAGCCATGATGCAGATGCCCAAAGAATAACAAAGAATGCACAACAGTTTGCTCTGGATCACCTTCTACCAAATGAAGTGTTCTGCTATCATGTGGTATTATTTCAGGTAACTAACTATTCATTGTTTTTCACAAGAGTGTAATGAAACAGTCTTGTTAATGAAAAGCAGTGTGGGAAACTGTGAAATTATGTAGATGGTTAATTTTTATTTGGTTTTTAATTTGAAAAAAATGTGTGACATTATAAACTGTGTTTGTGTTTTGTGAACTTCAGGAAATTGTTTTTCAATATCTACAATAATATTCTGATTGCCTTTCAGTAATTCTGAAAATAGTGTTATGTTCTTGTTGTAACTCTCAGAGTGGGGATCATTTTGTGAGCTTGTCAGATTTAAAATTTAATTAAACTACTACTTTGGAAATAAATATGGCACAAAAATGTAGCTAATATTCCATATTTTGATATTATAGTAAACTTTACATTAAGTTTATAAAAAGATGATAAAAGAAATTCTCAGTGTACTCTAGCATGAGAATTGTGATACTTGCTCTCTTGTCGTATAATTAGAAAGAGAAGTTGTGATAGTTTCCTGCATTGTTTGATATTTGCTCTCTCGTCGTATAATTAGAAAGAGAAGCTGTGATAGTTTACTGCATTGTTTGATACTCTCTTGTCGTATAATTAGAAAGAGAAGCTGTGATAGTTTCCTGCATTGTTTGATATTTGCTGTCTTGTCGTATAATTAGAAAGAGAAGCTGTGATAGTTTCCTGCATTGTTTGATATTTGCTGTCTTGTCGTATAATTAGAAAGAGAAGCTGTGATAGTTTCCTGCATTGCTGGAAAGCGTTCTTGATTTTTGAGTTTTTTTTTTTTTCCTCCTCATGGTGCCTTCTCTTACACTTCCTACAAGATCTACTAGGCCTAACTTTGCCTATTTTGATATGTTTTCTTAGATGTGTTCTGTTTTTTGTTTTTGTCTTTCTCATATGGTACTCTTCCTTCTTTCTATTACAGGTCACTCTTCCATAGGATTCATCATTTTTCTTCTTTCCCTTGACATTGGGATTAATGTTGATCATTTTGTTTCTCAGTCAAAGACTGAATTTTTAGCACACTTTAACATCTGTGAATTTCTTATGCTTTGGTTTATCAGCAAGCTGGTAGATCCTTTTATTAAAGTTGGAGTCACTTTTGCCAATGTGGGAGAGTCCCTGCTAATCCTGTCCACTTTTCCTACATCCATTTTCCCACCTCTGTGTTACCCTCATAACATACTTGTCCAACATACCCCTCCTTTCTGAGGAGCTCCACTGATCCCTTGAAGGTTTTTTGGGGAGAGGGATACATTTTTCTTTTTTTTCTCTTTATTTTCCACTTTGGTTCTATTCCTTCACACGTAGTTTTCTTGCTGTTGGAAAGAATAATTCCATTTTTACAGGATTGTCTCTTTATCATTGTGACTTCTGGGAGGTCCCTTTTCTCCATATGTTTGTTTTCGGAGATTTTTTAGAGTCTTTGAAATTGTGTGGAGTCTGTGAATCTACGTTAAATTCTTTAGTCTTTGGTTACTCAATTTTCTCATTCTGTAACCTCCCATCCTTTACCTGTTCCTACCACTAGGGGTGTGAAGTCAGGTTTATTCTCACCAGCAGTTTCAGTGACTTTGACAAGGTTTCTGGTCTGATGGGAGGTTAGGTTGTCTCATTTCATTCTCCTGTGGTGGTTATTCACTATCAATTCTTGGGTGATCCACGTTATGTCAGAAAGATTTTTCTTACTTTTGTTTTCCCTCCATCTCTCTCTCCCACACTAATATTCTTCCCATTAATTTAGGATTTATCTACCTGTCTGAGTGTATCAAATGTTATGTTTACTCTTCTATCACAAAGAGCTAATAAGCTTGTCATCCAACCTTTTTGAGGATTTTGCTCCAGGCTTTTTTGTCCTGTGATCCACTTGTTCTGGCTCATCCACTTTCTGGTGGTTATATGATTTCCAGTGGAGTCCTTTGTCACACCAAAAGAAGCTTTTCTTCAGGAATATAGATGACCATAGTGGATGTATTGAGTGCCTATATCCATATTCATATTTTTCATCATTCTGGATGTTATTTTAGTTTTACACTTGGTTTTTCAGAGTTGTATCAGCATTGTGTAAAATTTATTGAGTGGTGATGGCTTTTGCCTAACTTCTGCATTTTCTAGAGTTGTGTTTACACAACTATATAAACAATTTGCTCCCGTTAGCTCATTTCAAAGTGGATTCTTCCCAACAGATTGTATTGTTGGCTTCTAAGGTTGGTGATGGTTCCTACCCACTATCTTATGCACTTAGGTGTATTTTTCAACACACTGTCAATCAGGTCCATCCTTCCTCAGCTCTTCTCAGTTCAGTAGTGTTTTGGTTCCCCATGTACTTACTGCTTCCTGTGTATCTGCAGTTTGTAATATATTTGCTTCAATAATATGCCCATTCTAAACCCATGAACTTACATGGACAAAGCAGAAGGGGGTTAGCTGCTCATCCCTGCCATTCTTCTGATTAAATAAATTATATTGTAATGACTTCACTGTTAGGGACACTCTGAAACTTCTGTTTCTCTTCCCTCCATTAGCAGAAGTAAGATATACTAGAATTAATAAAATTTTAAGTGACATAGTAAGTTTGAACAATGGGGTGTGAACATTAAACAAAGCTGTGAAAACTGAAAGCAGAAAGTAAAGGATTGGAAACATGATGGAAACGTGAGAAAGCTAAAAGATAAATGAATAAGTAATAAGCATGATAAAGACAGGATAAATGATCAGCTTGGAAAACTAAGGCTGTGGCGAAAGCAGTAAGTGTCTGAAAAAAGCTAATGTGGAAAAGTCATGAAAATGAAGATTTAGTGTTTAATAAATCACGGGATTCTCTGCTTTTAAATATATGGTTTTGTGGTCACCTGTTTCACTGTCATTCATATCCAACCTTTGTTTCTCTAGTGGAGTATGGGAGTCATTGCCATTTTTTAGGTATGAACCATTGGGGTGGTGGACCTTGGACGAGTCATTTTGAATGTATTTGCTTCCACTGATTAGAGAGTAAGGTGGTGGTGGTGGTTTTCTGGCATTGATGGCATGTGATTTTCTAATTATGAATTTCATTTTTATGTCGTGGATCAAAGAAGTTGATGTTTTGCTCAGCTCCTGTGTAGTTCTGTTTGAACAGTGAGGTGCTTATATTTTCTAGATGTGATCCACCTTCTGTGCAATCTTATATGGAGTGTAATATTACACATGTCTGCAAATAAATATAGCAAACCTCTGCGTAGTGGTTTCTTGAGGTTGATATTCCATGCAGTTTTTGTGCAGTTCTATCTGGATGATGAGGCTGTTTAAATTTTATGGATGCAATCCACTTTTGTGCAATTGCACCCAGTGGTTGCTATTGTGCTCCAACATTTATAAAATCCATCACATTATAGTTCTCTTCAGTGGTTGGGATCTCTCATCCTACTATAATTTAGATGTTTGTTCCCAGTTAGTGGTTTTAGATTAGAGTTGCACCAATCAACAAGTAACTCCTTACACATGTTTGTTGTGTTTCTTTTTTGTTACTCAATTTTCCTTAAGATACCAATCTCCGATTCCCACCACAGAATTGGATCACTTTCAAAAATATATAGTAACCTGAAGGATGGTGTTTCATTTTAGCTTCTGTGCAGTCCTGTTTGGAGGATGATGCTAATCAGGGTGATGGTTTTTCATCTTGCTCTCAAACTCAGGGTATTTTCACTGTCTGAAGTTGATGTTATGCAGTGGGTTGCCACTCTGAGTTTGATGTGACATTTGGATATTGGATTGATTGTGGATTTATACACATGCCTTTTTGTAGATCAATTTGCACAGTATATCTTTCCATTCTATTTAGCTTGAGGTGAAGACAGTGTGGACTCTCTTCCTACAATGAGGCAGAGGTTCTATTCCACTTGGTTATGAACTGTTGTTGACTAGCCAAGTGTAGAGTATCTTGCTCTAGTTATTGTACACTGTGGAGCAATTCTATTTTAGCTTTCTCCACATTCTTGTCTGTAGATTGCTCTTCTAAAGTCTTTTCTGCTATGGAAACGAGTTTCCTCTACACTGTGATTTGGATTCCAACCCAACCAGTTGTTTCTATTTTTTGATTGAACTGTTCCAATTTCTTCCCATGTATGGAACACCAATTTACACACTGGACATAGAGTATTCCTGCTACAAAAGTTATGTATGGAACACCAATTTACACACTGGACATAGAGTGTTCCTGCTACAAAAGTTATGTTTGGAACACCAATTTACACACTGGACACAGAGTATTCCTGCTACAAAACTTATGTATGGAACACCAATTTACACACTGGACACAGAGTATTCCTGCTACAAAAGTTATGTATGGAACACCAAATTACACACTGGACACAGAGTATTCCTGCTACAAACATTATACAGTTTCCCATGTGTTCTTCTCTTAATGGAGATCATGCTTTGTGGTAGATCATTGGACAATACATATTTTCCATGCTTTGTGGTAGATCATTGGACAATACATATTTTCTATACTTTGTGGTAGATCATTGGACAATACATATTTTCTATGCTTTGCATTGGTCCTTTCACCTCTTCAATGTGGAATTCTTGCTGTACATGTGAGTGTACCATATTAGAATTCTTGTTGCACATGTGAGTGTACCATATTAGAAATTATTATTTTTTTATTTAAAATGTGTGTATGATACCTACCGCCCTCACATTTTCCACCTTTTCTTCCAAGTGAAAACCAATGATTTTATTTTTTTACCTACATTAAGAGGGTGTGTCACACTTCTGTTGGAAGAGAATTGTTACACGAGGATTTAAGTGTGAGAAATAGTTGAACCATGTTGATCATGGGGTAAGTGGGAGTTCAAGGCTTGTGACATGTTAAAGAAATTTTGCATATGAGATACACCACTGAATGAGAATAGCTATCCATATAAGAAGAGGTAGGTACATATTAGAAATATATTGTTAGTGATGAAAAATAACCTTCATTTCTCTCTCAGACATTTTATTACAAATATTAAACAAGAAGACCAAACACCAAAAACATGGCAAATCAAATACATACAAATAAAACTAAAGTACTTAGAAATAGTACCCATAGAGCAGAAGAGGATACTATTTGTCAGAATTGAACATGATTAAAACCCTGTGTGGTACTTAGAAATAGTACCCATAGAACAGAAGAGGATACTGTATATCAGAATTGACCATTATTTAAAACCTGTGTGGTACTTAGAAATAGTACCCATAGAACAGAAGAGGATACTGTATATCAGAATTGACCATGATTTAAAACCTGTGTGGTACTTAGAAATAGTACCCATAGAACAGAAGAGGATACTATCTGTCAGAATTGACCATGATTAAAACCCTGTGTGGTACTTAGAAATAGTACCCCTGGAGCAGAAGAGGATACTATATATCAGAATTGACCATGATTAAAAACCTGTGTAGTTATATCTGGGTGAAAGATTACTGCTATTTGAATGAATCCAAATGCCTAAACAAAAATGATTAAACTTTGCGAATGTCTATTCAACAAAATAAAAAAATAGTCAAGTGATAAATGTTCTGTTTTATATTAATTATTAAACATGTTTGTTTTTCATATTATTAGGCAACTGATTTTGAAAACTTTTAATAAATGTTTGAACACATCAGCTTTTTAAATTCAGTCTTCTGACAGATGATTAAAAAATAGTTCATGTGGCTGTTTTGAAGCTCTTCAACTGATAATAAAGATATGTAACAGTTAAATGTCTGGAGAACAACTAATATTAGGAAATACTGTCACATGAGGTTGTGTGCCATTTTGATTGACATTCACCTGCAGGTTAATACTGTCACATGAGTTGTGTACCATTTTGATTGACACTCATCTGCAGGTTAATACTGTCACATGAGGTTGTGTACCATTTTGATTGACATTCATCTGCAGGTTAATACTGTCACATGAGGTTGTGTGCCATTTTGATTGACATTCACCTGCAGGTTAATACTGTCACATGAGGTTGTGTGCCATTTTGATTGACATTCATCTGCAGGTTAATACTGTCACATGCGGTTGTGTACCATTTTGATTGACATTCATCTGCAGGTTAATACTGTCACATGAGGTTGTATGCCATTTTGATTGACATTCATCTGCAGGTTAATATTGTCACATGAGGTTGTGTACCATTTTGATTGACATTCATCTGCAGGTTAATACCGTCACATGAGGTTGTGTACCATTTTGATTGACATTCATCTGCAGGTTAATACTGTCACATGAGGTTGTGTACCATTTTGATTGACATTCACCTGCAGGTTAATACTGTCACATGAGGTTGTGTACCATTTTGATTGACACTCACCTGCAGGTTAATACTGTCACATGAGGTTGTGTGCAATTTTGATTGACATTCATCTACAGGTTAGGTATTAATAGGACCTGGCATGGCCAGGTGGATAAGGCACTGGACTTGTGATCCAAGAGTTGTGGGCTTGGATCCCTATAGCATTAAACATGCTCGCACTTTCAGCCATGGGGGCATTATAATATGACGGTCAATCCCACTATTCATTGGTAAAAGAGTAGCCCAAGAGTTTGCCAGGATGACTAGATGTCTTCCCTCTAGTCTTACACTGCTAAATTAGGGACAGCTAGCACAGATAGCCCTCGTGCAGCTTTGTGTGAAATTTAAAAAACAAAAAAACAAAGATCCTAATAAGGTCAATTTGTGCTGGTCTGCACATTTATGCTTGTTGTAAATGTTCTTGTAGAATCCAGTTGTGGTACATTATTCTATGGACTTGAAAAAAGATGAAAAAAAAATAATACTAATAACTGAATTGTTCATAATCTACTATAACAGAGCAATTGTGTGGCTGTCTATGAATCTACCTATGTATGTGATCAAAATAATAAATACAATGGTGCCATCTGTTGTGCTGAAATACAACAAGATCTTTATGATGGAAATGGTAATTTAGGTTTATGAAATGTAATGCTGTCTATTGAATGGCTCCACAAAGATAAATCCATAAAAGTATTGCACAGTTTAGGTTTTCAAAATTTAGACAATTAGAAAAATATCTTTGGTATGTGCAATAACACATACCATAAGAACACAACATAACACATACCATGAGAACACAACATAACATATACCATAAGAACACAACATAACATATACCATGAGAACACAACATAACACATACCATAAGAACACAACATAACACATACCATAAGAACACAACTTTCACTGTGATTATGTATGAAAGTTTGATTATATCTTTAGTGATGTAATTTTGAAATGTTGTATGAAACATTGAAATTCTTAAGAAAAATATTTTTTTATGTCACGAAAAAATTTTGAGCTCTGCACATTTGATCATTTTTGGTTAAGGAGCACTTTTTTAAACAGCATTTTCCTAAAACATTTTGGAAAATATTTTTTTTTACAAAAAATTTTACTATTATTAACTATTAAATAGCTGGTCTTAAGATGGTGTTTATTCTGGTATTCTATAATTAACAAACTCAGGTACACAAAAACTAAGTTAATTAACTGTTATATTTTGCTCTAAAAGATCTTTGGGGTTAGAATGTTTGGTATCCTTTATTCTGTCATGATTGTCATAATATATAAAATTATGTTAAGATAATTTTATTACTGACTTCCATGCACTTTGTAAAATAAAAAAAATTGATATACCAAGCTGTGTCATGTGTTTCAGTTTTCAATGCGAAGTATTTGGTAATGTTAACTGTTATTTTTTACATAAGTATTTGGTAATGTTAACTGTTATTTTTTACATAAGTATTTGGTAATGTTAACTGTTATTTTTTACATAAGTATTTGGTAATGTTAACTGTTATTTTTATATAAGTATTTGGTAATGTTAACTGTTATTTTTTACATAAGTATTTGGTAATGTTAACTGTTATTTTCACATAAGTATTTGGTAATCTTAACTGTTATTTTTTACATAAGTATTTGGTAATGTCAACTGTTATTTTTTACATAAGTATTTACTAATGTTAACTGTTATTTTTTACATAAGTATTTGGTAATGTTAACTGTTATTTTTTACGTGCATTTTCTTTCTTGTAGTTGTTCCAGTTGTATGCCATTTATGGTGAACATTATTTTAACATTTTGGAAATAAACAAAGTACTTAAAGATATATTTCTTCTAGGAATATGCCAAACTTCTTATTAAACCTCCTAGAATAGTGCAAGGAATGGAACATGTTCCACAGCCAAAAAATAAACCTCTGTGTTCCTGTCCATCTGTTTCTGAGGTAAGTGTCAAAGTACATGTGTGGGTTGTACTGACATTCAGAATCACTGTAGAATGTCTGGTCATAACAGGCACTTGTAATAATCATTGGAAAACCAAAATATATTTGAAAAACTGGGGTGGAAAAAAAGTTAAAAGCTATTTCAAATTGAGAAATCTTTATTAGTCTTTTGGCTTGAATAATTTTATTGTAATCAAGAAGAGTTGAATATTAGGGAAAAATATGATGATTGGTCGTGGAATTTGTAAAGATCGAGAAGAAAAAGTGTCAGAGTAAAGAGATGTAGAATATAGTTTAAATTTATCATATGTGAAAATTAAAATAACTGTCCATTTAACAACCTTGTTAATGAATAATTGAAGAACTTTACTAAACAGTGTTTTTATTACTATAGAAAATGTTATTCTATTAACCCTTTCACAATAGGCTTTGTAGGATGTACACACATTTTTTCTACACACTTGCACATATTAAGCATTATAACTTTTGATACAGTATGTGTATCTTCACAATATTTGTCAGACTTTTAGTAAAGCTTACAAGTATTTTGTATACAAAAATAACATTTTTTACTGAAAGCATAATTACTATTTTTTACTGAAGATTTGTTTGTGAAAGTAGAGTTTGTTTCATAACTAGTCTGAGTGAAAAGTGATTTAATGATTAACAAAACTGTTCTTCATTCCACAAATCTCAAGTATTATTTGTATAATCTTTAAAACCTCCTAAATACATTTCAAACAGTTGTTTTCAACAAAACATTATATTTTATTTTCTATACTCTAATTGCGTGAGTTCTTTTACTTATCTAACCTTTTTACCATCATGACAAAATCAGGAAATAAATATAAATTATGCTTTTCTCATACAAGAATAACTAAATATTACAACACAAAAATACAAATGTTTAGTCTAAGTAGCTTAGTCTCATGATGCACTATGAACACACATATTTATTTATTATATTGACATTTCAGTCATGCCTACTTAACGTTACATAACTTGAATTGATGCAGTGTGCATGCACTCATGTAATATATTGGATAATATAAAGACTGACCTTTGGTCTTCCATGTCTTGGCTGTGTTTTAGTGGACTGATATTTACTAATAAACAGTCACATTTCACTTATTGTACATTATATATATATATGCATCTAAGTTATTATTATATAGAAATAAATTATTAAACTGATTTTTTTTAAAATAAAGAGCAATAAATTAAGAAGTATAGCAAACAATTATCTCTTCTTGGCTTGACCTTTGTACTCAGTTGTTTCTGGACATAGGTAGCTAAGTCTTTTAAAATTTTACATGTTTGGGATATGAAACAATATAATTTTTTAAGTTTTATGTGTACATTTGAAATAACTAAAAAAATCATAAATTACTGTACTAATACTGTAGAATTCTACTTTAAATTTATCAAGCTTAATAAGTAAATTGTATTCAGATTTGAAAACAAATATCAAACTTTTAGCAGATTAAACACATAACCTGCCTCTCCTTGAATTCTTGGTTCAAAAGAATGTCCTTTGGTGTTGATTCCTGTACGTGGTGAGTGGACCTCCCAGGTAAGGTTCTGTTTTTTCACTTTACTTCCTCTGGGATCTAAACATCCATCCATGTGTTGGCTGTGTGTGGCAACCCGTGAAGGGGATGAGAGGATCCTAGTGGTTGAGGGGCCCAACCCTAACACACCACTTTGGCCTTGAATTTCTATAGATGGGCAGCCTTGGGGTAGCCCCTATTGGGTCAGTTGGCTGGTCCACTCGGGCTAGGGTCAACCAAGTAGCAGTGTTGGATGTTCTTTACAGGTGTTGTGGACATTATATCTAATGCTGGTGTTTGGGTATAGTGCTCATGAAACTATGGCATTGCTGCAGTGTCCTTGTTTCATGTTGTAGTGCATCCCTTGTAGGGCTCCATGGTGGATGGGCACCAAAATTTCCCTTTCTTTATTGTGGCTACTGCTATTAAAAATCTTAATGAAATAGTGAAAAATAGTCTGTAGGTAAACGACCACGTCTTGAAGATTCTGAGCAGCAATCCTCATCATCTGTACCACCTATTGTACCTCATTTTCTTATATTGCACTCACTTTTGGACAAACTTTCATGGCAAATGTCTCCCTTTTTTATTCTGAAGGGATTAGAAGGACTTGCTGGCTCTCCAAAGTCAGTAAAGAAGCTTCAATCTGGAGACATATTGGTTGAAACATCCACATCTCAACACAGTGAACTCCTCTTTATACATCTATAGAGGTTACACCTCATGCTACTCTGAATTCATCATGAGGAGTAATTGTTGAGAGGGATTTGAAGAACATCCCAGGGCCAGAGATTCCCACTGGTTTCTCCACCTAAGGAATTTCTGCAGTGAGGCATATCTCCACTCACAAATCTCATTCTGATATTTACATCACCACGTCCACCTGCCACCATGAAAGCAGGTTATTTTAATTGGAGAGTACAGCCATACATTCCAAACCCTCTCTGATGTTTCTATTGTCAGTGGTTTGGTCATCCAAAGACATCATATCTAGGTTTTTTGATGTGTGGTGACAATGACCACAATGCCTGTGAAACAGACCCTCATTTGACAGGTTACGATTATTTTTTTTAACTGATGAGCACAGAAACCAGTTTAAGCTGTTCCTGTTATTTCTTCAGCAAAAGTTTATTCATATTCAGTCCAAATAAGTGAAGTCATTAGTCAGTCATTTTAAAATTTACAAAGAAGTCAGTATAATTTATTTTATTCGGAGTGATGGTGAATTTTAAGGTGTGACACAAACCTTTTGATTTTAATACGAGTGATAGTGAATTTTAAATCATGAATCACAAATCTTTTCTCAGTTTTATTAGGAGTGATAGTGAATTTTAAATTGTGGGACACAAATATTTTGATTTCATTAGGAGTAATAGTGAATTTTAAATTTAAATTCTTTTCTTGATTTTATTTGGAGTGTTTCAGTCAACAATGATTATAGAAAAACAACATAATCTTTCATTTTAACTTTACCCTACAATTACTACAGTTAGTGCTAAGGTGAAGAAAATAGCAAGTAAAATATTAAATGTCCCAACTAGGTGGTTAAGGCACTCGACACGTTATGCAAGGGTTGCAGGTTTGAATCCCCATCGCACCAAACATGCTTGCCCTTTCAGCCATGGGGGCATTATAGTGTGATGGTCAGTCCAACTATTCATTAATAAAAGAGTAGCCCGAGAGTTGGTGGTGGATTGTGATGACTAGCTGCCTTTCCTCTAGTTTTAAAGTGCTAAATAGGGGATGATTAGTGTAGATAGCCTTTGTGTAGCTTTGCAAGAAATTCAAAAAACAAACAAACAAAATGTAAAGTTGTAAAACAAACAAACAAAATGTAAAGTTGTAAAACATGTAAGGATATAAGATGAAAAAGAGACATTTTTGTTCTTAGTGCAAGAAAAGGCTCACCATGGTCAGGTGATTAAGGTGATAAACTCGTGATCTGAGGGTTGCAAGTTTGAATCCCCGTTACATCAAATATGCTCACCCTTTCAGCTGAGGGGGTATTATAATGTATGATCAATCCCACTATTCCTTGGTAAAAGAGTAGACCAAGAGTTGACAGTGGGTGGCGATGACTAGCTGTGTCCCTTTTAGTCTTACACTACTAAATTAGGAATGACTAGTGCAGATTGCCTTCGTGTAGTTTTGTGTGAAATTCAAAAACCAAACCAAATCTTACTGGGAAAACCATCTTTCACTCAGATTGACTCAGTAACGTTTTTGTAAATTCACAGCCACATTTAATATTTTGTGTGTAACAGACATCTAAAAGCTTAACATATTTCATCTAATAAATATGAAAATATGGTAAACACTATTATGCATAGCTTTTACTGAAGTGGGGTTGGTCACACAGACTGATACTTAGGGTTAACAAACTTGTGAAATTTTTGATGTACTGATTTGAGGGGATGTTCTTAATTGGAAAACTTTTTATAAGCACCTTTTATAAATGAAAATAATTAACTTGCTCATAAAACAGGTAGATACTAGTGTAAAATATAGTTGTTTAATAGACTTGTTCGTTTCTGTACAAGAAATTTAAAATTGTAGTGATAAGTTTAATAATGAAAAGAAAATTTAAAGTGATTCAAGTAGTTTTGAAGATGTGAAAAACCAAAGTGATTGAATTTTGTTTTTGTTTTAGAAGGCTGAAAGAGATGAACTTTAATGAAATGTTGTAAGTAAATCCAAGAGAAGACGAAGAGGGAAAGCTAAGACGTTTGCTTGATTTACAGTTTTGTGACAGAAACAAACAGAATGTCTTTTTACGTAAGACATTATGAATCATTTTTTTATTATAATATAAATCTCCAGAGAGCATTTGAGAAGTGCAGTGATCAAGTGGTAATGACCAAAATCATTTTCACTATTAAGCCAAACATGTTTTTCAAGCCACAGCATTACTGCCCTGAGATACACTTTGAGTTCATTTTTGATGTGAGCCAATCTTTGTTTGTTTTAAAGTTTTAATGGTTTTGGAATTTTGATGAACTTTCGCACAGCATTTGAAGTAAATGTATAAAATTAGCCACTAAAAATCAATTATTTGTTGTTGGTCAGTGATGTATTGTAACATGTTAACAGTTTAGGTGAATTATGATTTCTTGTATAATTACAAGGCCAGAAAGAAATGTAATTACCTTTCAAGTGTTATTTATAAAGCAATGAATGGTTAATAAAAATTAAAACTGTTTTATTGAGACATTATTTACAAGCATAAACTCTATTCTGGAATTTGTTACTAATTTTAACAGAATAACTGTAAGTTATTAATATTTTATTAATTATTCAGGTTTTGATCCATACGACTTTTGAAACATTATTGATTTGAAGAGACAGGTTGTTACTCTGATCAACTGGTTTTTATTTTAAAATTTCCCATTAGATGTTTAACTCATTTTTTATGTTTTATTCTGATCTGTCTCAGTTTTAAGTTTGTTTGTGGTTACTAAGAATTTCACAGAATTCAAAATAATTTTAACTGTGAGTGTCTGTAGCTTTGAGCCACTGGTATCAGTATTGTTTTTGAATGTCATTTGTTACTTAACTTCACCATTTCTCATGTGACTGTTGCAGGGAACAATTTCAACATGAATCATGTAAGGCCAGGCAGCACTTGTGACTTGCTTTATTGAAATATTATTCGTGAGGCTTCTGCTCTCATGAAATAATTTTAATGTTACTTAATTAATATGTTTGTGACACAGAATTTTTAAGCTGTATTAATGTTGGAAATTTATTTTAAGTTGAACATTGTATGTGTAATTATTGCTTTAATGAAACAATTTGGTTATTGTTGTCAGATAAAGACCAATATTTTGTGCCATATTCAATGACTGTTTTATTACAGTGTGACTGCTGTAATTTGACCATTACATATGTAAATGTTCTGGTTTCACTAAAGGGAAAATTGAAGGGAGAATCGATGACTTACAGGCTTAATGTTTCTTTGGTTGACCGTACTCTCTGGTGTGGAGTGTACTGCAGTTTTGCTAATTGAAGGCTCATTAGCACAGTTTAAGCTGAAAAATTATAGAAATATTGTAATATATATATGTGATCATTGAATTCTATGTCTGATATATAGTGTGGAATAAATATTTAGGTTAAACATTATTAAAACACCTAAGTTACTTTTGTTACTTTACTGGTTATTTAAAAACCACATTAATTCAAACTATTGTTATGTGACTACTATTTTAAATGATATGTGAACATTGTTTGACTCGTTTAAGGGAATATTACATGTGTCATTGGTTTGACTCGTTGTTTAAGGGAATACTACATGTGTCATTGGTTTGACTCCTTGTTTACACTACATGTGTCATCAATACCAAACTTCAGCTTTCAAAGAAACAAAAACTTTTTGTATGTGGCAGTTACTTTAGGACGAAGATTACTTTTATTTTGTGTGTGTGAAATTTGCTTTATATATTTTTTATTTGATGTAATATTGAAAGTTGGAACTGTAATATGCAATGTGCATTTTATGTGAGGAAAAATATTGCTTGGTGTAAGATTTGTATGTAATTTCATGTAATCAGTATACATTGATTTGTGTATTTTATCTAAATAATGATTCAAGGATCTGTTATTTCTGTATTAAGGTTTTTAAATATGTTTACGTGGTTGTCATACATATATAGAGTGATGTTAATGTTTAATGAATTTGAAGAATTTTTAAGTATATTTTTGTAAAGCAACAGCAAAATTTTATTGTTTGATAATAAACATTTTATAAAAATTGCAGTTTCTTACAGTATATTTAATACAGAAGCTTGTAATAAAATTTCTGAATGACAAAACTCTTTCATTAAATCTAAAATATAACGTGAACTATTCATCCATGTTTAGTGTTTAATATTAGGTAGTTTAGAAGGTTTTTGGTAGGACTAGGAAGTGTGTGTGACTAGGAAGTGCGGGTTGACATGTAATGCACAGAATGAAATTATTGATTGTTGGTGCCAGGTGGTTCTTCCAGTACCTCAGAAACTGATGACCTTTGGGGATTTTCACGTGCTACAGTCTCTAGATTTTCACGTGCTACAGTCTCTATAGTTTACAGAGAATGGTACAAAAAAAACAAAAAAAACATTCAGTAAGCAGGAATTATGTGGGTAAAAACACGTTAATGAAAGAGGTCAGAAAAGAGTGGCCGGATACATTCAAGCTGACAGGAAGGTCTGAATGCACAATGCGTTGAACCTTGAAGCAGATGGGTTACAGCAGCAGAAGACAATATGCTGGGTTCCACTCCAGTCACCTAAGAACAGGAAGATGAGGCTATAGTGAGCACGGGATCACCAAAACTGGATGATTGAAGTTTGGAAATATATCACCTGGTGTGGTGAATCTTGAATTCTGCAACAACATGGAGATGATAGGGTCAGAATGTGGTATAAATATCATGAATCCATTCTGCCCTGTATCAGTGGTACAGGCTGGTGGTAGTGTAATGGTGTGAGGAATGTTTTTTTGGCCACTTGAGAATCATTTGAATGATACAGCATACCTGAGCATTGTTGCTGATCACATGAATTCCTTTAAGGCCACAGTTACTCATTTTCTAGTGGCTACTTCATAATTCACCATGTCAGAGATCAAGAATTATCTTAAGCTGGGTCCATGAACATGACAGTGTCTTCAGTGTACTCTAATGGCTCGCACAGTCCCTAGATCTCAGTCCTTGTGGGATGAGGTGCAACAGGAGGTTTGCAGCATGAATGTGTGGTCGACATATCTGCAGGAACTGTGTGATGCTAGCGAGTTAGCATGATCAAAATCCCTGAGAAATGTTTCCCGCACTTTGTTAAATCCATGCTGTAAAGAATTCTGTAGTCAAAAGAAGTTTCTACCTGGTACTAAATAAGTGTACCTAATAAAATGGTTACTAAGTGTATGTTGAACAAACAAGTTGCATTTTCAAACAAATAACATCGAATTCACTTCTTAGGTTATGAATATATAAAGATATAAAGACCCTTCTTTAAGCATTTTGCGTTAATTATACTTTCTGTTTCATATGCAGTATAGAGGATTTTAACATGTTTCATCTACGACATACTTTTTTGTTGCTTACAGTACAGATGCTCAGGATGGCCAGGCGGTTAAGACATTCGACTCATAATCTGAGGGTCACAGGTTTGAGTCTCCATTCCACCATACATGCTCGCCCTTTCAGTCGTGAGTGCATTATAATGTCAGTCAATCTCACTATTTGTTGGTGAAAGAGTAGCCCAAGAGTTGGCGGTGGGTGGTGATGACTACCTGCCTTCCCTCTAGTCTTACACTGGTAAATTAGGAACGGCTAGTGCATATAGCACTCGTGTAGCTTTGTGCGAAATTCAAAAACAAAAAAATAGTATAGATGATATAAAGATCCCTCTGTGAACATGTTGCATCTGTGTTGTATTCTTTTTTTTGTTTACGGTAGAAATGACATAAAATCCCCCTCTGGACATATTTCAAGACAGTATAAATCGGTTACTCTAGTCAGTTTCATGGCACTTTTGGCTTCAATGCATGTATTAAAATGTACTGATTATAATTCAGTATATTACGTTGTGTGAATGCAGTATTTGTAGTGAAGATGGCTCGTGATACATTCTCATAGCTTCCAGTTCTGGATAGTATTACAGTGAGGATGTGGCTACATTACCGCAAACTTTCTTCGTACTTTAATGCATTGCATTTATTCCATATACTTCTTACGTAGATTATTTAAATATTTCATTTGGAAACTGCATCAACTGTACTTTCAATTGTATATACGATGCGAATCGTTTAACCTGTTGACTGCCAAGTATTTTAGCTGCTACAATACAACTCTAATGCTTCTTTATTTTGTAACTTTTTTTCGTGAAGCCATTTTGGATCGAAAGTGAAACAATTCCCAAGTATGTCAAATGCATATATGGTGCTGACATCTAGCGTTGGTGTTAGGTATTATTGAGAACGAATTAACTCGTCCGTGGCACTGTGTTACCGATCGGCTTGGACGAGTTATGTCGTCTACAGCACTGAACAGGTTAAACATATTTCCTTTGCATTAGCAATATTTATTAGGTATAGTATAGAGGATTTAAAATTCCACCGTTTAAACACGTTACACCAACTGTACTTCTTATGTATGGAATACAGAATTTTAAATTTCCTGTTTTATCACACTGTCTGAGCTATAACTTGCATTACATACTCTTTACAGGGCTTGAAAATCCCTCTTTGAACACAATCATCTGTTTTACTAATGTTATGTACGGTTTAGAGAATGTGAAAATACCCTTTACCTGTACAGCATTTAAGTGTAAAGAAGTGTTATTGGTAAAATCTTAACTGTTAAAAAATACAACGTGAAATAGGAATACACACTAATGTCTCATTAAATTATTGGAAGTTTTACCAACTCAAATTGATATAAACCTTTGTATTGTTGTTTTCTTAATTACGATATTATAATGTGTACTTTTTTGAGTGAAACTGCTCGTCTAACAAAATTCAAGTTGACAGCATTTAACGTATTGGTCTGTGAATTTGAAGATCCATTGTTCGCGCCCTATTGCTCGAAAAACGCGCTTCGTAATTTGTGCTGTTGGTTGTTTTGTAGTAGTAACAGTAAAATTCCAATAGAATGATTAGAGTGGCCCATAAGTCGGAGGTTTAAGTTGTTGAAGTTTTTCATAAACTTGTCCCTAACCCACCAAATATGTTCGCCCTTTCAGTCTTGGGGGCGTATATTGTTATGGTTAATCCCACTATTCATTGGTAAAAGAGGTTCCGGTGGGTGGTGATGACTAGCTGCCTTCCCTCTAATCTTACGTTGCTAAATTAGGGACGGCTAAAGCAGATAGCCCTCATGTAGGTTTTCGAGAAATTCTAAAACAAACAAACTTGTAGATTTGCATAGTTGTGTTTTCAAAGAGACCTGTTTGTGAATTATCTCTGAATGAGAAATCAGTACAATCAAGACGATTCGTCCTTGAAGAAGTACAGGCTATTTATTAACGTAATAATTTACAATCTATGGCCACACCTAATATTTTGACGAGGAAATTGTCATTAATTTCGAAAAGTATTAAACAAAGAAAATCAGACCTACAGATTTTTTATATTGTTGGAAGTAACAATTAAATTGATAAATATGTCCACTTGATCTCTCAGACACAATAGTTATGGGTATCCTGTTGAAACTGTTGCTGGAAACAGGACAGGTTAGCGATTATACTGACTATTACTGAACCAGGAAAAAACATAAAATACTGTCAGTAAACACTAAATGTGGCTCAGCATGTCCAGGTGGTTAGAGCACTCCACTCCTAATCTGAGGGTCGTGGGTTCGAATCCCTATCACACCAAACATACTTGCTCTTTAAGACGTGGAGCGTTATAACGTAACAGTCAATCCTACTATTTGTTGGTAAAGGAGTAGTCCAAGAGTTGCCGGTGGGTGGTGATGACTAGCTGCCTTCCCTCTAGTCTTATTTTGCTAAATTACTGATGGCTAGCAAAGAAAGATCTCGTGCAGATTTGCGCGAAATTGAAAACAAACACTAAATTTATTAAATATTTTCAGTTAGTTTTTCTCATAGCTTTCTAAATGTAGGAAGCTTGAAAATAACTTTTATGAGTCAATCACAAAGGCAATATTGTAATAGACAAAGTTGCAAAGTGTGATATCAGGCCTAATAACAGAATATAAATTTATATACAAGCTATGGTTTAAATCTAAAATTTCAAACAATGCAAATGTTATAGACCTAACATTTATGATAATATGCCTTAGATTTTATCATTTACCTTTCCCATGTTACTTCCAAGAAAGCCTTTTGTTGACAACAGAAATCGTGAAAAGAAAAGGGAAAACATCTGGTCATTAAGGAAATTTTTATCACAAATATTGTGTGTATCGTTTCATTATCGAGTTAGAGAATGATGAAACTAGTAGCATGGCGAACAGTTTATGAAAGATACAGTTTTTATGTATACTTTTCATGTAAATTACCCCCCCCCCCAATGAGTCAGTCCCCCAATATTGTTACCTACATATATTCATAAAATATGGAAAATACAATTGTCGTTGCTGCTGAATAATTAACATAAAAGAGACATAGATCTGTAGAACTCAACGTCTTCATTAAAACGGAAGTATGTGTCATGTGTCTCATAGCAACGTACTGAATGTACTGAAACTCATGCTCTGAACTACTGTTCCCTGTGTAATCCATTCTTTCTTGAGCTTTGACGAAAATTAGACAATCACGTTGATTTCAAGTTACAACAGGACATCAGGGATTTTACTTGATAAACCAAAGGTTTCACAGGTATTCACCCATTAATTTTATTTATCTTTTCTTGAAAAGTAAAACATAGCATGCACGTACAAGTGTATTGTGTATTGGTTAAAACTATGAAGCATTTAGCCGGTGTTGTGTCCTTTGTGAGATCATTTTATATTGTGTATCAGCCATCCAAAATTGTACTGATGATTGTGGCTTACAGTGCCAACAGTGTTCTGATGGGTGCAACTGCACTGAACCACAAACATTCCACATTTTTGGACAACCAAGCACTCTTAGGAATGGCAGCAAACTGTGGTGTGGCAGAGGATGACCTCGCAGTAAATGACACAATAATAACCTGCGAGGTAATCATGCCACACCAAAATAACACACTGTCAGTTTACCATGCCAAATCATACCACAATATTAACTTAACAAGCTGCTAACAATATAATTAATTAGTATTGTTGTCTGAACATAGAAACCGCAATCTTAAGTTTATAGTAAAACTAAAACATGTTTTATTGTATTAAACACATCTGTTGTAAATAAATAATCGCTTCCATAGTACAATAGTACGAGAACAATATATAAAATATCAAAAACAAGAAATATGTAAAAAAACGTTATATCACAATACATGAATTCACAAAAATTATTGAGTAAAATTGTACTTTTGCATAATACCAGCAACTGTATCTCAATAGAAGTTACCATTAGTGAGCAATCCTGAGCTAAGGCATGGGCTCACTGGGCTGAATTATATGACAGATATAAATCTATATCATTCTTATCCTTTTCGTTTACGATGTGAACTTTATTTATTTTCTTCTTAATCAAATATCAATAAGAGTTGTGGTTTGTTTATAATACCTGTATAAACTGTTTGGAATGAAGTACGCCACCTAAGATTACATAACTGTTACGTATCAGGCATTGAAGAGTCGTAACGTCCACGAAGTGGCACAAGAGGGCAAGTTGCTGACGATGACGTCATAATTCCAATTTACTATTAAAGAAACTATTTAAAATAGCAAAACTTATCATTTCATGATTTTCTATGGAACACTTGCTTGAAGTACAGGGTGTTCGGAAAGTCACTGTGGACTTATGTATTTATTAACAGACATGTTTCAACATGTCAGGAGGCAATACAGGAGGTAAATATGAATGACGATTATAAACAATGTTTAAAGTGACCACCGTTGTCATCAATACAGGCCTGGATCCTTCTTATTTTGTTTCTGAACATCGCTATCAGTTGCTGGCTTGAAATAGACTGAATGAATATTGTTATCGCTGCTCTCAAAACTGCAAAGTGACTTTCCAAACACCCTGTACAAAACATACTGTACAATTAAAATACACAAACCTATATAGCTTTAGAGTATAGGCAGACAAGCTACCAGCCGTGGGGATGTATAATGTGACGGTCAATCCCACTTTTCGTTGGTAAAAGAGTAGCCCAAGAGTTGGCGGTGGGTGGTGATGACTAGCTGCCTTCTCTCTGGTCTTACATTGCTAAAGTAGTAGCTTTGTGCGAAATTCCAAAACAAACAAACAAACAAACATTTCAAAATGTCTGTAATAATTCTCAAAACTACAATACCTTAGCTTATAAAATGTTTACCTGTACAAGTCTATCATAGTCTTTTATGATAACTTACACGACATACATTTGAGGGTCTCAAAAGTATGTTTCAACAACCAGTTAGGGTTCCCATTTTCTACGTAAAACTCATGTACTCATCACAGACCAATATGCTATAATTAAAATATGTAAAATCATAGATATCACAAAGAGTGAAACACTTGTTAACAAAACTTTGAAAGATAGTAATATATCATTTACAAAATTATCTTTGTTTATTACTTGTTAACTTACAATCCAATGTAATAATATCTATGACATATTACTTCTAGCATGTTGTCACTCACATAGAACAAGTATCTATAAATGAAACATAACGAACATTCCAAAAGTGTAATATTACACTGAGATTTACATGCGTATATATTTAGCATATTGATATCTTTTAAAAGAAACATTACAACTGGTGAAACGTATCATCTATATGCCAGTATAAATGTGAGAGAGTTATGTTTATCTGTTTGCAGAATGTTTTCACAGTTTAAATCACATTTGGGGAAACTTTGTACTATTTTCTAACATCATAAAGGGAACTTCCTGACAAAGTTTTATTACACTTAAATAAATAAAGCTTTGTATCGCACCAAAATAAATAATGTTATAAAACATACCCTCACTTCAATTTTAAAAACGTAAAACCTTATTTGATGACATTTGTTCTCTTAAATCGCTTTATTAATGGAAAAATTGTTTCTTTCTTTTTAAATAATGTACAATAACTTTCAACGTTTATTATCATCAAATAAATTAATTTTTCTAAATAAAAATTATAAACTGCAGTTGCGTTAAACGTGCTCGCCCTCCCAGCCATGGGGGCGTACAAAGTGACGGTCAATCCCACTATTCATTGGTAAAAGAGTAGTGAGTGGTGATGACTAGCTGCTTTCCCTTTAGACTTACACTGCTAAATTAGGGACGGCTAGCACAGATAGCCCTCGAAATTCCAAAAAAACAAACAAACAAACAAAACTGCAAAGAAGTTAGTTTGATGTCGTATTTTAAAGTGAGTCCGCCTAGTGGAGAATCATTGTACTAACTCAGAATAAAAATTGTTTTATTTTAGGGAGAATCCAAGTGTACGTTGTGTATAATGTTAGTTATTCTGTGACCGAAGTAATCGCAAGTCATTCATCATATGGCGTTGGTTTCATACAAATTTTTAAGAATTATTTTAATAATTTTGTTAAATTACACAAGTATTTTGTTCACTCCAGTATAAGTATATAGTAATCAAAAACATCGAAAGTCACTATGTAACAAACGTAAAAGTGACTTATCCTGACCTGCCCGTAAAGTGACATTTCTACTACTATATATATATACATATATCCATAGACATAGAGAGTTATAAAGTGAAACATTACTTTGCATAATAAATTATTCCATATTATTAGAGATCTCAATAAATATATTACCAGGAGAAATATACCCTTTCTAGACGATAATTACAAAAATATTTCTATGCAAGTTAAGTATAAAAGTTAAAACTCTGCTACAAAATGTTAAAAGTGTATTAAATCATTAGAAACACAATAAGCTACAGAATAATGTGGTAAGTGTCTCGTTTAAACAAAACACGAGCTTTTAGGTATGATACAAATACTTGTAAATGTGTGTAAAATAAAGTATTGGCTGAGCGATACTGTTTGTCTAGTGGATAAATTAACATAATACGTGCAATATAAACCGACGTGCGTAATACACTATACTATAATAATCTCATTAAAATAATGGATATTACTTATTAAAATATATAATTAAATCTAGACTACAATGTTGATAATGGATATTACTTATTAAAATATATAATTAAATCTAGACTACAATGTTGATAATGGATATTACTTATTAAAATACATAATTAAATCTAGACTACAATGTTGATAATGGATATTACTTATTAAAATATATAATTAAATCTAGACTACAATGTTGATAATGGATATTACTTATTAAAATATATAATTAAATCTAGACTACAATGTTGATAATGGATATTACTTATTAAAATATATAATTAAATCTAGACTACAATGTTGATAACATAATCACATGTTGAGACACTCCATGATGAATTAATCATTTTATTCAATTATCTGTTCATAGAAACATCGTCTGCCCCAAACAGTACTGATCTTGGGAACACAATTTATCAAAAAAATACCATAGGTAACACAATTTACCAAACAACACCGCTGAAAGGGCGAGCATGTTTTGGTGTGACCGGGATTTGAACCGCGACCCTCGAATTACGAGTAGAAAAAACGCCTAAACACGTTTGACCATGCCGGGCATAGAAGAAGTAAGCCCACAACCAGATTTTATTATCGTAGTATTTGTGTTGATACAGAAAGTTTTGAATTACATTTTGAGAAAGATTTTCTTGTGAGTTTAATCACCGAGAAGTCTACTATTTTCAAGGTGTGATGTGTCAGATAACAACCGAGAAGTCTACTATTTTCAAGCTGTGGTATGTCAGATAATAACCAAGAAGGCTACTATTTTAACCTGTGGTGTGTCAGATAACAACCGAGAAGTCTACTATTTTCAAGCTGTGGTGTGTCAAATAACAACCGAGAAGTCTACTATTTTCAAACTGTTGTGTGTCATATAACAACCGAGAAGTCTACTCTTTTCAAGCTGTTGTGTGTTAGATAAGAACCGAAAAGTTTACTATTTTAAAGCTGTGGTGTGTCAGATAACAACCGAGAAGTCTACTATTTTCAAGCTGTGGTATGTCAGATAACAACCGAGAAGTTTACTATTTTAAAGCTATGGTGTGTCAGATAACAACCAAGATGTCTACTATTTTCAAGCTGTGGTGTGTCAGATAACAACAGAGAAGTTTACTGTTTTCTGATAACAACAAAACCAGTGAATGTACTTTGGTAACTTATATAATCCCTACATTGTTGGGCGACTTACATCATGGGACTATATTTACTTATTAATGGTGGTTCTAATCTGCACGATATTTAGCTAATGTGAAGTATGAGGAATTTTTACAGATAACTATAGGATATTGAGAGAAGCCTTAATGTCTAGATTTCCAGCCATTGGAAAGTAGTAAAAATGACAGAAACTTCAGTATATAGATTGTTCAAATATTATTCCCCACATTTTGTAGAACTGAGTACCTTGATTTCTAGTTAAATCTAAAAAAAACTAATATCGAGGCTTTAATTTGTGATATATTCCCGTTTCTAACAAAACAAATTCTCTTGTACTCTTACCAATTACCATTCTATCTGACACATCTTTGTCTTTGGGTTGTATGGAACAAATGTTTGCCTCGAGTGTCTTGCTGCTCTGGTCTTGATCTACTGAACAAGTGGTTTCAAACTTGTATCTTTCGTGTGAGCAGCTTTCCTTAGAGTGTTGGTCGACATCACTTCATCATCATCACCTGTTGATGCAACATTGTGGATAATGTTGTAACTTACTTTAGACTGATAGTTTTCATTACCTTGTGCTTTCCCTCTTTCACTGTTTTTAGGTTACTCCTTAACACATGACTTTCAAGATAATGATACGTGTGTAAAAACGGCTGGTATGACTCAACATGTATATTTTTCTCTGCAAGTGGGTTTTCTCGTCATCACGGATTTCAAGAAAATGATTCAACATTTTCATGGTTGTGTGAAAGACTATGCACAATGTTAAGCCTATAATTCTGTACTTTCGGAGGCATTTTGTTATTTGGTCGTTTGGATCCTGCAAATTAATCAACCATTTTAAAGCTACGTGATCTGTCAAAGTGCAAGTATTTGCCCATATAGGTAATAATTTGGATTCGAACTACATTTATTACTTCTTTTCGAAATATACACTGCCTCCTTTTCTTTAGTTTTCAATGTCTTACTCTTGGCAGTCAGATGTTTTCCATGGAACCATGTTACATCTGTGACTATAGTTGTCGCATTTCAAAAAGACGTTGGCACATGTATCTAAAATGAATGAATCTTAAAGAGTTGGTTCTACTGATAAAGAAATTGTGGTCAATTCTTTTTTCAGTTTTTCAATACTTCTTCACAAGTAGCAGCTAAACAAAATATATCACGTGTCTGGATTTTCAAGTGATTTTGTAAAGGACGATCATGTAAAGAATGATTTTTACAAAACTCTAATAGTAAGGGTACGTTCGGAGAATTACTATAACCTCGCAGCCTGTTTGATGTCCACCAATTGTGGACAGAGTCAGTTTTTGATAGATCTGTAGACTCTCTCTTTCTGTTGACCACGTGACTTAGGAAAGTGACCTCTTGATAGAATAATATAAATGTATTGGGACTCCGGTTAACTTTCATTTTCCTCAAACAATCCAGAACTTTTATTATACCTTTTTAAGTATAATCATAGCCAGTTGGTTGAGGCGTTTGACTCGTAATCTGAGAGTTGGGGGTTCGAATAACCGTTACATCAAACATGATCGCCCTTTCAGCCGCGAGGGCGCTATAATGTGACAGTCAATGTCACTATTCGTTGGGAAAAGAGTAGCCCAAGAGTTCGCGGTCGGTGGTGATGACTTGCTGCCTTCCCTCTAGTCTTACACTGCTAAATTAGAGACAGCTAGCGCAGATAGCCATCGTGTAGCTTTGCGCGAAATTAAAAAAACAAACAAGTATTATGAAAGACATTCCCCTGTAAGATTCTAATATCAAGGTAGAAGTGAACCATTAAGCCACTGGAGGGCGAAGAGAAATAATTATTCAGAATATTATATAATAAAGTCAGTGGTCCATGAAATGTATACCAACAATAATACCAACGTATCTGAAAATCATACTGAAATAATTATTCAGAATAGGATATAATAAAGTCAGTGGTCCATGAAACGTATACCAACAATAATACCAACGTATCTGAAAATCATACTTAAATAATTATTCAGAATAGGATATAATAAAGTCAGTGGTCCATGAAACGAATACCAACAATAGTACCAACTTATCAGAAAAACATTCTTGAGAAATTTAAAGAAAAACTACAACAAAACATTTTTACCAAAAGACAAAAGGTAAAGTCATTGTTTTCAAGGGCCACGAAGAATACAATAACAAATATTAGTTGAAGATGGTCGCTTCATAATGATAAAGTTCAATCCAACCACTAACAAGTAACAAAGTTAACCAACTCCTGGAGAAGAATTATAACAAATTTGAAACAGAAACGGTCCAACAACTAACACTATTTTACACCACATGAATCTGATTAAAAGGCTTCTCTCACTATTCTATAGTTAACTGTAAAAATTCCTCATGCCTCACATTAGCTAAATGTCGTGCAGATTAGAACCACCATTAATAAGTAAATATAGTCGTATGAAGTAAGTCACCCAACAATGTAGGGATTATATAAGTCACCAAAGTACATTCACTGGTTTTGTTGTTATCAGAAAACAGTAAACTTCTCTGTTGTTATTTGACACACCACAGCTTGAAAATAGTAGACTTCTCGGTTGTTATGTGACACACCACACCTTGAAAATAGTAGACTTCTCGGTTGTTTTATGACACACCACAGCTTTTGAAATAGTAGACTTCTCTGTTGTTATCTGACACACCACAGCTTTAAAATAGTAGACTTCTCGGTTATTTTATGACGCACTACAGTTTGAAAATTGTAGACTTCTCGGTTGTTATGTGACACACCACAGTTTGAAAATAGTAGACTTCTCGATTGTTTTATGACACACCACAACTTGAAAATAGTAGATTTCTCGGTTGTTATCTGACACACCACAGCTTTTGAAATAGTAGACTTTTCGGTTGTTATATGACACACCACAGCTTGAAAATAGTAGACTTCTTGGTTGTTATTTGACACACCAAAGCTTGAAAATAGTAGACTTCTCGGTTGTTATCTGACACACCACAGCTTTTGAAATAGTAGACTTCTCTGTTGTTATCTGACACACCACAGCTTGAAAATAGTAGATTTCTCGGTTGTTATCTGACACGTCACAGCTTTAAAATAGTAGAGTTCTCGGTGAACAAATTCAGAAGAAAATGTCCCCCAAATGTTATTCAAAACTTTCTGTATCAACACAAATACTAGGATAATAAAATAAAGTTATGGGCTTATTTTTTCCAATAGCCCGGCATAGCCAAGCGTGTTAAGGTGTTCTACTCGTAATTCGAGGGTAGCGGTTCAAATTCCGGTCGCACCAAAACATGCTTGCACTTTAAGCCGTGGGAGCGTTATAATGTTACGATGAATCCCACTATTCATTGGTAAAAGAGTATCCCAAGAGTTGGTGGTGAGTGATGATGACTAGCTGCTTTCCCTTTGGTGTTACACTGCTAAATTATGGACAGTTAACGCAGATAGCCATCGAGTAGCTTTGCGCGAAATTCAAAAACAAACAAACAAACTTCCACCAATGGTAACAAATTATTTTTACATGGAATATTTCAAATATAACGCCAACAAACAGGTGCTTGTCTGAGGACTTGACTCTGATATGTTGATGATACATTTTATTGTGAGTACAAACACTAAAAATAGGATTCAATAATTCATGAAACGATACATTTCATCAAGTAGGTAGAAACACAAAACTCCAATCATCAATATAATTGTTACTAAGACATACATATATAGAAATTTCCAAGCAGTTAACTGAAACAAATCAATACCTCAGCCATAGATCAAAATCAGATACTTAGCGCGCTTGTTCATCTTAATAAAGGTGTCGCTTCAATGGAGGGGGTCGACAACACCTGAAGGTTACGTAACTTTTTTACAAGAGCTACCAGTGAGCGATGTTGTCCACCATTAGTGGTGCATCACTGGGAATGTATTCATTGTTAGTGGATGTTACTATCTTAGTTAGTTAGTTAGTGGACGCTAATATCTTAGGAGATAGGTGGCAGCATAACTGGACACTATAGGCCTGTCACCATACATGGATGATGTGACAGAGTTTCTACAGCCGGAGGGCGTTAGTAACGTTTTTATAGGCGGATGGTGTTACAAGGTGAATTGTGTTACTGAGGTACTATAAGTGGATGTTTTTAGTAACATTCTATAGGCAAATGGTGTTACTGAGCTACTATAGGAATACTGTGTTAATAAGAATGGTTTATCTATAATGGTGTTACTAGATGGATGGCCTTATTAGTGGTAGTTTTTCTGTAGGCGGAGGGTCTTACTAGGGATGTATGTATTTATTAAGATATACGTTATTGCTATGCTTTCACAGGATTGTATCAGATTTCAATTTTTCCGAACTTATGTTTATGGCTTTCATTTATACATTTAATTGTTTGACTTGTTTTAAAAAATCGGATCGTGTTATTGGGTGTTATAAAGACTGTATGGTGTTTGATAAATTGTGTTACCAAGATCAGTGCTGTTTGGGGCAGATGATGTTTCTATGAACAGATAATTGAATAAAATGATTAATTCATCATGGAGTGTCTCAACATGTGATTATGTTATCAACATTGTAGTCTAGATTTAATTATATATTTTAATAAGTAATATCCATTATTTTAATGAGATTATTATAGTATAGTGTATTACGCACGTCGGTTTATATTGCACGTACTATGTTAATTTATCCATTAGACAAACAGTATCGCTCAGCCAATACTTTGTTTTACACACATTTACAAGTATTTGTATCATACTTAAAGGCTCGTGTTTTGTTTAAACGAGACACTTACCACATTATTCTGTAGCTTATTGTGTTTCTTATGATTTAATACACTTTTAACGTTTTGTAGCAGAGTTTTAACTTTTATACTTAACTTGCATAGAAATATTTTTGTAATTATCGTCTAGAAAGGGTATATTTCTCCTGGTAATATATTTATTGAGATCTCTAATAATATGGAATAATTTATTATGCAAAGTAATGTTTCAATTTATAACTCTTTATCTCTATATATATAGTAGAAATGCCACTTTACGGGCAGGTCAGGATAAGTCACTTTTACATTTGCTACATAGTGATTTTCGATGTTTTTGATTACTATATACTTGTACTGGAGAGAACAAAATACTTGTGTAACTTAACAAAATTATTAAAATAATTCTTACAAATTTGTATAAAACCAACGCCATATGATGAATGACTTGCGATTACTTCGGTCACACAATAACTAACATTATCCACATTATATGTGATATCTATGATTTTACATATTTTAATTATAGCATATTGGTCTTTGATGAGTACATGAGTTTTACGTAGAAAATGGGAACCCTAACTGTTTGTTGAAACATACTTGTGAGACCCTCAAATGTATGTCGTTTAAGTTATCATAAAAGACTATGATAGACTTGAGAATTATTACACACATTTTGAAATATACATAATGGTAGCTTGTCTGCCTATACTCTAAAGCTATATAGGTTTGTGTATTTTAATTGTACAGTATGTTTTGTACAGGGTGTTTGGAAAGTCACTTTGCAGTTTTGAATGCAGCGATAACAATATTCATTCAGTCTATTTCAAGCCAGCAACTGATCGCAGTGTTTAGAAACAAAATAAGAAGGATCCAGGCCTGTATTGATGAACAATGGGGTCACTTTCAACATTGTTTATAATTGTCATTCATATTTACCTCTTGTATTCTATATTGAAACATGTCTGTTAATAAATACATAAGTCCACAGTGACTTATCGAACACCCTGTACTTCAAGTAAGTGTTCCATAGAAAATCATGAAATGATAAGTGTTGCTGTTTTAAATAGTTTCTTTAACAGTAAATTGGAATTATGACGTCATCTTCAGCAACTTGCCCTCTTGTGCCACTTCGTGGACGTTACGACTCTTCAATGCCTAGTACGTAACAGTTATGTAATCTTAGGTGGCGTACTTCATTCCAAACAGTTTATACAGGTATTATAAACAAACCACAACTCTTATTAATATTTGATTAAGAAGAAAATAAATAAAATTCACGTCGAAAACGAAAGGGATAAAAAGAATATACATCTATATCTGTCATAGTTAAAAAATATCTTCGGAAAACACGTAAACAGCACAATGTAAGAGCAGTATTCATAAAGTCATAATACAATACAATCATAGCTAGATCAAACCATCTAGAGACCAAATGGAGAGTAAACACATCATTTACAACGTCATTTGTGAACGTGGACTCCAACGCATTCTAAAAGCAAACGGACCAACAGACACTGTAATTTTGAGGCGTAATATAGACACAAGACTCTGTAAAGACACATTGGGCTATTTGCTGAGTCTACTGTGGAAACCGAACTCCCAATTATAACGTTGTAAGTTCACAGGTTTACCTTATCCCACCAGTAATACAGATCTACCTGCAGTAACCCATTATATAAAAATAAGACCATTATAGTGGGGTGTGAATCGTATACGAGAAGAATAAGAAAAAGGGAAGAGGTGTTCTACTTTGTTATAACATAAAATTAATGAAAATTCGTTAAATAATGATTGGAGTCCAGTGATCATATACTCTACTAACCATGACATGGACTGAAATCCAGTTGTTACAGTCTTACAGCGTTTACACAAAACGTAGTTTGGAGTCAATATGTAAATCACACCAATGTTTTGCGCTAGCCTTTACTCACCAACAAAACCAGATTAAGGGTTTTATTGGCCCTAGGCTTTGAAACTTGTAGAGTCCTCCTCGAGACAGAACCTCAAGGTGCAGCACATTTATTTTCATAGCTTGAGGCCCCCTAATTAGTGTCAGGCCCTGGGCTTCAGCCCGGTAAGCCCATGCCTTAATTCGGGATTTTCACTTATGGTAACTTCTATTGAGATACAGTTTCCGGTATTATGCAAACTTACAATTTAACTCAGTAATTTATGTGTATTGTGATATGTATGTTTTTTTTACATATTTTTTTGTATTTGATATTTTATATATTGTTCTCGTTACTATTGTACTATGGAAGCGATTATTTATTTACAACAGATGTGTTTAATACAATAAAACATGTTTTAGTTTTACTATAAACTTAAGATTGCGGTTTCTATGTTCAGACAACAATACTAATTAATTATATTGTTAGAAGCTTGTTAAGTTAATATTGTTGTATAATTTGGCATGGTAGACTGACAGTGTGTTATTCTGGTGTGGCATGATTACTTCCCAGGTTATTATTGTGTTATAACTGATGTGCCATTGGTTATTATCCTAACATGACTAGTTTTGTTCTTAAGTGACTTGTTTGTTTTATTAAATGATTGTTTTTATTGTAGAAAAACTAGTATATAGCCCATCAAAAATGAAGGGACAAATAGTACCACCCCTATTTCAAAGTATGACTTAATGTTACATTTTATAGATAAATAAAATAACTGAATTAAGCTTGACCATGAATGTGGCAGAAAAGTGCAGTCAGAGCAGCTAAACGTCAGTAAGTTTCTTTGTGAGCCAATCAAAACTAAGATAATTCATGAAATCAATTCGTAGCACATTCAAAGAATAATTATTGGTAAAAATCAGTTAGATTAACAACTTATAATATATAAAAATACTCGTGTGTTTTGGTAACGCTACATTCCAACAATTGTCTTTATATCATGTCGCCTAGCAACAAATGTATAGCCTAATATTATTATTAGTCTGTCTGTGTATTGGATATAGAAAATAGAATGTATAAACAACAAAACTGGGAAAATTGTTGATTTCTTAACTTGGAGCCTCCGTTAATTTAATATATTTGTTCTTTCTTTTATAAACATGTGTTATATAACAGAAATTATATTAATTCAGAGACGGTTTTAGTTTGAAACTGAATGAATATTTTTACTTTCATGATAAACTGTGTACACTTGGCTCTAGGGTAAGTAATTCCAAACCATACCTGAGACTTGTAATAACTCTTACTTGCATTCTGTCACTAAAATCGTAATGAGTAGAGAGAAATTACTTGTATTTCTGTTATCTGTCAGAAACGTTATTGGTTCTAATTGAAAAACTTGAAGAAGTTTAATATGAACAGTTTTAATCTGTTGAATGAAGTTTTAAGAGTTAAAAAAACTATTGATAAAGTAAGTCAACGTGTTTTATTAAACGTGACGGAAAATTAAGATTGTTTATCATGGAAACTTGGGACACGAAATCCCTCAGATATAATTCATAAGGTTTTAACTTGTTTTCTCACCCTAATTTTAAATATGAGAAGAACAGCGATATAGTAATGAAGTTACAGAATAGTGAACAGAAACAAATCCATCTTCATTTGTTAGGATGGGTTTAAGTACCTATCAAGGTGGTTCAGCTAGCTATCGTCGTTGTTGTGACGTGTACGTGACGTATCAAATTGGATTAGAGGTTCGTGGAGAACTTATATCGTTAATACTATACTCTCGGATCATCTTTTATGTCGACACCTTTCTGCTTGCAAACTTTCATAAAGGAAGGTCTAACACTAATAAATATAAGAAAAGACAATAATATTGAATCATTGTAGTAGTCTTATGTATATCCACTACACAATGGGTTATCTGTTGTGTATCCACTACACAATGGGTTATCTGTTGTATATCCACTACACAATGGGTTATCTGTTGTGTATCTACGAAGACTATTGAAACCCGAACTTTAGCGTCATTGGTTCACAAACGTGCGAGCACGAATAGAAGAAGCGAGAAAGTTTGTTAAGGAAGATAAAAGAGGTTCTGTTATGTAAAATAATGTTAAAACCACAATGCTACTGTGGCTCTTCAGAGAGATGATAGTTCTTGTAAATAGCAGATGTGTTACAGTTACGTATTAAAAGAAAGATGACCAGATAAGCCAAGTATAATTGCTATTAAACTGGTCCATATTTAGCTTTTGCTTACACAGTGCTATCAATTAAACTTGAAAGTGGCTGTTTACATATGTGTAATACTTGACATTTGTTTAGGGTTTTATATGGAATCATCTATTTTTGCTATGGGGTAGAGAAAGAACAGATACGTGATAATTAAGTTTCAGTTTTGTTTCTCGACAATATAATTTGACTGTTGGTGAACTGCCTTAGAATCGTTAAATGGTTATTTTTTAGAATCGCTAACGGCTATCAGCATCATCTTTTCATTACTCACCGTGTTAACAACATGAGTTATAACCGTAGGTGTTAGAAATACAGACTTTAGTGTGTTATCACTGTGTGTTAGGTTTAGAATACCGGTTAGTGTTTGTATCCAGTTGATGATTCATATCTGATATCTTACTATACGTACTGCTCGTGTTTAAGAATTCAATATAACTTAGTTTTTATGCAAGTTCATATCTGAAATAAAACACTTTATAATACAGAATTTCTCCGATTCAGCAAATCAAGAACAGTAATCATAACTGGTTGAAGTAAAGACCTGCAATGAATTAAATTGTGATGTAACTGGTTAATAAAATAGTGTTTCACGGAAGGTAAAAGTCGGTAAATATGATAAGCCTGGTGCTTTTAAAGCAACATGTTACTTTACAGTGTTCACCATTACTCACAAAACTTACGACGCTAGCTTTAGAGACAGTGATTGCGGGTTTGATAAATGTATTATATTTCTTTTGTATTGCTACTCATGTATATATCATTATTTTACGCCAAAGTAATGATTTACTACCATAAAATAAAAATATTTCCTAGAATCAAATAAAGTATACATTGAGACACGTTTCCTTGACGTCACAAATTGCACTATTATTAAGTTACATAGAACTGACGACCTAGAAGCTGTACAAGAACCAGAATATGTAGCTGTGATAAGAAATCACAGAAAACTGATGGGTGTTGTTACGAAATCCATCAATTCTGCTATATTGAACCATCTCTTAACACTTCGTCTGTTCGCTCCACTCGTTAGGAACAAAACGTATGTAATAACCTACAGATCAAGACGAATATTAATTTTGATTTCTCCATTGTTTCATTAGGAAATACGAAAAACGCTGGAAAATGGAACGACTGTTATGAAAGCCACTGGAGGTGATATATAATAACGGACGTGACTACATCTTGCAATCATTAATAATGTTAAACCAGTAGGCAGTGTGGAACGTATGAAAACTTTAATAAAGGGTTTAGTTAGATGGATCAGCTCAGTTTCCAGATTAAATGAGTTATTTTAACTCTCAATCATGCTTAAAAAATCTCTTTGCTAAGTGTTACGTTTTTTTATGTTGACTGTAGACTGAACGCAACAGAAAGACACAGATAACAGCTTGTATAATTTATTACAATAAACTATTATGTATGTAACAGATATAACATCAATTATATAACAACAATGACAGATATTCAGTTTAAAATTAATTACAATACAAAATGGTACTGGCCTGTGTCCAATAAAATGATTCAGAATGAAAGTCCAAAAGTCTAGATCAGAAATCCAAAATTCCAGTCTAGGGAGTGAATTTGGTCCCACGAAGAAATTCCGAAGTTTGAATGGAGAAGCTCAGAAACAATTCACAGTTCAATAAATTTGACGAAGTTCTTTTTACGATGTTTTCGATGAATGTCTCAAATTTGTCGTTTTTCCAATTTGCTTCGGTCTTCCCTAAACAGTCCTATATGTGTTGACCTTCAGTATAACCAATAATTCGAACGAATCGTAAAAATTGACGAAATAAAATCACAGCTTTCGTAGATCTAGCTCCAGTCACAAATCCAAGTTTAATAATCACACAGGAAACGTCGAAAATTTCTAGAACAAAGACAATATCTCTTGAATCGAAATAAAAACGAATGACTGACTCTTCTTCTCTTTGCATCGCCGTCTGTTTATATACTTGTAGGCCTAATCTTCTCGAACAATCGCGTAACTTCCACAGAGTTCCGGAGTACTCTGCAAATGTCTGTTTTTGCACGAGATTCGTCGTGTAGACACCAGGCCGCCATACAAATTATTTATAGACATATGATTGATCTACCTAATTCTAGAAATTTCTAAATGTTATTTTAAATGAATAACAACATATTTTATTGATTTAAACTTTGAAACAATAATATAAATATGGAAATATAAATAATAGATATGGAAATTCAAACACAACACGACATGGTTGTCGTTTACATAATATTTATATGACATTTACATAACATAAGTCGATGAAAAATCGTTGTTCGGAATAGTTGTTAAGGAAAAGCAAGGAGGTTCCATTAATATTACATTTTATACATGTAAAAACGTTCAATTAATATTACATTTTATACATGTAAAAACGTTCAATTAATATTACATTTTATACATGTAAAAACGTTCAATTAATATTACATTTTATACATGTAAAAACGTTTAATTAATATTACATTTTATATGTGTAAAACGTTCCATTAATATTACATTTTATATGTGTAAAACGGTCAATTAATATTACATTTTATATGTGTAAAAACGTTCAATTAATATTATATTTTACATGTGTAAAAACGTTCCATTAATATTACATTTTATATGTGTAAAAACGTTCAATTAATATTACATTTTATATATGTAAAAACGTTCAATTAATATTACATTTTATATGTGTAAAAAAGACATCACTGAATATTACATTTTGTAATCAAGATTATAATGAGTATTTTTACCAGACTGGTTCTTTATGGTTGCTTTTATTAAAATGATGAAAAAATTCCAAGAAAATAAAAAAATCTTGAAAGTACACCCGACGTACGACTCAAAAACTAGCTAAATATAAATCTGGCATCTGGAGTGTTGCCACACTGCTTTATAACTTTAAATGAAAACAAAACTGAAAAATAAAACATTACTGTAGTGATATAAACAAAGAAAAAAGGTGGGCAGAGAGTTTTCACAGTGATACACACCATAACACAGAGGAAGCAGGATAGCTCATGCATTGTCACAGTGATATATATACCATGATTCAAGAGAAGCAAGAAATTTAAGGCGTTCTCATAAATACATCGATACATGGATTTTTGTCACAGTTATAAAAATCATAACGAAATGCACAGTAATACACGATAAATTAATTATCCTTACACGTCAACTTGTAAGGTAAAAGTATTCCTCCACATTTGTTGTTGCCTGAATCACTATATGCACTTTAGTGTTTACTCAACACATACTGCACAGTGTTTTATCAACACGAATTGTTGAGTTTTATCATTATGTATTAAACAGTGTTTTATTAACACGTATTGTTGAGAGTTTTCTCTATGTAATGAACAGAGTTTTTTCAACATGTATTGTTGAGTGTGCTTTCATTATGTACTGAACGGTGTTTTATCAACACGTAATGTTGAGTGTTTCTTCGTTATGTATTGAACAGTGTTTTATTAACATGTATTGTTGAGTGTTTCTTCGTTATGTATTGAACAGTGTTTTATCAATACGTATTGTTTGGTGTGTTTTCATTATTATTGAATAGTGTTTTACTAACTCATATTGTTGATTATCTTCATTATGTATTGAACAGTGTTTTGTCAATACGTATTGTTGAGCATTTTCTGGTCACCAATTCGAACGATTGTGCCCACTCCTTTTGAGTAACTTTGCGAACTATAATACGTTAGTTTCGGAGCACCCAATCTACCTGTGGCTTAGGGCGCTATCAAATATGAGTATAACATTATTTTATTATGTGTTGAAGAATATTTCGTTCTTGAGAAAATGGTATCACAGCTGTGTGTCAACCAAAATATTCTGGAAGTCTGGAGGTACAAATCAGTTTTAGTGTGGAAAAAGTGATTTTTGTAAGATTTTATTGTTTTTTTTGTTTTTGAAATTCGCACAAAGCTACTCGAGGGCTATCTGTGCTCGCTCTCCCTCATTTATCAGTGTAAGACTAAAGGGAAGGGGCAGCTAGTTATCACACCCACTGCCAACTCTTGGGCTACTCTTTTACCGAGGAATAGTGGGATTGATCATACCATTATGACGTCACCACGGCTGGAAGGGCGAGCGTATTTAGCGCGACTCGGATGCGAACCCGCGACCCTCAGATTACAAGCGCATGCTTTAACACGCTCGGCCATGCCATGTTTGAGATCTTATTATAAAAATTAAATTTCCATTTAGTTGGTTATGAATGGAAGCTAAGTTTATGTGCATAGTTTCAAAGCGAGGTTTATATAAACTGACTTTTACGAATCTCTGGAATAACTTGTTGTTGTTAATGATCGTTCCTTGAATGAAGTTTAAAATTCTATGACTGATGTCGTCTTTAATTCATATTTAATGTGAATAATTTGATCTCATGTGACCAACAGTTGCCAGTAGATACTAAGGTGTGCTTTCCAAACTATTAACTCACTCTATAACTTAATTTTTTAAGCCTATTTCAGATCAACACTATCAGTGGTAAACTTTCAAAATTTGAGATACTTAACTTTTGGCTCACCTGTGTAATAAATCTTAAAGCTCTTGAAACTCAGTTTATTTGTTTTTACTCGTTTGAGTTTCTTATCTCACTTTCATGCGTATTTCTTATTGTTATGTTTCAAGCTTTTCAAACATGAGAGACAGTTTTTCCAAAAGGCTAGATTTTGAGGCAAACAGTTTCAAACAACAATAATGATACTGAGGAATATCGTTGTTATCCCAAGTATTTTAAGTTTCCCAAATTGATTTCCAGACACAGAAGTGGATAATATACATATAATCCAGGAAATATATAGACAAACATACGGATCATGTCGAAAAACAATGGATTATTTTGACAAATAGTGGATAGGTACATGGACTGACAACAATTATCATAAACAGAGGTGAAACATTTCAAGAACACGAGCGCGTTAAGGCGTGCACTCGTAATCCGAGGGTCGCGGGTTCGGGCCCGCGTCGCGCTGAACATGCTCGCCCTCCCAGCCGTGGGGGTGTATAATGTGACGGTCAATCCCACTATTCGTAAAAGAGTAGCCCAAGAGTTGGCGGTGGGTGGTGATGACTAGCTGCCTTCCCTCTAGTCTTACACTGCTAAATTAGGGACGGCTAGCACAGATAGCCCTCGAGTAGCTTTGTGCGAAATTCCAAAAACAAACATCCTTTCAGGCGTTGTTATGGGAAACGAACTAACAAAATAATTCGTATTAATTTCAGAGGAATGTTGGAAAATAACTAAAATAATTAAATTGTCTCCAGTCATGCGAAGAGTTTTTGATGCATTTATTGTCCGTCAGTAGTCCTGGCTATAATGTATTTCTAGTTAGCTGTCCTGAGGTTATTTCTGTTTTGAAGTCTTTAAGAACTGTCACGGAGATAAAAGTGTAACTGTAAGAATAGTCGCCAGGGGATATCTGTTACACTTTAGAATTTTCTGGAAATTCCGAGTTCGAGAAAACGGTTATGGTCATCAAATTAGGTTTTACTACTTGGAAATTCGTGCGTCATGATGAAACTGGGAAAGACAACTTACACAATCAAAATCATGTCATGTTACTAACCAATACCGAGACAAGTGTTTCACACAGAGAAAACGTATGTGAAAGGCCAGAATCTAGATATTTTAAAGCATTCATCTTAAATGTACTGATGTGATATTTGACAAACAAGAGGCCTGGCATGGCCGAGCGCGTTAAGGCGTGCGCTCGTAATCCCAGGGTCGCGGGTTCGCGCCCGCGTCGCGCTAAACATGCTCGCCCTCCCAGCCGTGGGGGTGTATAATGTGACGGTCAATCCCACTATTCGTTTGTAAAAGAGTAGCCCAAGAGTTGGCGGTGGGTGGTGATGACTAGCTGCCTTCCCTCTAGTCTTACACTGCAAAATTAGGGACGGCTAGCACAGATAGCCCTCGAGTAGCTTTGTGCGAATTTCCAAAACAAACAAAACAAACAAACAGACAAACAAGAATAAATGTGTTAAACTTCGTAATGGTGTACGAGATAATAACACAAAGAAAATATCTCCCATTCGAGGTATTGATCAAGAAAACCCAATCTTTAAAATGATTATATTTTTAAAATTTCTTATCCAAGGAGAACAAAATTTCACCAGGAGCCCACCTGTAACAATCGGTTTCATTCAGGCAAACTTGAAGATGGAACAGCGTGTTTCAAAACTCTTTTGTACTTCATATCTAAACTACTTTTATCGTAAACTGGCTTTGCTTGTATTTCTTTTTCTTTCAGCAATACAATACGAAATTGACGAGTCAAATAAAGCACGTGAGAGAGTGCTGGATATTGCAAGGATCAATCTAGACTTTTCAGGATACATGTTATTGTTCACAGTACTTACATTTAGGGTTAGGCTTGATAGAGTGATTGACAGTGATAGAAAAGAAATACTTTTTGTGGCAACCAAGGAAACATAATATAGCACGACTAAGTCTTCCTAAGTAAAAGTTGTGGTTTTAATGTGTTTCTACTGTTATAACACGTAGCAAATAAAAACACTGTTTCATCATGGAAAAACAGAACAGTTAATGTTGCGATACGTAATATGGAAAACTTGGAATAAAACTTGCTGGAATATTTATGACAATACAAAACATACGAATCAAATAAATTGTAAATGCATAAAACATTGTATTTCTGTATTCGAAGTATTAAATGTTAAGCCACGAAAAATGCTCGGCTATTTTATTCTGATAGAATCAGAATATTTGATATAATAAAGGTTTAACTCAAGGTGAGTAAAACTATCCCTGACTAGGAAATCACCAGGACCTTAGTCAGGACATGTTTCACCCATTGGTGATTCAGTATCAGCTTATACAGTTACTAATCAGAGGTTCTAACATTCATGTAATGCATGTCAGTTGTTTCAATGATTAATCATTAAATGTTTGCTAGAACTATGACCTATGATTTATTTGAGGTTCTAACATCTCTCCAAAGGAATTTCTAGATGTTTCATCTATCAGTGTTTAAATGTTAGTTATTATTATAATCTTTGACTCATTTAAAGTTTTAATATCTATCTGAGGCGCATCTGTATATACGTAGTTGTTTCATATATCAGTGATTAAAATTAGCTGGTATTAAGATCCATGATTCATCTTAAGTTCTAGTATATATACGTCTATATAGTTAGTGTAACATATATTAGTGATTATATGCTAGCTAACACTATGAAACTTACCAGTCGTGTGAGACATGTCTGTACATAAGCATTTCATGAATCATGATTAAATGTCAGCTGGAACTGTGATCTATGAATTATTTTAAGTTTCAACGTACACGTAAAGTATGTGTATCTATAATATGTTCGCCTGTCAGTGATTAACCGTTTACTTTTAGTGTCACTTGTCTAAAGTTCTAACATCCACGTAAGGCATGTCTGTATATACTTTTTTCATCAATGGTTACATACTAGATTTTATAATTATTCATAAAAGTTTTTAACACCTCTGTAAGACCTGTCAGTATGTCAAGTTTTAATGCATAGGATGAATTCTGTGATTCGTTGACGATAAGTGTGAACAATGAACAAACAGCACACAATCTATATATTTTATAATGATACATTACAAAAGGTCAAACGTATATATTATTTCCGCTACCTTGTTGTTTAAGACGTTTGTATCTAGAGCTGTAAACAATCGTCTATTTTCGTCAAAGTGTTCACAGGCAAGTTTGTTTACTTTCAAAAGGCGAATTATTCTTTTTTGTTGTTCTGTTATTAGAAAACAATGGATAGTAATTTCTTTAATATTACACGTTTGTTATCATAGTTGTGTATAGAACTTTAAATAATTGTCTCTTTTTGACACCTTCCACACAGACTGCTTCATTTAGTTTATAACACAATTTGCAAGACAGATTATTTCTTCTGTACTCTGTTATTACAATACAATTTCTGATAATTTCACTTTAAAAGTCGCCACTAAATTTTCTTTAAGGCTAATGACTCAGTTTAGGTGTATCTATCTTTATAATATTATAACTGTATCTTTCTAGAACTATATTCTGTACTGATATTTGTAGCCGAACATTCTAACCCCTCTACAATGTATTATGATGCAGTAATATTCAACAAAACAACAAGAAACACTTAGAATGTTTTAATAACATAACGTAATAATACAGCAGTTGTCACTTCACAACGTATGATTCGTACTTAAAGAAACATGAGATAAAGTATCACTTCTGAGACGAATTAAACACTGTTCCTTACCTGTGTTCGTTCTTAAACTATTTAAATTACACTAATTTTAACATTAAGTATATCTAACACATTATGTGATATCAATTAGACCCCTACGTTGTATTTTAACATTTATGTATATCTAACACATTATGTGGTATCAATTAGACCCCTATGTTGTATTTTAACATTTATGTATATCTAACACTTTGTGTGGCATCAATTAGATGTTGTAATTATTTATTTTTTTCAAATGTTCTCTTCGCTCAATGTTTTTCATGACATGACGTTTATAAGTAAGTTTCCTGACAGAATTGGGTTCGTAATGCTACTTTCATAGAAACTTGACGTTAAAAGTTGAGGAAGTTTGTTATATCTACGAATATCGTCGTCAAATTTATTATTTTAATGAAATTTGACAGAAAGAAAGAATGTGAAGTTATTGTTAGGAAGTGAAAAAAATAAATAGGCTTAACTATTAATGAAAGTCTATCTTTCAAGTAAGTTGTTATATAAACTCTAAAACAGCAGTCATTACCAACTGATGCTGCTACCTGTAACAGTTTAAGGGTTTAAGCCTAAATGTTTAGCGTCATTTTAGTTACTAAAATGACTTTCATCCATATTCGCTTCAGGAGTTATTCACAATTTTGTTTTTAATTTTAAATTTCTATTTTAAGTTAAAACAATGACGCGTAGAAGTGATAGGTTTTCATATTAGCAAATTAAATGAATACAAACAGCTTGATTGATTTAAAACTATCGCTTCTTAGGTTTTTCAGTAAGTTTCATAGTATTAGAAATGATTATGATGTTAATAAAAGTGATATGAAATAAAAATGGTACAAGTCTACTTCCATTTTATTGTATGAAGACGAACTGTACCAGAGTAAGTCACTAATTGGTAGATTGTTGTTATTACTTGTCATTTGATCAAGTAATGAGCGTCAAACCAGTATACTGCCCATACTATTCCCAGAAGTAGTGTGATAAACACTTTCGTGGGACTCAGAACAGAAATGTTACATTAAACATTGTATAGTAACGAATGTTTTTGCTTCTGAAAATTATTCTATGCGATAAAGATCTGGTGACGATTTCATGTTTCAGTATATTTATTTTGGTTTTTAATGTAGTGCAAAGCTACACAAGGGTCATCTGCGCTATTCGTCCTTAATTTGATAATGATAGGCTAAAAGGAATCAACTAGTCAAAACCAAAGGCCTTCAACTCTTTGCTACTCGTTTACCAATGAATAATAGTATTGATCATAAGATTATAACAGCCTCACTGTTGAAAGAGAGCATTGTTTGGTGGTGAGGATTCAAACATGAGGAACGCGATTCGAACGCTTTAACCGCAGGCCATGAGGTGGGCGACATGACGATCAACGTCGAATATTAAAATAAAGGATGGTGAAATATTAATACATCATTAAAGCCAATACATTTCAAGATATACACGTGACGTTTGGCATCCAGTCTTCTGGCATGCATTCTGACCCTTCTCTACCACGCCATTTTCTTAAGAATCAGGTTTGTTAGGTAGGTACTCAACACCTAGCACGTGGACATGCATTCTGATCTTTCTTTACCACGCCATTTTCTTAAGAACCAGGTTTGTTAGGTAGGTACTCAACACCTAGCACGTGGACATGCATTCTGATCTTTCTTTACCACGCCATTTTCTTAAGAATCAGGTTTGTTAGGTAGGTACTCAACACCTAGCACAAGGACATGCATTCTGATGTTTCTTTACCACGCCATTTTCTTAAGAACCAGGTTTGTTAGGTAGGTACTCAACACCTAGCACGTCGACATGCATTCTTATCTTTATTTACCACGCCATTTTCTTAAGAACCAGGTTTGTTAGGTAGGTACTCAACACCTAGCACGTCGACATGCATTCTGATCTTTCTTTACCACGCCATTTTCTTAAGAACCAGGTTTGTTAAGTAGGTACTCAACACCTAGCACGTGGACATGCATTCTGATCTTTCTTTACCACGCCATTTTCTTAAGAACCAGGTTTGTTAGGTAGGTACTCAAAACCTAGCACGTGGACATGCATTCTGATGTTTCTTTACCACGCCATTTTCTTAAGAACCGAGTTTGTTAAGTAGGTACTCAACACCTAGCACGTGGGCTTCCAGCGTTCACAAGCATGTTACCAAAATATGACAGTCATTAGCCCTGTACAGACATGTATGGACAGTCATTAGCCCTGTACAGATATGTATGGACAGTCATTAGCCCTGTACAGACATGTATGGAAGTTCTGAAGGTCAAAGAGCAACCTAAAATACTCGACTCAGTTGTGTGGAATAGTTATTTTCTTATACAAATTCATGCAGAGCTGCTCAATGGATACTTGTGCTAACTTTCCCCAGTTTTGAAAAATGGAAGGCTGTTAATCAACAGTACCCCTCAATAATTCATGGGCTAGAGTATTTTAATGGCGTGATTGACCGTCACTCTCATAAAACTTGACCCATGTAGGAATAATACAAGATAATGGGAACATAATCACATGCTAGTAAACTTATAGGAGCATAAAAAGTGTGTAGTGATATGAAAGTAAATATATAACATTAGTAAATTGTACAGTGTATTCTGTGACAATGTATTTTAACATTAACAAATTGTACAGCGTATTTTGTGACAATGTATTTTAACATTAGTAAATTGTACAGCGTATTCTGTGATAATGTATTTTAACATTAACAAATTGTACAGCGTATTTTGTGACAATGTATTTTAACATTAGTAAATTGTACAGCGTATTCTGTGACAATGTATTTTAACATTAGCAAACTGTACAGCGTATTTTGTGACAATGTATTTTAACATTAGTAAATTGTACAGCGTATTCTGTGACAATGTATTTTAACATTAGTAAATTGTACAGCGTATTCTGTGACAATGTATTTTAACATTAGTAAATTGTACAGCGTATTCTGTGACAATGTATTTTAACATTAGTAAATTGTACAGCGTATTCTTTGACAATGTATTTTAACATTAGTAAATTGTACAGCGTATTCTGTGACAATGTATTTTAACATTAGCAAATTGTACAGCGTATTTTGTGACAATGTATTTTAACATTAGTAAATTGTACAGCGTATTCTGTGACAATGTATTTTAACATTAGCAAATTGTACAGCGTATTCTGTGACAATGTATTTTAACATTAGCAAATTGTACAGCGTATTTTGTGACAATGTATTTTAACATTAGTAAATTGTACAGCGTATTCTTTGACAATATATTTTAACATTAGTAAATTGTACAGCGTATTCTGTGACAATGTATTTTAACATTAGTAAATTGTACAGCGTATTCTTTGACAATGTATTTAACATTGGTAAATTGTACAGCGTATTCTGTGACAATGTATTTTAACATTAGCAAATTGTACAGCGTATTCTGTGACAATGTATTTTAACATTAGCAAATTGTACAGCGTATTTTGTGACAATGTATTTTAACATTAGTAAATTGTACAGCGTATTCTTTGACAATGTATTTTAACATTAACAAATTGTACAGCGTATTTTGTGACAATGTATTTTAACATTAGTAAATTGTACATCGTATTCTGTGACAATGTATTTTAACATTAGTAAATTGTACAGCGTATTCTTTGACAATGTATTTTAACATTAGTAAATTGTACAGCGTATTCTGTGACAATGTATTTTAACATTAGCAAATTGTACAGCGTATTTTGTGACAATGTATTTTAACATTAGTAAATTGTACAGCGTATTCTTTGACAATGTATTTTAACATTAACAAATTGTACAGCGTATTCTGTGACAATGTATTTTAACATTAGTAAATTGCACAGCGTATTCTGTGACAATGTATTTTAACATTAGTAAATTGCACAGCGTATTCTTTGACAATGTATTTAAACATTAGCAAATTGTATAGCGTATTCTGTAACAATGTATTTTAACTTTAGTAAATTGTACAGTGTATTCTGTGACAATGTATTTTAACATTAGTAAATTGTACAGTGTATTCTGTGACAATGTATTTTAACATTAGTAAATTGTACAGCGTATTCTGTGACAATGTATTTTACTACCTGTATATTTATCATCTGGGCATTTTGAATGTTTCCAACTCTATATACCTCCAAGGAAAAACTAATTTTGAAAGCGATTTCCATCAATGGAATGGCATATGAATGAGAAGGACCACAGCATTGACAACAGAATGTTACTCACTAATATTGAAGTTTTATACTCTCCAAGCAGTAGTATTATTACATTTTAATTGCATGTGGCCATAAAGCTCACGTATTTTACGAGTCTTCGTTTCATTTCTTTGAACTTAAGCAGAATACTACATAATTGGCTATCTGTGCTCTCCAACCATTGGTAGCGAAACCCGATTTCTAACGTCTTAAGCCTACAGGCATTCCGCTGTGTCACTAGAGGACGTTTTAAACGAGAAGCGATAAGATTCAATTTCTGCTGATCTTAATGATCAGTCTATATCGGTTCGATTAAAGAAAGAACTTTTCAAGATAAGAAAAAACTATTGACCACATTCTGTAGCCCACTATAAATACTACTGACCACATTCTGTAGCCCACTATACACTTTAAAGTGATGAAACTACGAAATCGGGCCCGGCATGGCAAAGCGCGTGAAGGCGTGTGCTTCGTAATCCGAGGGTCGCGGGTTCGCGACCGAGTCTTGCCAAACATGCTTGCTCTCCCAGTCGTGGGGGCGTTATAATGTGACCGTCAATCCCACTATTGGTTGGTAAAAGAGTAGCCCAAGAGTTGGTGGTGGGTGGTGATGACTAGCTGCCTTCCCTCTAGTCTTACACTGCTAAATTAGGGACGGCTTGCACGGATAGCCCTCGAGTTGGTTTGTGCGAAATTCAAAAACAAACAAACTACGAAATCGCACGACAAATCGGCAATTAGTTGTGACGTGTTCTCTCGAAAGAAACGACTGAGTCATATGGTAATATAATTTGATCATTCCAGAGCACTCCCCTTATGTATCGATAAGCAAACCTAGAGGTAACTTATTTGTTGGTTTCATTTAACATGATAATGTCCTCTATAATGACACTATCCATTTAACATGATAATGTCCTTTGTAATGACACTATCCATTTAACATGAAAATGTCCTCTATAATGACACTATCCATTTAACATGATAATGTCCTTTATAATGACACTATCCATTTAACATGATAATGTCCTCTATAATGACACTATCCATTTAACATGATAATGTCCTCTATAATGACACTATCCATTTAACATGATAATGTCCTTTGTAATGACACTATCCATTTAACATGATAATGTCCTCTATAATGACACTATCCATTTAACATGATAGATGTCCTCTATAATGACACTATCCATTTAACATGATAGATGTCCTCTATAATGACACTATCCATTTAACATGATAATGTCCTCTATAATGACACTATCCATTTAACATGATAGATGTCCTCTATAATGACACTATCCATTTAACATGATAATGTCCTCTATAATGACACTATCCATTTAACATGATAATGTCCTTTGTAATGACACTATCCATTTAACATGATAATGTCCTCTATAATGACACTATCCATTTAACATGATAGATGTCCTCTATAATGACACTATCCATTTAACATGATAGATGTCCTCTATAATGACACTATCCATTTAACATGATAATGTCCTCTATAATGACACTATCCATTTAACATGATAATGTCCTTTGTAATGACACTATCCATTTAACATGATAATGTCCTCTATAATGACACTATCCATTTAACATGATAATGTCCTTTATAATGACACTATCCATTTAACATGATAATGTCCTCTATAATGACACTATCCATTTAACATGATAGATGACCTCTATAATGACACTATCCATTTAACATGATAGATGTCCTCTATAATGACACTATCCATTTAACATGGTAATGTCCTCTATAATGACACTATCCACACACGACAACAAAAATTGTTGTAACATATCCTCAGTCCTAACATGGTATCATTATCCATAGTTTCTTGGGTCGTCGCAGTTTATTGAATTATAACTTTGCGATTGTTATTAAATAATATCAAAGAAGTCAAAGTATCTAATATAGTTTTACAGACTTATTATTAAAAAGTTAACAAAATATTTACCAAGTTCCTACTTCACTAAAACATTTTTTTTACTTTTCCAAGAACTTCGTGTAACTTTAGTTTTCTAATTTCACAAAGATTAATAACTAATCTCATTTTCTTCCTCACGTAATTTATCTGCATAAAGAAACTTTGAATTTTATTTTGTCCGAAGTTTTTACTTACAAGAAATTAAAGCCACAGACTTTCTCTTTTTTTTCTAAATAGTTAATATCTCTATAGGTATACGTCAGCAGAATACTAAAACTTTATAGTCATAGGACGAAAGGAAACTGCTTGTGTTATCAACGGACACCATCTTAACTACAAGAAACTCCAGTTATCCTAGCTTCAGGAGAGTAAAACGTGCTTTGCGATGAAGTTTAATTATCTCCTTTTGAAATCCGTGTTTGTGGTCCATGTGACATATACCAGCTTAACGTAATGAGACGTATGCTACCTGCTGAGGTTGTTGGAACTTAAAGAAGATAAGATGATAAAAACACGTTTTTAAGAACCGTCCACCTTTATTATTCTGACGTACTACAATACACGCAAAATATTTTAATTAATTTTAAGCTAATTAGAAGCAGCAGTTATAAAAATAAAAGAGTCGATAAAGAACGTATATTTACGTATTTTAATTAAAACAGGTTTTACTATTCAGTTTTGTGCCTTATTCTTTATACGTGTAGACCAACTATATAAATGTTTATAATTAAAACTAACACGTGTCAGTAAATCCCCAGGTCCGGCATAGCCACGTGGTTAAGGCACTCGACTCGTTATTCTTGGGTTGCGGGTTCAAATCCCACTCACACCAAACATGCTCGCCCTTTCAGCAGTGGGGTGTTATAATGTGAAGGTCAATCCCACTACTCGTTGGTTAAAAGAGTAGCTGCCTTCCGTCTAATCTGCTGAATTATAGAACAGTGTTTTGGATGATGTTAAATAGCCATGTATTTATATGATAGAACAGTGTTGTGAAGGAAGTTAAATAGCCTTGTGTTTGTATGATAGAACAGTGTTGTGGAGGTTGTTAAATATCCTTGTGTTTGTATGATAGAACAGTGTTGTGAAGGTTGTTAAATAGCCTTGTGTTTGTATGATAGAACAGTGTTGTGGAGGATGTTATATAGCCATCTGTTTGTATGACAGAATATTGTTGTGTAGGTGTTAAAATAATCTTTTTGTGTGTGATAGAACAGTGTCGTGGAGGTTATTAAATAGATGTGTATTTGTATGATAGAACAGTGTTGTGAAGGATGTTAAATAGCCATGTATTTGTATGATAGAACAGTGTTGTGAAGGATGTTAAATAGCCATGTGTTTGTATGATAGAACAGTGTTGTGGAGGTTGTTAAATAGCCATGTATTTGTATGATAGAACAGTGTTGTGAAGGGTGTTAAATAGCCATGTGTTTTATGATAGAACAGTGTTGTGAAGGGTGTTAAATAGCCATGTGTTTGTATGATAGAACAGTGTTGTGAAGGGTGTTAAATAGCCATGTGTTTTATGATAGAACAGTGTTGTGAAGGGTGTTAAATAGCCATGTGTTTTATGATAGAACAGTGTTGTGAAGGGTGTTAAATAGCCATGTGTTTGTATGATAGAACAGTGTTGTGGAGGTTGTCAAATAGCCATGTATTTGTATGATAGAACAGTGTTGTGAATAATCTTATATAGCCATCTGTTTTATGATAGAATAGTGTGGTGTAGGGTTTAAAAATCCTTGTGTTTTTATGAAGTGAATGTTTTATGAGACTGACATGAACAGAGTTACGCTTGTTTTGGTTTTTATTGTGAAAGAATTTAAAGGCATTTAAAGACCAATCTAAATTATTCGTAAAGCTAAGCACATCTGTGAAAGGTTTTTGAAGGGTTTAGAAGATCATAGTTAAGTTTATTATTACAGTTCAAAGGTTAGGGTAAGAATTGATGAGAATCCCGAAGATAAGTTTACCTTGATCGAGGTTTACACGTTTTTTTTATTTATCATACGTAAAATGTTTCGATAAAAACAACCAAGTAACAAATATTCACAAGTTAAAAAAATGATTAGTAAGTGATATTAGTACTATCTGGAAAATATTAATCGGAATTATATATTTTGTAAAATGTGTACCAATAGTCTTAGTGGTGCCTTTCAATATGCATTAAATGTCATGTGATTGAGCCTGCTGTATGAAATATCCCACTGTTTTTCTGTGTTAACCCTAACTCCACTAGCTAATCGTTTGGCAAAGTTAGTATGGACAACGAAAATCAGATAAAAGTTCTTTGGTTCCAAAAGTAACAGTTCGTTTTCTTTAACGTTATGTTGTCACCTTATTTAAAGACAAACAATCTTTTAAAGGTAAAAGACTAAATAATCCTTTTGTTTGCTTGTAGATACAACTTCTGACTGATTGTTAATAAATATCACTTGAATATTTTAATATCTTGTCCAATACGCTTTTTCAACAACATTATTTAAACAGTGAGAACTACGAGAATTCAGAACTTTAATTACATGAGAGCCTAAAAATGTAAGATTTTTCGCAGCTGTAGAAATTGTACATAAGCGATAACTGTAGGCTAAAATCTAAATCTACAGACACTTTTAAATTTCAGTGTTTATTTACACAGTCTTAAAGATTACATTTTTCAGCTTTGTAAATGTGCGAAATGTTTAAACATGAAGGTAAATGTTATATAATTTAAAAAGTTAAAAAATAAAGGTTATAATTTCGTAACTTTACAGATTAGTTATATTAACTTAAAAGGTAAAATAGCCAAGACAACATGTGTAATTTCCCAAACCTTTCATTTATGATGTTGGTAATACAAATTGATTGAAAGTGATATCTGTGTTTTCGATGGTTATACTCGTATTACCGACATACTGTAGTTCACAAATACACGAATAACTATGTATGTCAGATTTAAGGAAAGGCTGAAAAAGATTTGAAAAGAGATAGACTTGAAGACTGATTTAAACATCTTAATAAACAGTTAAGACTTTACATAAAATGTAAGGTAAATTTAAACATCTTAATAAACAGATAAGACTTTTCATAAAATGTAAGGTAGATTTAAACTACGTAATAAACAGGTAAGACTTTACTTAAAATGTAAGGTGGATTTAAACACCGTAATTATCAGATAACAAATGAAGGTTGATCTACATTTACATAAATAATTAGGTGAACAAATATATATACATATTTATGTACATTTAATAATTTATATACATGTATAAATGAAAGTATCTATTGAATATTTTCAATTTTAAGAACACCGAATACGACATATGGAGTAACCGTCATCACTGATATGAAGTAACCGTCCAGTTGAGAGACTTCTCTATCTTCGGTTTAGACCTACTGACCAGAGACAGCCATCAGCTGCCACCGTCATGGTTAGTTTTGACCTACTGACCAGAAACAGCCATCAGCTGCCACCGTCATGGTTAGTTTTGACCTACTGACCAGCGATATAAACGAAAGAATCCGATACTAATAATCTGATTGAACCAACTTCTTGTACAGATGTAGACGAAACAAGCCGATACCAAAGATCAAATTGAACAAGCTTCTTGTACGGATGTGAGTAAAACAAGCCAATACCAAAGATCAAATGGAACCAGCTTCTTGTAGAGATGTAGACGAAACAAGCCGATACCAAAGATCAAATTGAACAAATTCTTGTACGGATGTGAATAAAACAAGCCGATACCAAAGATCAAATTGAACAAGCTTCTTGTTCGGATGTAAATAAAACAAGCCGATACCAAAGATCAAATTGAACCAGCTACTTGTACGGATGTGAATAAAACAACCCAATACCAAAGATCAAATTGAACAAGCTTCTTGTACGGATGTGAATAAAACAAGCCAATACCAAAGATCAAATTGAACCAGCTTCTTGTACAGATGTAGACGAAACAAGCCGATACCAAAGATCAAATTGAACAAATTCTTGTACGGATGTGAATAAAACAAGCCGATACCAAAGATCAAATTGAACAAGCTTCTTGTTCGGATGTGAATAAAACAAGCCGATACCAAAGATCAAATTGAACCAGCTACTTGTACGGATGTGAATAAAACAACCCAATACCAAAGATCAAATTGAACAAGCTTCTTGTTCGGATGTGAATAAAACAAGCCGATACCAAAGATCAAATTGAACCAGCTACTTGTACGGATGTGAATAAAACAACCCAATACCAAAGATCAAATTGAAAAGCTTCTTGTACGGATGTAAACGAAAGAAGCCGATAACAAATATGTATTCGAACCAGTTTACTGGTCAAATATAAACGAAACAAGCCGGTTCTAAAGATCTGATTGAACCAGTTTGTTGTACAGATACAGCGGAAAACGTGGTGGTATGTGTGATGAAAACAATGAAGATACACAGCAGAAGAAGGTATTCTAGGGATCGAGTGGTTCGAATGTGTAATAACTAAAGAAACTCTAAATATCTAACATAACGAACTTATTTTAAGGAATTCGTGTGTTTCATTGGTGCTTATAAACGTTACTAACGTAATTTAAATTAATATTATATACGTTGTAGTTTTGAACTCGTACAGAACAGTGTGCGCTAATCATTATTTACTTTTGCAAATGTATAAAAGTAAAAGTATTGCGCTACAATTAGCTAATAGGACTGTTGGGTTTCAATGCGAGCAAAGACGTGCACGTGTACGTTATTACGCTACTGTTTGTTTTGTTTTTGTATTTAACGTAAAGCTACTCAATGGCTATCTGCGTTAACCGTCCCCAATTTAGTAGTGTAAGACTAGAGGGAAGAGAGCTAGTCATCACCACCCACCGCCAACTCTTGGGCTACTCTTTTGCAACTGAATAGTGAGATTGACCGTCACATTATAACGCTCCCACGGATAAAAGGGCGAGCATGTTTGGTGCGACCGGGATTCGAACCGGCGACCCTCAGATTACGAGTCGAGCGCCTTAACCCATCTGGCCATTTGTTAGCAGAAACGCATACAAGAAAATGCAGCGCGTTATTTAAGTTCACTTTTATTTGTCACATAATAAAAAGCTGTAGGTTGAACGTATAGTTACATTACTTTACTCTCCGAAAGGTGTCGTGAAACATTAATTGCCTTATACTGTCCTAAGAAAAGGGGTGATTTGAAAGTTAAAAATTGAGTTTATGGCAAACAAAAAGGAAAAATAATATTAAAAATGTAAAGAAAAGAACCTTATCTAATACACGAGACCTGCTTTTCCAAGTATTTGATTGTTTAGGGCTAGTTGTGGACCAAAAGACAATGTAGTGACAGAATTTCCCAAAGTTCTGATGTAGAGCCGCGGGAGTCGTATAGCACGGTACATTAAGCTTATGAAAAGTGAAGTTTTTACTTTTGAAGTTATGTGCTCAGCTCTTTTAATTTTCTGAAAACGCAAACAAATAGATCGAGTCGTTGATAAACACATTACTTGTAATGTAGACATTATTTTTTTGTATAGGTGAGCTTACAGAAGTTCTCTCAAGCCAAAGTTACCGTATTGAAAATACACTTCTGGCAGATATGGTTCTGCCCTTTGTCCCAGGAGAAGGCTTAACGTTTTTATTTAAATGTGAGATAATTTGTGCTTCCAAGAAGAATTTCAGTGCTTCTTTTAGTGTCTGTTTATGATTGTCCTCAGAGGAAAGGTTATTTACGTTATCAGACAACGAGGCTTACCTCAGACACAGAATAACTTCTAAATCTCAAAGTTTTGAGTCATATGAAACTGATAAAAAAACAAAAAGGAAGATTTTGTTGGAAATTATTTAGGTGAGAGAAAGAACAAAGCCAACATTTTTCAAGTACGCTGGGATATTGTTCTGTTGTTTGGAAGTACTGTTCTGCTGTTTGAAAGTATTGTTCTGTTGTTTGGAAGCACTGTTCTGCTGTTTGAAAGTATTATTGTTTTGTTGTTTGGATGTATTGTTCTGTTGTTTGGAAGTACTGTTCTGCTGTTTGAAAGTATTATTGTTTTGTTGTTTGGATGTATTGTTCTGTTGTTTGAAAGTACTATTGTTTTGTTGTTTGGAAGTACTGTTCTATTGTTTGGAAGTATTGTTGTGCTGTTTGGAAGAAGTATTGTTCTGCTGTTTGAAAGTATTGTTCTGTTGTTTGGAAGCACTGTTCTGTTGTTTGGAAGTATTGTTCTGTTGTTTGAAAGTACTGTTCTGCTGTTTGTAAGTATTATTGTTATGTTGTTTGGAAGTATTGTTCTGTTGTTTGGAAGTACTGTTCTGCTGTTTGAAAGTATTATTGTTTTGTTGTTTGGATGTATTGTTCTGTTGTTTGGAAGCACTGTTCTGCTGTTTGAAAGTATTATTGTTTTGTTGTTTGGAAGTATTGTTCTGTTGTTTGGAAGCACTGTTCTGCTGTTTGAAAGTATTATTGTTTTGTTGTTTGGATGTATTGTTCTGTTGTTTGGAAGTACTGTTCTGCTGTTTGAAAGTATTATTGTTTTGTTGTTTGGAAGTATTGTTCTGTTGTTTGAAAGTATTATTGTTTTGTTGTTTGGAAGTACTGTTCTGCTGTTTGAAAGTATTATTGTTTTGTTGTTTGGAAGTATTGTTCTGTTGTTTGAAAGTATTGTTCTGTTGTTTGGAAGCACTGTTCTGTTGTTTGGAAGTATTGTTCTGTTGTTTGAAAGTACTGTTCTGTTGTTTGGAAGTATTGTTGTTTTGTTGTTTGGAAGTACTGTTCTGCTGTTTGAAAGTATTATTGTTTTGTTGTTTGGAAGTACTGTTCTATTGTTTGGAAGTATTGTTGTGCTGTTTGGAAGAAGTATTATTGTGTTGTTTGGAAGTATTGTTCTGCTGTTTGAAAGTATTATTGTTTTGTTGTTTGGAAGTATTGTTCTGTTGTTTGGAAGCACTGTTCTGCTGTTTGAAAGTATTATTGTTTTGTTGATTGGAAGTATTGTTCTGTTGTTTGAAAGTATTATTGTTTTGTTGTTTGGAAGTACTGTTCTATTGTTTGGAAGTATTGTTGTGCTGTTTGGAAGAAGTATTGTTCTGCTGTTTGAAAGTATTGTTCTGTTGTTTGGAAGCACTGTTCTGCTGTTTGAAAGTATTATTGTTCTGTTGTTTGGAAGTATTGTTCTGTTGTTTGAAAGTATTATTGTTTTGTTGTTTGGAAGTACTGTTCTATTGTTTGGAAGTATTGTTGTGCTGTTTGGAAGAAGTATTATTGTGTTGTTTGGAAGTATTGTTCTGCTGTTTGAAAGTATTATTGTTATGTTGTTTGGAAGTATTGTTCTGTTGTTTGGAAGTACTGTTCTGCTGTTTGAAAGTATTATTGTTTTGTTGTTTGGAAGTATTGTTGTGCTGTTTGAAAGTATTATTGTTTTGTTGTTTGGAAGATTACTGTGATCACAATATTTACTGGAAATTATCTACTGGTTTTAATTATCTAGTAAGTGCAGATTTTCTATGGTGTTTTAATAAAGGAGTAATATATGTTTGTTTTAATGTTTGTGATTTTGTATAAATTGTTTATTAATATATATATATTTAAGAGAAATCCCTGTTTTGTGTTAAACAGAACTTAGTATTTATTCAGACTATGTGTTGTGTCCAATGCGGGGAATTGAATCTCGAATTTTAACGTTGCAAGGGAAGTTTTTTTGTTTAGGGAATACAATGAGTTGTACATATTTCAACGATTTGTATATATGTATATATACAGTAATGTAGTGGTGTGTCATAGAACCACGAGTCATGTTTTCAGTAAGCATGAAATTAGTTGATGGCCAACTTCTGATTGTCTTGTAGTGCAATACTCCCTCGAGGAACCTTATACCAGTAGATATCACACACATTTCTCAAGAATAATGTAGCAGAAAGACAGAAATACTGGCACATAAGAGTATTTAAAAAATAAAGGATTGAAACACATCCTAGACCAAACAACGTTCATAAATCATACACAAAGTTTAGTTAACAGATCTTCTCGAATATACACACAAATATTGTTGCTAAAGTTATTACAGTTAGGTTTATAATAAAAAAGATTACAAAAACTCACAGTCTCAACTTAAGTCTTCAGCCACATCTGTTTTAATAGAAAAGTGGCTGAACCATCTGAAATCAGAGAAACATTACTTGATTACATACAATTTAACCTACCAATGGAGCTTTGTTCTTTTGATCTGAGATCATGTCTTTGAGTTACTTCGTGGTCCTCAGAAAGGTTTTGTTACAACTGAAGTTAAGATGTCAGAGAACAATATGTACTCACACCATTGAGACTAAGCAAGACTGCCGATTAGAGGAATTAGATCCAATGGAAAGAATAGAACTATAAATCTGGAACTCTCATAAAACCTAATATTTCTTCTCTTCACAGAAGGTCTGAGATTATTTGTCCCAGTACTATCACTAGCGTTACTGGGAGATGACATTGTCAACAATAAGACATTATTATTCATCAACCTGTGTAACATTAATTAACTTTTAATTTCACTCACTGCTTGAACTGTCACTTTAACTACCGAAATTGTTTAACAAGTTAAAATTATTCATAGCCTAAAGTACCCCGTCGATACAGCGGTGAGCCTGCTGATTTATGACGCTACAATCAGCGGCTCGGTTCCCGTCGGTAGAAACAACAGATAGTCCGATGTGGTGAAACGTAAATCGAAGTTTTAAATGGTTTAAGTGCAGAAACGTAAAACAGATACCTGCTAGCAGGAAGACTGTAATCCACTCTTACGTCACGTGACTGATACTAAGGCATTAATAAAATACGTTCACATGTTTTGTAGTTCATTAACAAATCAATTTTCCTTGTGAAACTAATTGTAGAAATTAAACAATTTTTAAAATTAAAAACAGATAATCGTCTTAGAAATTAATACACGTTGATCGGATTAAATTAGATAAAAATTGTTAATTAGGTTACATATAATTTAGATTATATATAATTGTTAATTAGGTTATATATAACTTAGCTTATATAATTGTTAATTAGGTTATATATAACTTAGCTTATATAATTGTTAATTAGGTTATATATAACTTAGCTTATATAATTGTTAATTAGGTTATATATAACTTAGATTATATATAATTGTTAATTAGATTATGTATAACTTAGCTTATATAATTGTTAATTAGGTTATATATAACTTAGCTTATATAATTGTTAATTAGGTTATGTATAACTTAGATTATATATAATTGTTAATTAGGTTATATATAACTTAGATTATATATAATTGTTAATTAGGTTATGTATAACTTAGCTTATATAATTGTTAATTAGGTTATATATAACTTAGCTTATATAATTGTTAATTAGGTTATGTATAACTTAGCTTATATGTAAAATTGATCAACTTTATACTTATTAATTTCAGTGTATGTTCAAATTACACAACCTTTATAACAAGTAACTAAATTATGAAATATATATTGATTTAAAAAAACGACATCGAATCTGAAATATGTATATTAAATATGTTTATTAAGTATTTTTATTAAATATGTTTATTAAGTATTTTTATTAAATATGTTTATTAAGTATTTTTATTAAATATGTTTATTAGGTATTTTTATTAAATATGTTTATTAAGTATGTTTATTAAGTATTTTTATTAAATATGTTTATTAAGTATTTTTATTAAATATGTTTATTAAGCATGTTTATTAACTATTTTTATTAAATATGTTTACTAAGTATGTTTATTAAGTATTTTTATTAAGTATGTTTATTAAGTATTTTTATTAAGTATGTTTATTAAGTATTTTTTATTAAATATGTTTATTAAGTATTTTTATTAAATATGTTTATTAAGTATTTTTATTAAATATGTTTATTAAGTATTTTTATTAAATATGTTTATTAAGTATTAATTTTTATTAAATATGTAATGTTTATTAACTATTTTTATTAAATATGTTTATTAAGTATTTTTATTAAATATGTTTACTAAGTATTTTTACTAAGTATTTTTATTAAATATGTTTATTAAGTATTTTTATTAAATATGTTTATTAAGCATGTTTATTAAGTATTTTTATTAAGTATGTTTATTAAGTATTTTTATTAAGTATGTTTATTAAGTATTTTTATTAAATATCTTTATTAAGTATTTTTATTAAATATGTTTATTAAGTATGTTTATTAAGTATTTTTATTAAATATGTTTATTAAGTATTTTTATTAAATATGTTTATTAAGTATTTTTATTAAATATGTTTATTAAGCATGTTTATTAACTATTTTTATTAAATATGTTTATTAAGTATTTTTATTAAATATGTTTACTAAGAATGTTTATTAAGTATTTTTATTAAGTATGTTTATTAAGTATTTTTATTAAATATTTTTATTAAATATGTTTATTAAGCACGTTTATTAAGTATGTTTACTGGCTAAATATAAGTTCAAGATTTTGTGTGTTGACTCAACACTTATGTTCATGAAATGTGACTTAATAGTTATGTTCATGAAATGTGACTTAAACATTATTACAAATTAAGACAGTTTATCTTGACTGTCTACCTATATAAACAGTGGCTGTCTGTTTTCCACTGACTCTGTGTACATTCACACTGTTTGTTTGTTTTACACCTCAATACTCAACACTAATTTCTGTTTAAAGAATTGCGTGCGTGTGTGTTACACACAAAGCTAGACGATGGGCTTTTCCCACACCTGGTATCAAAACCTGTTTTTATCGTTATAACTCATCAGATTTGTTGTTGTTTAATCGAGAGAATGAATATGTTTTATTTATAAGTAAATAATTTATCTGTGTTCCAAGTTGTTATCAGTCTAATTAAAAAGTAAATACACACATGTTAAGGTAATTTATTGTTTATCAGTTGTAGATTAGTGTGAAATAATACCTCGGACATAAAGGGACTGAAATTCACCACGAACGATAATCAACTCAAACCAATCAAATGAAAGAAATATATTGAAGACTTGTAGATAAAAATATTAAATGCGGATCTCTTGTTACTTTCTCAAAGCAATAGGAACAACTAAATAAAGTTGTAGTTGGATTAAAGTGTTGTTCTAACGTATAAAACTATTCACAACTGAGTGACTTGGAAACAGAAAGTTCTATCGCTCTACATAACAAATGGCCGGCTGGTCTGGTACAGTGAAGTAAAACCACCATTGTCCGTCTTATCACCAAATAACAGAGACAGTCTAGACTGATGTAAAACAATAGAAAATATACCTGCAAGGATTTTGTTTCCACGTGGGTATTAACAAACCTCCGCGTTTGACTTGGGAATTCTTTTGTATTCTAGAAAGATAGGGGTTATGACTTAAACCTTCCACAACTCCACCCATTTATCACAACTTGTTCACGAGGTAAATTAAAATAAAAACCTACTTATAAAACAGTCCTTCATAAATGTACGAAACTGGAGAAAAGGATAAGATAATAAAGATTAAGATATCACAAACTGTATATAGAAAAGTTACGTTTTAAAAACTAAATTTGGAATACAAATGTGAATACCTTAAAATAGTCTGCATACGTTTAAAACAGTATCAGATTAAATATAATAAATGTTGTGTATTATCCGTAATTTTAAAACGTTTCTTTCTAAAAGGTACATAAAACACATTACAATGAAGTAGTCACTTATAAATACATTACAATGAAGTAGTCACTTATAAACACATTACAATGAAGTAGTCACTCATAAACACATTACAATGAAGTAGTCACTCATAAACACATTACAATGAAGTAGTCACTTATAAACACATTACAATGAAGTAGTCACTTATAAACACATTACAATGAAGTAGTCACTTATAAACACATTACAATGAAAGCGTGAGTTTTTCTTATAGTAAATCCACGTAGGGCTATCTGCTGAGCCCACCGAGGGGAACTGAACCCCTTCTTTCAGAGTTGTAAATCGGGAGACATACCGCTGTATTAGCGGGGGGCAAACACATTACAATGAAGTTGTCACCTATTTTAATTGAAACTCGGAGGCAGCTCTGTGTAACCAAGGAAGACCTGCTGGCAAGTAGTACGGATGACACTAGCGTCCAAAGGCTGCCCCCACAGCAGAGGTAGTGACGTAATAAAGGATGACGAGATAATAGTTCCAAATTTTACCATCATATGTGTCGACATCGAATGGGACTAAGTAAATAGTTCCAATTTTCTACGAGAGAGAGCGTTGTTAGGGACTCTCTGCTTGGTCGCCATAACTACTATCGTAATGTTGAATTTGTAATTTGATACCAGACAGACGACCCTAATGGATGATTACATATAAGCGCCCATGAATTAGAGAATGGTTTGTTTTGTTTTGAATTTCACACAAAGCTACATGAGGGCTATCTGTTCTAGCCGTCCCTAATCTAGCAGTGTAAGGCTAGAAGGAAGACAGCTAGTCATCACCACCCACCACCAACTCTTGGGATACTCTTTTACCAATGAATAGTGGGATTGACCGTACCATTATAATGCCCCCACAACTGAAGGGCGAGTATATTATATTATTAATTCAAATTAATAATAATTCAATGATTTCCATGGAATATAAGCACTTTAGAATTCATCCTTTCACTTATGGTAAGTTTGTTTGTTTTTTGAATTTCGCGCAAAGCTACTCGAAGCCTATCTGTGCTAACCGTCTATAATTTAGTAGTGTAAGACTAGAAGGAAGGTATCTAGTCATCACCACCCACCGCCAACTCTTAGGCTACTCCTTTACCAACGAATACTAGAATTGATCGTCACTTTATAACGCCCACACGGCTGGAAATGGAAGCGTGTTTGGTGCGACGGGGATGCAAACCAGCGACCCTCAGATTACGAGTCTCATGCCATAACCCATTTGGCCGGGCCGCTACTTCAGTTACGAAAATTATGTTAGAACTCGTTAATTAAAATATTAGGTTGTTCAAACAATAATGGCAGATTTTTTATTAAAAGTTTAAGAATATAAAACCAGTTATTTTATGACTTTGTATATACAGTTGAAAAACAAAAGCTTTATTCTATTTGTTAGTACCTTTATTATTTTTTAAAAACTTTATTTTCAATGGTTTAGACATATGCTGTGCTGCTAGGGGGTGTTATTATTCCTTATTTAAAATTATAAAAGATAAACTATTATGTCGAATGTTTAAAAAAAATTAAACAGAGAATTGCCACAAAATGTAATATTGGTATGTGTTACAGTTTCATTGATAAAGATAACTGTAATATTGGTATGTGTTATAGTTCCATTGATAAAGACAAGTGTAATATTGGTATGTGTTATAGTTCCATTGATAAAGATAACTGCAATATTTGTATGTGTAATAATTTCATTGATAAAGCTAACTGTAATATTAGTATGTGTTATAGTCCCACTGATAAAGCTAACTGTAATATTAGTATGTGTTATAGTCCCACTGATAAAGCTAACTGCAATATTTGTATTTGCTATAGTCCCACTGATAAAGCTAACTGCAATATTTGTATTTGCTATAGTCCCACTGATAAAGCTAACTGCAATATTTATATGTGCTATAGTCCCATTGATAAAGCTAACTGTAATATTAGTATGTGTTATAGTCCCACTGATAAAGCTAACTGCAATATTGGTTTCATTTGTGAAAAATTTTGTGCATTAATTATCTCAAATATTTAAACTTATTGACCAATCTCGAGTTGCGATAGACCCGACCTGGCCAGGTGGTTAAGATACTCGATTCGTAATCCAAGTGGCGCGGTTCAACTCTCAGTCACGACAAACATGCTCACCTTTTCAGCGGTGGGGGTGCTATAATATAACGGTTAATCCCATTATTCGTTGGTAAAATAGTAGCCCAACATCAAACCGCGCCCTCTACATTGCGACACTCAGTTATACAACCCCTTCCAAACATGTGGTCAGCTTCCGGCCAGTTACCTTTCTTTGTGAACCTGACGATGACCGAAGAAGGTCGAAACGTTGTTCGCTCTTCTATTTGAAGTGTTTTCTGAGCCCAAAAGAGCCGTTTTTTTGCATATAAAATTCTCAACAAGTGGGTTTCTCGACATCACTGATAGTAGCCCAACAGTTGGCAGAGGGTGGTGATGACTATATATTTTCTCTCTATACCTACACGCCTATATTAGAGACGGCTAACGCAGATAGCCCTTCTGTAGCCTTGCGCGAAATTAAAAAGAAGCAAACAAGATGCAGTAATTAACAGTTTCACTGAAATTTATGAAAAAACTTCACGCAAACCAAATTAATCTTTAGATTTACATTTTTTATATGTTATTATCAAACTTTAGATTTATTTCTGTTTGTTTGTTTTGGAATTTCGCACAAAGCTACTCGAGGGCTATCTGTGCTAGCCGTCCCTAATTTAGCAGTGTAAGACTAGAGGGAAGGCAGCTAGTCATCACCACCCACCGCCAACTCTTGGGCTACTCTTTTACCAACGAATAGTGGGATTGACCGTCACATTATACACCCCCACGGCTGGGAGGGCGAGCATATTTAGCGCAACACGGGCGCGAACCCGCGACCCTCGGATTACGAGTCGCACGCCTTACGCGCTTGCCCATGCCGGGCCAGATTTATTTTTTTTCAATAAGAATAATTATTAAACAACTGTCATTTTATTAAATAAATTACTTTATATTGTATTTGAAAAAAAATTAAAAGTGTTAATAATAAGAAACACACATTTTAGTTGATAAAAAACAATCAACCCATTTTGGAATATTTTATCAAGGAAAGTGTGAACAAGTTAACAAACATTTGAGTTTACCGCACTGTACATCACAATACCATTAAAAATATTTGATATTTCTTATGCACTAATTAATAGCACAGTTTTGTTATTATTTGATAGTATTGAAAGAAAGAAAGAAATAGTTCCAAAAATTAAGACACATTAAGTTTCAGCATTTATAATAATAATATATTTTTCAACAGTTAGGTATTTAAACAGGTAATAGGAGCTCCAGTGGAAGCTAACCCTACTTGTATTGCACTACGACGCCACAATTGTCTATCTGATATCGAACTGTAATATCAACAATACGACGACATAGCAACGCGTTCTTAACGATATCTGGTGGCAGAACCTAGAACTATGACGTCACCCCCTCTTCCTCTGTTGCGGCATCCTTTGGACGTTAAAGTGCTAGGATTGCTAATGTGACATTTGTAATCTCTCTCAAACACTTGTACAATTGTAGAGAATAGGCTAAAATGAATTAACCCTGACTGTTTCTGAAGTGGAAGACAACGCTGATGCTTTCCATAGTATCTATAGTACCCTTAAAACAACACTTTTATCACTGCAAGAGTAAACAAACTGCACGCCATTGGATTGGCTCATTAACTTAACTACCCTGTAACCATCACATCAATGAAGTAACTTATGAACTTCAGAGATGGACATGGTACGATGACTTGCTTCACATGGTCTTCAAATACTATAGCATAACATAATATATAATGACAATAACGGATATATCTTTTCACCTAGGCTGTTCTTCTTACTAAACAAAACTAAAATATTTTCTAACAAAACTTTAAAGTCAGTCTTTATTATTCCTATGTTCACTAAACCTTCCGTTGAACTAGTTAGTATCCATTAATATCACTAGTTAGTATCCATTAGTATCACTAATTAGTACCCATTAATATCACTAGTTAGTATCCATTAGTATCACTAATTAGTATCCATTAGTGTCATTAGTTAGTGTCCATTAGTATCACTAGTTAGTATCCATTAGTGTCATTAGTTAGTATCCATTAGTATCACTAATTCGTATCAATTAGTATCACTAGTTCTTTGCCCACGAGTGTCATCTTTGGCGCATTATAAAAATAACAGTCATGTTGTTTGGTTAAAGAGTCCAACAATGCAGTGAAACAATGACGTTGTCGCCGTGCATGCTGCTACATATCTACCTTGTAGCTAGAGAGACTATTTCGAAAATCTAGGAATTTCTAAGCTTGACACTTGTCTCATATAACGTTCAGGTTGAAAACTACAATCTCCGAACGTTTTTCTTGCAATAACATGATTTGTCGCTGTCACTATGATACAGATATCAGGTGATAATTATCGACGTCTATCACTAAGATACAGATATCAGGTGATAATTATTGACGTCTATCACTAAGATACAGATATCAGGTGATAATTATTGACGTCTGTCACTAAGATACAGATATCAGGTGATAATTATTGACGTCTATCACTAAGATACAGATATCAGGTGATAATTATTGACGTCTGTCACTAAGATACAGATATCAGGTGATAATTATTGACGTCTATCACTAAGATACAGATATCAGGTGATAATTATTGACGTCTGTCACTAAGATATAGATATCAGGTGGTAATTATTGACGTCTATCATTGAGATACAGATATCAGGTGATAATTATCGACGTCTATCACTAAGATACAGATATCAGGTGATAATTATTGACGTCTATCATTGAGATACAGATATCAGGTGATAATTATCGACGTCTATCACTAAGATACAGATATCAGGTGATAATTATTGACGTCTATCACTAAGATACAGATATCAGGTGATAATTATTGACGTCTGTCACTAAGATATAGATATCAGGTGGTAATTATTGACGTCTATCATTGAGATACAGATATCAGGTGATAATTATCGACGTCTATCACTAAGATACAGATATCAGGTGATAATTATTGACGTCTATCACTAAGATACAGATATCAGGTGATAATTATTGACGTCTGTCACTAAGATACAGATATCAGGTGATAATTATTGACGTCTATCACTAAGATACAGATATCAGGTGATAATTATTGACGTCTGTCACTAAGATACAGATATCAGGTGATAATTATTGACGTCTATCACTAAGATACAGATATCAGGTGATAATTATTGACGTCTGTCACTAAGATATAGATATCAGGTGGTAATTATTGACGTCTATCATTGAGATACAGATATCAGGTGATAATTATCGACGTCTATCACTAAGATACAGATATCAGGTGATAATTATTGACGTCTATCACTAAGATACAGATATCAGGTGATAATTATTGACGTCTGTCACTAAGATACAGATATCAGGTGATAATTATCGACGTCTATCACTAAGATACAGATATCAGGTGATAATTATCGACGTCTATCACTAAGATACAGATATCAGGTGATAATTATCGACGTCTATCACTAAGATACAGATATCAGGTGATAATTATTGACGTCTGTCACTAAGATATAGATATCAGGTGATAATTATTGACGTCTATCATTGAGATACAGATATCAGGTGATAATTATCGACGTCTATCACTAAGATACAGATATCAGGTGATAATTATTGACGTCTATCACTAAGATACAGATATCAGGTGATAATTATTGACGTCTGTCACTAAGATACAGATATCAGGTGATAATTATCGACGTCTATCACTAAGATACAGATATCAGGTGATAATTATTGACGTCTATCACTAAGATACAGATATCAGGTGATAATTATTGACGTCTGTCACTAAGATACAGATATCAGGTGATAATTATAGAACTTAAGTATAGATATCAGTAGTGAAAATAATTACCATATTTATTCTGTAGGTAAAGTGGACGCAGGACGTTTTCGGTTGAATTATTTACTCTAATTTTTTAAAGATATACAATAGGATATAGAGATACTTTTTAAATACGAATATTATATTCCATTATCACTTTATAATTGGTGTCCTGCTCTTCATAATAAAGCTACTACGCATATATTTTAAACTTTCAAAAATATTTAAAATGTGATTGAAAGAGAACATATGACGTTCCGCCTTTATTAATATCGCATCATCAGGGCGCAGCTGAAGATAACCATTAAATACACACATTGGTGGCGACATAACAAGACCTCGAGCTTAGCATAACCCAACCCCTTGTGTGTTATTCATCATAGGTTTGTAAACAACTGGAATAGAACTTATATTCGTTTCATCAGGCACGCGCTTAGAGTTGCAGTTAATTCTTTTATGACTTATTGAGTTTCTTTCATGACTTAGTTTGACTTCTGTGCCCAGTCACGTTACTGTTTGGAATACGAAAGACACATAAAGACAAAACTAAAGAAGTTGTTTGTTTGTTTTTGAATTTCTCGCGAAGCTACACCATGGCTATTTGCACTAGTCGTCCCTAATTTAGCAGCCTGAGACTAGAGGGAAGGCAGCTACTCATACCACTTACCGCCAATTCTTAGGCTACTCTTTTACCAACGAATAGTGGGATTGACCGTTGCGTTATAGGGCTGAAAGGGGGTGCATGTTTGGTGCGACCGGGAGTCGAACGCCTTAACCCACCTGGCCGTGTTGGGTCTAAATCAAGGAGTAACTAGTCTTGCCATAACCCGAATTAACACCAGTTTTTTATTATACGAGTCGTTCTTGATACGTAAGTCTCGTGTGTTCTTTGAGTAGTTTATTTTTTAACATGGGTATCTCTCTTTTACATTTTTATCAGATTTAGAAAATTAACAGAAAAAAAAATTTGGAATAAATATTTCCTTCTTAAATTTTTTAAAAAAAATAATAGCTCGGATTTCTGTCTTTTTACAGGTAATAAACAATGAAACTTTTCACAATGTACAGTGTATTGAAGACTTAAGGTTTAATCACAATGTACAGTGTATTGAAGACTTAAGGTTTAATCACAATGTACAGTGTATTGAAGACTTAAGGTTTAATCACAATGTACAGTGTTGTGAAGACTTAAAGTTTAATCACAATGTATTATGTTGTAAAGATAACAAGACAAAAGCATTGTTAAAGAATAATGTGATACCGTTTAATGTAGTCACAGCTGTCAGTTTCAAGTCAGCAGAAGACGTTATGAACATATTTGTACTTTTCATAAAACAGTAAAATCATCTGTAAAACAGAAACAGATGAACTTTGTGAGTAACTGTTCAGTTGTCGTGCATTAAAGTAATAAAATACTGTTCTGTTTAATACCCTACTAGTTTGCAACTGATATGATATTAAACAAAATCCCACGTATTCAAATTACGAAACATACGTTTTATTAATATACTCGTTGAAATATATTTGTTGCTTCAATATTTTCTAACAGCCTGAGACCCGTAGCGCTTTTCATCCAAGTCTGCTATATGTTAAGCATCAATACTCGAGAAAAGCATCAGAGGCTTTCCATTAGAGGGAGCCACGAGTTCGTCGCTGTCTATTGAATTTAAAGGGACAGAGTTGGTTTGTGAGTCAGATTTTGTGGTTTGTTGTTGCGTTACTCGGCTGATGTAACTGGTAAAGAAGGCTCGCAGACACAACAACAACTTAGGTAAACACATTAGTTAAATATGAGTCATTTTATATAGCCTGTGCTCCGTAAATGTGTTTTAGAGATCATATGATAACAACTATGGTTTTGAAAAAAACGCAAACTTGTTAACAAAATCTAATATTAATGTTTTAAGATACTTGTGGATATCGTTACAAAATACAATAAAAATTCACGTGCAGAGCTAGTCGAACATCCACAGAAACATCATAGAGACGTAAGTATTGTTTCTTGGAATTTGTGTACAATAAGTAGCATATAACATTAAAGTGAGTACGCAATTAAAAATATTGACTCTACATGTTTCACGTTACAATGTGTACCTATTATAATATCGGATGTTATTATTTATTGTTTTAAATTATAACCAAATGCTAGGAAATAACACGAGTCTAAATACAGGACTCGTGGCAAAGAGACTTCTAACAACGACATAGCAACGTCTCTTTAATTGTGCACTTTGTTTGTTTGTTTTTAATTTTGCGCAACGCTACACGGCGGATATCTGCGCTAGCCGTCCCTAAATTAGCAGTGTAGGATTCGAGGGCAGGCAATCAGTTACTGTTACCTACTGCAAAGTCTAGTGTATACCAACGAATAGTGCGATTGACTGTAAATTATAAGGTCTTCAAGGCGAGCATTTTGGTGTGACGGGAATTCGAACCCACGACCCTCAGAATACGAGTCGAGCACTTAAGAATCTGGTTATGTGGGGCATAATTGTGTAATGATGTTAAAGGTGAGTGTTATGTATTATGAAGAGAATAATTACAATTTCAACAGAAAGTAGGGATATTTGGTTATTCGTAGACTTCCTATAACGAGTATATAAAACAAAGTGAATCGTGTGATTAAAAGGTACACAAACAAGTAACGAGTTACGAAATGACAAAAAAAAATCAATCTATGCTTTGGTTGGCAAATATAGACTGCTTTATTTAGCCATACGGATCATACCAAACTAGGAAATAAAAATAGTTTAAAAACTATCCATCTAGTTTCAATTAATTAATTTATTTTATTTTTGTCGCAGCATTTATTGTTTTTTGGATACTTTTTACAACAATTCCAAGAACAATCAACTGTGCGTGTATGTGTTTTCTTATAGCAAAGCCACATGAGGCTATCTGCAGAGTCCGCAGGGAATAATCGAACGCCTGATTTTCGCGTTGTAAATTACCGCTGTACTAGCGAGGGCCATATTTATTACTAGCTCAACACTAACAAGTCTTAACTTATTAATTACTAGCTCAACACTAACAAGTCTTAACTTATTTATTACTAGCTCAACACTAACAAGTCTTAACTTATTAATTACTAGCTCAACACTAACAAGTCTTAACTTATTAATTACTAGCTCAACACTAACAAGTCTTAACTTATTAATTACTAGCTCAACACTAACAAGTCTTAACTTATTTATTACTAGCTCAACACTAACAAGTCTTAACTTATTAATTACTAGCTCAACACTAACAAGTCTTAACTTATTAATTACTTGCTCAACACTAACAAGTCTTAACTTATTAATTACTTGCTCAACACTAACAAGTCTTAACTTATTAATTACTTGCTCAACACTAACAAGTCTTAACTTATTAATTACTAGCTCAACATTAACAAGTCTTAACTTTGGCTTAGTAAATTTTAATACTCGATATGTTTACTTTTATGTTGTACCTCCATAAAGTATATACTTTACCTTTACATTTTTCCACGTGTCTATACATCAATGCGCAGGTAGCCCTCGTGTAGCTTTGCGTGAAATTTAAAACAAAGCAAATCTTCCATCAATACGTAGCCCCATTTGTTGGGTTGAATTGGATTGAAAAGATGTTAAAGGACGTGCATTACATATTTACTATTTATATTATATCTGTATATATATATATAATATAATATTTATCGGAATATGAGACTCACAAACCAGTCATGTACGCTGAAGAAGTTTTGTAGCGAGAGTCCGAGTCATCAAGATGGTAGCCCCGCTGACGTAATCAGTAGGAAGGTAGTAGATGAAAAAGTTGCTGTTTTTATACTGGAAATGTTAGCGCCTTTTAAAGACATTATAATTACATGAACTCGTAATGTACGGTAAAGAATACGTTGAATGGTCGGATTTTCATTCACAGATTCGATCGGATGGTTTCGGCACGTGAATTATTTGGAATCCTTGTGGCTCTCTTCCATTAAGCACTACAAAACTCAAAACTTTACCAGATACAAGTGTTTATATGTAGAAACGTTATATATATGTATCATTTATTCCAAATATAATTATAACATACTTAACTAAGACTTGATGTTATGATTTAACAATTGTAAGCCAGAGAAGAAATGATACATAAAGAAATGTGTGTAATTATCCACGTAGTGTAATCATATTGTTGTTACCTGGTTTGGAGTGTTTCTACTGCTAATATAATTTTATCATGTGGTTTGAAATGTTTCTAATTCAACTATATTGTTGTTACCTGGTTTGGAGTCTTTCTACTTCTACTATATTGTTGTTACCTGGTTTGATGTGTTTCTACTTCTACTATATTGTTGTTACCTGATTTTGAGTGTTTTTACTTTTACTATATTGTTGTTACCTGGTTTTCAGTGTTTCTACTTTTCTATAGTTTTATCATGTGGTTTGGAGTGTTTCTACTTCTACTATATTGTGTCAAAGAAGCACTTTGACACAAGAAACATTAGTGTATACAAGAAGCACTTTGACACAAGGACCATTAGTGTATACAAGAAGTACTTTGACACAAGAACCATTAGTGTATACAAGAAGTACTTTGACACAAGGAACATTAGTGTATACAAGATGCATTTTGACGCAAGGAACATTAGTGTACACAAGAAGCACTTTGACACAAGGAACATTAGTGTATACAAGAAGCACTTTGACACAAGGAACATTAGTAGAGAAAAGAAATTTTTTATCTTGACAACAATCGGTTTTTTTTCTGATTACAACAAAATCTTCTGACTTTTTAAGAGACATTTCAATAAATGTTTTGTAAAGTTAAAAATGCTATATTTTGTTAACGATAAGAAACCCTTTTTAATATGAAAATGTCACTTTTGTAATGGTTGAGTTAAAGAGTTTGCTATCATGAAAATATAAGTTTTTAGTGTCGACAAGACACTTCCCGCCGTTCCGCATTCACAGCATGGATTTTCTTACAATAAACATTCAGCTTGTTCACGGCCATGTAATTTCTTCAGGCTTGTAACACATCACTTGTATGTTTACTCCTTCAGTTTTCATTTGTCATTTGAATAGAGGGCATAATCCTTTCATGTCACTTCGACCTCTATGTAAAACAAAACAAAAGACCTCTTGGCTCTCGACAAGCGATCTGAGGTTCGCAGTTCGAATACCCGTACCACAAAATATGCTTCGCTTTTCAGCCTTAGGGGCGTTATTCTGGGATGGTCAATCCTACTATTCGAAGAGTAGTTCAAGAGTTAGCGGTGTTTAATAGTTACTAGTTGCTGAATTAGAGAGGGCTAGCACAGATTGCCCTCGTGAATTTGCTAGAATTTGAAGAAACAAACAAACCTGACCGTAGAAATACAAAAATATAATCGGAGGTTCGATCCCCGTTGAAGAACACGATAGGTAGCCCAATGCGACTTTGTTCTAAACCAAACGACCCAAAGGTCCTTCTTTGTACATGGCTTACATTTAAGAGATGTTTACGCAGATCAAAATCACAAAAGTCCACTGGCGCTCTATTGGTTAATTGTTCCAAGAAGTATACCATTCTTTACCAATGGTTATTTAAGTCGAAGAGTTAACTTTCGTAATTACATGAAAGTTACCACTTTTTCATGACAAACGAAGTCCGAGAAGCTACGTATATTTTTCGCTTGACAACATTTGTATAATGGCATTAATTTGATCAGTATTATTTCACATACAGCTGCTAACTTCAACCGACAAGTTGTACATTTTTTTTCTAACAAGTTCTGAGCAAAATTATAAAAATACATACAAAAATATGTGAATGACTCTATATTTGTTACATCCAGAGCTAAAGTTTCAATCAAATTTTAATTTTCTGTATTACCAATTTCTATTAATAAATAGCATGACAAAGTCTTAGATATTACTCGTTTTAATCAGGCCTAGTGTCGACAAATTCAAAATATATCTATATTTCTAAATGCACTACAATATTTATTATTTATAACTTATTAGATGTAATATAAACAAGTAATACAAATTAAATACACTACAATATTTATTATTTGTACTTATTAGATGTAATAGAATATTTTCCGCTTTACAAGGTTTTGTAAAACAGAGATAATAAACTTACTTTCATTTTTAATAACAAAATTTTTCAAACAACTTCTTGTTTTATGAGAAAGAGAATCAATAAATTTTAATATTGTTTATAAGTTTTCATATACCTGGATAGAACGATGTATTAAGTTATCTGAATTCTTTACTGTTTATGTCTTGTTGTGACTTATGTAGACAGTGGAGTTTCATCAGAATCTATTGTTTAATTTGGTTTGGATGTGGTTTCAGGGCTTCTTGCTGTCAAATACAAGTTTATTTTCTTCCACGTGGGTCGCTGAAAGCTCTCTTGTTTAGAATGTTTATCTTAACACTTCGTTGTTTGACTTGTACCTGGGGCGACAGATTACTTTATTAATGAGCTAAAATCGTTGTTTGACTTGTACCTGGGGCGTCAGATCACTTTATTAATGAGCTAAAATCGTTGTTTGACTTGTACCTGGGGAAAAAGATTACTTTATTAATCAACTAAAATCGTAGTTGGACTTGTACCTGGGGCGACAGATTACTTTATTAATAAACTAAAATCGTTGTTTGACTTGTACCTGGGGAAAAAGATTACTTTATTAATCAACTAAAATCGTAGTTGGACTTGTACCTGGGGCGTCAGATCACTTTATTAATAAACTAAAATCGTAGTTGGACTTGTACCTGGGGCGACAGATTACTTTATTAATAAACTAAAATCGTTGTTTGACTTGTACCTGGGGAAAAAGATTACTTTATTAATCAACTAAAATCGTAGTTGGACTTGTACCTGGGGCGTCAGATCACTTTATTAATAAACTAAAATCGTAGTTGGACTTGTACCTGGGGCGACAGATTACTTTATTAATAAACTAAAATCGATGTTTGACTTGTACCTGGGGCGACAGATTACTGTTGTATGTAAACTGTCACCAGGATGAGTGTAAGTAAGAATGGGATTCAATCACCACTAGGCTAACAACAGCCTTCAGTCAACAAGTGTTGTCTTATTCTGCTGTCAACATGGAACCTGTTGGAGCGTTGTCACTGCCTTCACTGATGTCTAGTTTGATATCTAACCAGTGATATTCAGTTTGATATCCATTCATTGATATCCAGTTTGATGTTTATTTGGTGACGTTCAATTTCATATCTATCCACTGATATCCAGATAGTTAGATATTCACTGATATCCAGTTTAATATCTATCCAGTGATATTCAGTTTGATATCTATTCACTGATATCCAGATAGTTAGATATTCACTGATATCCAGTTTAATATCTATCCAGTGATATTCAGTTTGATATCTATTCACTGATATCCAGTTTGATATCTATCCAGTGATATTCAGTTTGATATCTCTTCACTGATATCCAGTTTAATATCTATCCAGTGATATTTATTTTCAGTGTCCTGTACGAAAGACAACACATTAAAAGCCATCTCCAAAAGTAATTTGTACAACACTCTGATAACGTTCCGAGCTCACGCATTCTGAGAACGTGGACCGTTCTTATGGTCTCCGTGTTGGAATGGAAGGCTGAAAGACGAAATATTTTTCACCGCTTTACGACTCAACAAAGAAGCTTGTGATAACTTTATGACTTGTCAGTTGTATTTAACAACACAAAGTGTATAATTCCCTTGTTGATGGATGAGAGGCAGTTTTTGAATGTTTGTATAACAACTTCACGTTGCTCAGCGCTGGGACGGAGACTACTTTGTAGAAATACATGATTTGAATGAGTGTTGTTGAAACTATGAAAGTTTATTCTTGTGACTGTGTGTCCTGTTTTAAAAGATAACTTTAAACAGTTAAAGATTAATTTTATCTGTAATCATTACTTCCGTTTACTTGCGATTGTTGTTAATAGAACGCAGCTTTCAATTGTATAACGTTTTATAGTTAATGGCAGAACCATAAACTAAGTAGAGAAATTAGCTCTGTTCTAACGAGGACTTTTAAAGTGTGTAAACAGAGCGCAATGACATTAAAATTCAAACCTTCCAGATTTTTGCCTCTTGAAGAATGTCATCATTTTGAATCCGATAAGTTGAAATACTTTATTACTATAAGACATGAATATGATAGTTTTATTGGAAGGAGGTTTGTTACTTACCGTAGATATTTTTATAATTAAAGTCAAAACGACAATTGTTTAAATTATAATTAACACACAACTTTAATGTTACACAATAAATATAGATATGAGATATTAATCACTTAAACACAATTATTGACGTTATTGTAGTAGACTGGCAAGAAACACTATTGTTAATATCATTGTTGTAGACTGACAACAAACAAAATTGTTAATGTTATTGTTGTAGACTGACAACAAACACAATTGTTAATGTTATTGTTGTAGACTGACAACAAACACAATTGTTAATGTTATTGTTATAGACTGACAACAAACACAATTGTTAATGTTATTGTTATAGACTGACAACAAACACAATTGTTAATGTTATTGTTGTAGACTGACAACAAACACAATTGTTAATGTTATTGTTGTAGACTGGCAACAAACACAATTGTTAATGTTATTGTTGTAGACTGTAAACAAACACATTTGTTAATGTTATTGTTGTAGACTGACAACAAACACATTTGTTAATGTTATTGTAGTAGACTGTAAACAAACACATTTGTTAATGTTATTGTTGTAGACTGACAACAAACACAATTGTTAATGTTATTGTTGTAGACTGGTAACAAACACAATTGTTAATGTTATTGTAGTAGACTGACAACAAACACATTTGTTAATGTTATTGTTGTAGACTGACAAAAACACAATTGTTAACGTTATTGTAGTAGACTGACAACAAACAGATTTGTTAATGTTATTGTTGTAGACTGTAAACAAACACATTTGTTAATGTTATTGTTGTAAACTGACAACAAACACATTTGTTAATGTTATTGTAGTAGACTGTAAACAAACACATTTGTTAATGTTATTGTTGTAGATTGACAACAAACACAATTGTTAATGTTATTGTTGTAGACTGACAACAAACACAATTGTTAATGTTATTGTTATAGACTGGCAACAAACACAATTGTTAATGTTATTGTTGTAGACTGACAACAAACACAATTGTTAATGTTATTGTTATAGACTGACAACAAACACAATTATTAATGTTATTGTTGTAGACTGACAACAAACACAATTGTTAATGTTATTGTTATAGACTGACAACAAACACAATTATTAATGTTATTGTTGTAGACTGACAACAAACACAATTATTAATGCTACATGAAAACAGTAAAGTATATATAGTATATAATACACTGAAGTAAAACTTTTATAGTGCATGGTTTCACAGGTACGAATTTACATATAGTACGTGAGTGTGTTTTCATATAGCAAAGCCACATGGGACTATCTGCTGCGTCCACCGAGGGGAATCGAACTCGTCAGTTTAGCCTCGTAAATCCGTAGACTTACCGCTGTATTCGCGAGGGACGATTAGGTGCAACGCCACTAAAACATTGTTGTGTAATTTATTGACACACACATCTATTTATTGCTCTATAAAAATTTTGATTTTGGTAGAATAGGGAAGATTCAGAAATATTGCAATTAATGTGCAAAATGTTTGTACCAAAATTAAAATTATTAGATCAACAAAGCTCTCAACGTATTATTATTACAATTTAGGACATTTAGAGGTTTCAGTGTTTCAGACTTATCGTTTTTGAGATATCTGTAGATAACGTGCCTGGTTTCTGGTCTGTAAAGATTTAAAACACCGTATGCTGTTTTTGTTTTCTAAGCTGTAGAAGTTTCACTGTATACTCTTTTATATTTTTGGCTTACAGAGGTCTCTATACTGTTTTTAGCTTCTCGTCCATATACAGTCTATGAAAAGGTTAGAACACCTTATGAAAGCCTGTCAATTTTTGTAACAGTTTTGGATATATATATATATTTAATCTCAATTTTAACAATACTGAGAGATTATAGAAATATAACTAAACGATTAAATCTGAAGAAAAGACTTTTCAAGATCTTCTGTAAATGTAATTCTACCAAAATGAATATTCTAACTGAGGAAAAGATTTAAATGTTTACTCTATCTGGCATATACAGGTTTCAGAATATAACATTTCTGGTTTCTGGAATATAGAGGTCTCAAGATATACTGTTTTACATTTCTGGTCAATACAGATCTGTTTTTTAGCTTATAGAGGTCTCAGGGTATACCGTTTCTGGTTTCTGACCCATAGAGGTCTCAGAGTATATGTTCCTGTTTCTTGGCCTATACGGTTCTCAATGTTAACATTTTCTAGTCTTACAATATACTGCTTCTGATTTCTGGCCTATACAAAATTCAATTTATATTGTTCTGTGTCATGGCATATAGAATTCTCAAAGAATACTGTTTCTGGTTTCTGAGCAGTAGAGGTTTTAATGTATTATGTTTTTAGTGTCTGCATTACAGAGGTCTCAGTGAATTTTGCGTTTGTTTTTATTTGCTTCTTTATTTAGTATTTGGGTGTTTTCGTTGATTATGTTGTGGTTATTTGATTTGCAGTGTTCGAAAATGTGTGAAGGTGACTTTTTGTGTTCTTTGAATCTGGTTTCCATTTTTCTACTTGTTGTGAAAGTCACCACATTGTATTTTATACATAAGGTTGGTGTGGTGTTCGCTCCTCTATATAAGAAAAATTCTTGACCAAAACCAGCCGTCTTTACATATATATTTCTCTACAAGTGAGTTTTCTCGTCATCACTGATTAAAAAAGCATTCTGTCTGCCAAGGCTTAGCAAAATCCAAAGCATGGACTTCACATCCTCACAAGTAAGTACTCTTTCACTGGTGAATCATCCAACCAACAAAGACGTTGTCTACACACAAGACTTGAAGTAACACCTCGATCTCATCTAAAGAAGAAGTCGTGGCTTGAAGTGGCTGCACTGGTTTCCCAGAAGATCTGCAATTCATATTCCCTTTTCAGCCAACCTCCATGGCTTTGGTCTGCAAAAGATAAATGGCCGAGCCAACCTGCAGTGAGTACAACCTGCATGTTCAACAGAGAATGTCCTCAAGGTGCAGGGGAAGCAGCTTGCCAGAAGATGTTCCAGGAGCTTGGACTGAAGGGAAATCTTATCATTGCAACAGGCGACTCGTTAACATCAGAGATCATGACAGCAGGTTGGGGATTTGTTGCGTTTCTTGATGGCACACCCATAATTGAGAATTCTTCTGAAGCATGCACTTTGTACACAAGTTACCAGGATGGAACTTGAGGCTCTCAAGCAAGCTATTGGATGGCTTGTCCGAGAATCCCCTGCTGTCACCCCAGTTGTGTTTGCTACCAATTCTATGGTAGTGTTTCAGAGAATCCAGCACAGCTGGCTTCCTGATGGGTGAATAGCGGCTGCACCTTATCTCCATGATAAATCTCCCTCCTTTCTGTATGTCCTTGGCCACGCTGGTGTCCAGTACAATAAGAAGGCTGACAAACTTGCAGCCGAACCAACAAACCAGATGTCACTCTTTCCTCAAGATATAACACTCTTGTGCCAGAAATCAGTACGCCAAAGTATCATAGACTCTCTTATGCACTCTAAGATAAAGAAAGAATTCTCAGCTTCAGGACCACTTTTGGCATCTCTCGTGACAACTACAACAAAGGCATGGACAGATGTCACAAGAATCAGTTGATCACCGTAACATTAGTAGAAATACACCAGAGAGGTTTTGTGACCCGCTGGACATATCTTCTGGGATGATCACCAGCCAACCCAATAACTCAAGTAACTCGGCTTTATTGTTTATGGTTTCTTGCCTATCAAGGTTTCATTGTATATGTTCTTGTTTTTTAGCGTATTGAGTATCATTCCCGTCGGTAGACGTATGTGTCGCAGGGTACACGGTTCCTCGTTTCCTGGTCTACATATGTCCCATGGGTTACACTTTGTTTTCTGACTTATATGGGTATCATGATTTGCGGTTTGTGACTTCTTGGCTATAGAAGTATAAGATTACCCTCTTTCTGGTCTCTGACCTATTGAGTTCTTAGGGTATGCTGTTTCTGGTTTTTGGCCATTAGAGGTTTCACGGTTTACTGTTTTTGGTGTCTGGTCTATTGACGTTTTAGTGTATATCGTTTCAGATTTCATAATATACTGTTTTGGATCATGGCCTCCCCATGTTTTAGTGTATACTGTTTCTGGTTTTGGGTCAATAGAAATTTCAGTGCACACTGGTTCTGGTATTCGGCCAATAGAAGTGGTTCACTAGAGCCTGGATACATTTATAGATTCAATAAATACTTTTCGTTATCCCCTCCTCAAAGAAAAAGAGTTTTAGTTTACGTATAACCACCTATTCTACATTAAAGATGTCTGTAAGTATTCTCTACACAAAGGATCCATAAAACATAGCCACTCTTTTAATATGATGCTTGATGTCTGTAAGCATGCTTTACACAAAGGATTTATGAAACATAGCCACTCTTTTAATATTATGCTTGATGTCTGTAAGCGTGCTCTACACAAAGGATCCATGAAACATAGCCACTCTTTTAATATTATGCTTGATGTCTGTAAGCGTGCTCTACACAAAGGATCCATGAAACATAGCCACTCTTTTAATATTATGCTTGATGTCTGTAAGCATGCTCTACACAAAGGATCCATGAAACATAGCCACTCTTTTAATATTATGCTTGATGTCTTTTCAAGGTAAACTAATATTTTTTCTCTTCCCATGTTCGTACATTTTTCTTCATTTTCTTTCTTAAAAAACACAAAACTAGTTAGGGTTACAAAGTGTACTTTCTTATACCATTTTTCTTAATGAATCTTCGAAATATTTTGTATTTATCACAGTGTTGTCGTTCTTTCTACAACTGTTAGACCAAACTAACTACCTGTCGTTTCTATTTATACATCGGTAAGACAACTGTTCGTTAACTACCTGTCGTTTATATTTATACATCTGTAAAACAACTGTTCGTTCCCTTCCTTATTATCAAACATGACATCAATAAATACACGGATATTTCACACGAACAGAACTAGATGCATGAGAAAAACATTTCGAATAAAGGTGATGGTAGAATAATGTTGTTGTTTTTTCCCTAAGGTTTCGTGAAGAGATGTGAGGTAAGATCGAAATGTTCTATTATCGACTGTAATTACTAGCCTTCGTAATAGTGAAAGGTCGTTAGAGTGTGATAATTTTTCTGAAACGAAGGAAGCCAGTAAGGCTGAAGAGACGAGAAAGGTGTTGTATTGTGATACAGGTTGACTGGATAAAATTATTTTATCATGCATTTGGTGACAAACTAAAAAAACTGTCTCAATTTTGTTAAGCCTAATAATTACCTATAACTAATAATATATTTTTTTGTATTAAAAGACAAAAACAGTTCCACTACTATTTCCCATTATATTTAACGTAGTGCAAGTCTGAAAATTTTTTTTTCCAAAAACCTAGTTTTCAAGTATTGCTATTAAATTAGTTTTGAATTATTGCTATCTCGTTTATCAGTCACAAATAAACAATAAATGAATACAAATATTAATTAATTTTTTACCGAGGTTTCATTTAATACTTCCTTATTGATTCTTTAGGGTTATGTAAGATAATTCCCGCAGACATTTGTATTTCTAGATGGAAAGTTTCAAGAAGTTAACTGTAACGCAGACAAATTAGTTTAAAACGAATTTCATCTCACTGATGTCGTGATTTACAAACCCGATCTGTTACCCATGTTGTTGTTTCACGAGGGTAATAATTATGTAAAATGTACCTCACATAAAATCCACTTTTCATAGAACATCAGTAACAACAGAAATATGTTTTTATATGACCACCCTAGGGCTGAAATTGTGCACTTTTCAACATATATTTTCGACAATTTCTATAACACCGTCAGTTTTATCACTTGTTTACTTAGATTAGTGCAGCCCCCAGTGGCTCAGCGGTATGTCTGCGGACTTAAACGCTGAAATCCGGGTTTCGATACCCGTGGTGGGCAGAGCGCAGATAGCCCATTGTGTAGCTTTGTGCTTAATTCAAAACAACAACAACAAGATTAGTGCAGGTTATGATAGCCCGAATATTTCCCAAGAATCTTAATTTGTAAAATATTTTACAAGAGATGTTTAGTTAGAGTTTTAAACTTATGACTGAAGAATCTTGGCTTCTGTGTAGTCACTCAGGTTATAAAGTAATGGGTGGGTTGTAACTTGGAACCTTTCTTCTAGGTTTAGAACTTCTGGCAGGTTATGGCCCTAGAAGTCAGTCATTCATTCATGTTGGGACATCTCCGTTAGGGCCCAGCATGGCTTAGCGCGTTAAGGCGTGCGCTTCGTAATCTGAGTGTCGCGGTTTCGCGCCCGAGTCGCGCCAAACATGCTCGCCCTCCCGGCCATGAGGGCGCTATAATGTTACGATCAATCCCACTATTCGTTGGTAAAAGAGTAGCCTAAGAGGTGGTGATGACTAGCTGCTTTCCCTCTAGTCTTACACTGCTAAATTAGGGTCAGTTAGCACAGATAGCCCTCGAGTAGCTTTGTGCAAGATTCAAAAACAAACAAACAATCAAACAAAACATCTCCGTTATAGAGGTTGGTTCCAACTGACCACCATCATTGTCCTTCGTGTCCCCTCTGAGATCTTAAAGCTTATCCACTGTTTTAAACTATCCTCCATTCCTTAACATCTTCTGTTATAAACGTTTCTATCTTGTTTTGCCTTACAATCTATTAACATCTTCTGACATAAACGTTTCCATCTTGTTATGTTTTACTTTGTATTTTTAGCTCAGTTTACGAACTGACCCTCGTGCGCATGCTTTGGTCGCAGCAACCCCCGTTATCTGTACAAGAACAAAATATATCGTGGTTTTTAAAGCAGCTCATAGCAAAAGTGTTACTTGCCTGTCTCTGAAATTTAAAAAAAAGTTAACTCAGTTTATTCAACTTATTCTCTCTCTTAAAAACCTATTTGTGGCCTAAAAGAGGTCGTGACCCATCGTTTGAGAAACATTGCTCTAAAGTATATTACCTCTGTTACTTTATGTCTTTATGAGTTCTTATTTTTACATTAAGCTTTTAAGATCTCTTCATTATTTTTTTTCTATTTATCCGTAATATATCTTTGGAATATCCGTATCTCAAACACTTCTATTAATTGTCCAAATCTCTGTACAATACAACAGTGTACACATACATCATCTCAAACACTTCTATTCATTGTCCAAATCTATGTACACAACAGTTTACACATACATCATCTTTGTCCAAATCTCTGTACACAACAGTGTACACATACATCATCTCAAACACTTCTATTGATTGTCCAAATCTCTGTACACAACAGTTTACACATACATCTTTGTCCAAATCTCTGTACACAACAGTGTACACATACATCATCTCAAACACTTCTATTGATTGTCCAAATCTCTGTACACAACAGTTTACACATACATCTTTGTCCAAATCTCTGTACAATACAACAGTGTATACATACATCATCTCAAACACTTCTATTCATTGTCCAAATCTATGTACACAACAGTTTACACATACATCATCTTTGTCCAAATCTCTGTACACAACAGTGTACACATACATCATCTCAAACACTTCTATTGATTGTCCAAATCTCTGTACACAACAGTTTACACATACATCTTTGTCCAAATCTCTGTACACAACAGTGTACACATACATCATCTCAAACACTTCTATTGATTGTCCAAATCTCTGTACACAACAGTGTACACATACATCATCTCGTTTTTAATTTGATATTAATTTTGGTTGATATAAGAATTTGTTTAAAATTGCTAAAGGCATTTTTTTCAATAAATACAACATTCTCTATACTTCTGTCTGGTCAGTGGACGAAGCAGATAGCCTGATGTAGCTTTGTTATACCCACACTCGATACTCTTTGGTGGATGCAGCAGACAGTTTTATGTGGCTTTGTTGTACCCACACTCGATACTCTTTGGTGGACGCAGCAGACAGCTTTATGTGGCTTTGTTGTACCCACACTCGATACTCTTTGGCTGACGCAGCAGATAGCCTGATGTGGCTTTGTTATACCCACACTCGATACTCTTTGGTGGACGCAGCAGACAGCTCTATGTGGCTTTGTTGTACCCACACTCGATACTCTTTGGTTGACGCAGCAGATATCCTGATGTGGCTTTGTTATAAGAAAAACACTCAAACTTATCTTTTCTACACCAATGTTATCTTATGTGAATAACTATCCAAAACAAATAAAGTTTTTCGTTTTTACCCTTCTTTTTATGTTTTTATTATTTTAGATTTGGAATTTTGTTTCTTCTAACTGATAACCATTGTCTTTCTTTTCTTAAGGCCCACATTAGATCCGTATCTTTGATTATTTATCCGCTATGATTTTTCCTTGTATTACTTTGTATTACTTCCATGTCTCTCGAGTAATATCTTATTTAATTGTTCCTATTTGTTCACACTATCCGTTGGTAATAAGTCAATTGTCCTTACCGTTTAAACAGACAACGTCAAGACATTCTATTAACTTTCATTGAAATAGAAACCCTATGACCCGAGAGCTTTTGAAAGGGGCAAACTTGAAGTGATAGTTTGTTTGTTTGTTTTGGAATTTCGCGCAAAGCTACACGAAGGTTATCTGAGTTAGTTGTCCCTAATTTAGTAGTATAAGACTAGAGGAAAGGCAGCTAGTCATCATCACCCACCGCCAACTCTTGGACTATTCTTTTACCAACGAATAATGGAATTGACCGTAACATTATAACTCCCTCACTGCTGAAAGGGCGAGCATGCTTGTTGCTACGGGGATTCGAACCCACGACCCTCAGATTACGAGTCGAACGCCTTAACACAGCTGGCATTCTTGACGCGGGATTGAACCGGTGATGTAAAAATAAAGCGTTTAGTGGCATCATGGTGTTCCGGGAATTGTTTATTTTTCTGTGTACTGTTGTGAGCGTCTTATTTCCTGTGCAACGTAGATGATGGCGAGAGTGTGTGTATGGAGAGGTGGTCGTGATATTTTAATTTTGCTAAAGTATGTGTATTTAAAAAAATACATGTTTAGGTGTTTAAGTAAAGTAAAATAAAATATCTTGTGAAAGATATGTTTTATTAATTAATTAAAAAATTAGCTTTGATATTTCATGAAATATTAAGTGAAGAATAAAATTATTTTTCTTTCTCTGACAGAAATTAATCACCAGAGGTCACTGATTCCTGTCTCTAGGTTCATTCTGAAAGTCTGAACACTTTTAATGGTGAACTTTGTCCAATATCTTATTGTAATTTATAAAACAGACATAAATGTCATGTTCATGAATAAATCCCTTCTCTAGTAGTTGATGGTAAAAAAACTTTAAAATTTCAAGGTTTCCGGTCATGCAATGACTGTTGAAGTACTTTGCTGAATTTTGAATTTCTGAGACGTTTATTCCTGTATAAAGTAATCTCGTGCTTTGAAAGGAGTGACGAACCTTTGTTTCTCACCAGTTTTTAATATATTTCTTATTATTTTCTTTGATTTCATCCTTTTTGATTTTAAAAATATAGAAAACACATCTTTGTTGTTTCCTCGGAAGGGTTAGAGTAAAAGTGGATGTAAAAACATTTGATAAAAACTTATTCGCTGCTGGCTATTCGAAAGTTAACAGCAAATGGCTTTTCGAGATAGAACCTCAGATCATGAGAAATATAGTTTTTGATAGTCTAATTAAGGGCTGTTTATGTCCTCCTGAAATCTAACTTTTGCTTTTTTATTCTTAAGTGGGGAGAAGCTTGATTCAGTTTATTAAACTTCTGAAAGTTGTTTGGTTCTGAGCGTACTAAAAGTAACAAGTGTTCTTCCACTTGATTGGGCCTAAGAAAAGTTGAACATTACTTTACCTGACTCTTAGCTGCTTGTGTGTGAATTTCAGAAATTCACCATTCATCACGAATTATACACACATATGAATTGAAGAACAAAAAGTACTATTGATAAAATAGTGTAGGTTTTCACCTGATAAATACAATGCACTATTAATAATTATATAATGACCAATGTATAACATTTTAAAGAATTCACAAGCTGAAGAAATATAGAACACTATGTAGATTCTTTATTTCGGCTGGAGTGATATATTAAAACCCAAATATCACTAAATTATAGTTTAATTTCGACTTTACTTACTGATAGAGAATACTTTATTACAAGTTACAGATTTTATGGTAAGTTTGTTTTTGAATTTCGTGCAAAGCTACAGGAAGGCAATCTACGATAGCCATCCCTAATTTAGCAGTGCAGGGTCAGAGGGAGGCACCTCGTCCTCATCACCCTCCGCCAACTCTTTGGTTACTCTTTTGCCAACGAATAGTGGGATTGACCATGACGTTATAAAGCCCTCACAGCTGAAAGGGCGAGCATGTTTGTTGCGAGAGGGATTCGAACTCACGACCCTCGGATTGCCAGTCGAGCGCCCTAACCATCTGCCATGTCGAGACTTAGCGGTAAGTAAGATAAGTTTTAAAACAGGAATGATGTTTCAGTATTCAGGTTTTACAGTAAAAATCGTTTTAACTGAGTTAATAATGAAGGTACAGCTGGAGTTTCAAAACTCAGTGAGGTATTCATCGATTGACAATATGCAATTTTGCCTCAACTTGGAAACTTGTTTGTGAGATATATCGTTTCGCATTACAGCAGAGTGAAACGTGCATGTCAAACTGATAGATACGTGCCCGGTTATTTCTGACTGTACCAAAAATATTATCTTTAATTAACCTGGATGTCTGATATGCCAGTTCAGTATAATTACTTTATCCACAATAGTCCTATCGGCATTTAGGTTTAACTACACCTATTTCTCTTCCATTCGGAAACTTACGACTCTGTTACTAATTTCACGAAGATGCATTTGTTACATGAGACATCAAAGTTCAGAAGATCCGTTTCTTGCATAAGATTAGTTGTAATTAAGTACACGTGAATTAAACTTGTTGGAACGCCGGTAATTACATAGAAATGGAGCAATACGGATAGAACAAACTACATAGTAACTGTTTTGAACAAGGAAGTAATCTGACAAATATCAGATGAACTAGTACATTCCGTCGTTTGATATCTTCTGGAAAAAAACGTTCATCTGCTAAGTCACGATATTTCACCCCTTAAGAGGTTCCGCTTACCAGAATGATTACTGTAGTGGTAGTTCCTGGTATGTGTTGGTGGTTGGAAATTCATACAAAGTGTATGATACTTGGGATCTAGTTCCAAGCAGTGTTATATAGTTGTGTTCAACACATATCTCATGTCCGAGATTTATTCATTTTCTTCTATGTATGTATATATATATATATATATACACTGCTGGCCAAAATCTTAAGGCCAATGAACACAAAGAAAAAAATATGCATTTTGTGTTAGACTCAACCACTTATTTGAGTGGAGCTTCGAAAGATAAAAATAAGAAAAGGAAAAAAAATAATAGGGAAAATGTGAACGCTATGAAATTAGCCTAAATACTAGCTGGTCAAAAGTTTAAGACCATTCTAAAACGAAGCGTTAATTGGTAAACACGTAACAAAATTTAGTCATTTGCGTTCAAGCATTAGCGTTGTCAACATCTCCCACTAACATCTTTGTATCACATTGGGTAAAAACATGGCAAAGGCTAAAAAGTTAACTGAGTTTGAACGTGGCAGAATTGTCGAGCTGCAAATGCAAGATCTCTCTCAACGTGCCATCGCTGGTGAGATTGATTAGAGTAAAACTGCTGTTGTAAATTTCTTAAAAGACCCTGAGAGATACGGAACGAGAATTTCAAGTGGTCAGCCCAAGAAAATTTCACCGGCATTGAACGGGAGGATTTGACGGGTTGTCCGGCAAGACACCAGCCGATCGTCGAACCAGATTAAGGCCCTTACGGATGCAGAATGCAGCTCAAGAACAATAAGGCGGCTTTTACGAGAGAAAGGCTTTAAACAAAGGCCACGCCTCCTTCCACACCACGAAATAGTTCGGTTAAACTTTGCTGAGAAGACCAAACATGGGACGTAGAAAAGTGGAAGAAGGTTTATTTCTCTTTTGAGGAACAATCTAACCTGATGGTCCAGATGCTTCCAACGTTACTGACACGATAAGGATATTCCACCAGAGACATTTTCTACTCGACACAGTGGAGGAGGTTCCATCATGATCCGGGGTGCTTTCTCCTTCCATGAAACAATGGAACTTCAGGGTATACAGGGGCGTCAGACAGCAGCTGGCTACATTGGCATGTTGGAGAGAGCATCCTCACCAGCTAGTATTTAGGTTAATTTCATAGTGTTCACATTTTCCCTATTAAATGCTAAAAAGTTTTTATTTTTATTTTCTCTTTTCTTATTTTCATCCTTCAAAGCTCTACTAAAATAAGTGGTTGAGTCTAACAACACATGCACATTTTTTCTTTGTGTTCATTGGCCTAAAGATTTTGGCCAACAGTGCAGATGGATGGTCAAATTTTGTTCTTAAAACTTGAACCCATGTAAAAACTGGATCAAAAACTTGACGTATTAAAGAAGATACTGGCTCTCACGAAATTTGTTTGTCTTCAATAGTTTGTATGTTGGTGGCATTAAGATTTGTAATAACAGTTAAAATTTTGTTGAATTTAATAACTATTAGCATGTATCTAGTACCTGGTACGTTCCTGTAGGAATACCAATATTTGTCTCTTGTACTTAAGATGTTTCTCAAATTGTTGGTCAAACTGATGTTTGTATCTAGTATTTGAGATATTTCTGCGTTGTTGGACATACCAAAGTTTGTTTTTAATACTTTAGTACACTTTATCAAATCTCTAAAATGATCTACAAGCTGAATATTTCTTCTTTAGATGATGATAAGGAATTGCTTGTTATCTTAAAGATTGTCTCATATGTTTCATTTATTATATAAATATTGATCCTATTATGGAAATTGTCTAAAATAATTAACATGTTATACTGACTGGTAATTATTTGGAAAGTTTATTCCAAGTAATTAACAGATATGTACATCTACCTCTTCTATGAGAGATGCTTTTCACTTCACGCAAAACACTGAATGGTAAACGGAAGATATGTTACAGTGGCGAAAAAGAAAACAAGTACTCTTAACAACCTCTCTAGTTACTTGAAGTAAAAATAATTTGTGTGTTTTGAAATTTATTAGTCGTTAAGATGTGGTTTATATAGTGATTTCAAAGAATATTTCCTGGGTTTGAGATTAATTATAGAATTTTACATTATCTACTTATTTATTACAATACATTATCTACTTATTTATTACAGTGCCGTCTATTTTCTGTCTATGTGACCGAAAGTTACCTCATGCTCTTACAATGTTTCTTTATTTCACATCTCAATATTTTTATGTTCATACATTTATCAGTCTAATTGGTTATCTGCAATTTTTCTCTTGTTTTATTGCATTTTATCATATGTATATTCATTTTCATATTCCATTTTACAAGTTTGAAACACGTTATTTTTACTATGTACCGCACGAAGTTTAAAAAACTATGTGCTTTACATCTAAGTCTCTGAATTTCACCGGTGTGATGTTGTTATTATTTATCTAATTTTGACTAAAATATAAGATTGGAATATTGTCCACAAACAACGTCACACATAACAAGAATACAGCGAATCAATGACGAAACGTTTGGTTGTTTTGTTGAATCAACATTCGAGAGTCAGCATCGCTTAAGACTCAAGGTAAATATTTATGAATTAGGCTACTATTTTAACATTCAAATACTGCAAGTTGTTGGAGTACTAATTACAAATAAACAGCATTTGAAATGAAGATATTTCAAGAAGTAAATGGAACAAGTTTCTGTTTGTTTTTATAAACGATTTGTTACAATTTAAATAGTTGTTAAATTGTAAAAACATAATGTATTCTAGAACGTTAACTGTCCCCCTTCAAATAAATTAATTACAAAGCAAACAACGTCAATAAAGTATTGAGAAATATTGTTAGAACATGACCGAAAAACTGACAAAACTTTAAATGACTAAAACTAAAATAAAAAAATGATGAAAAAAACCACGAGACAAAGATGATTAAGAAAAACAGCACAAGAAAAAGATGATAAAGTAAAACAGCACGAGACAAAGATGATGAAGAAAAACAGCACGAGAAAAAGATGATAAAGAAAAACAGCACGAGACAAAGATGACAAAGAAAACCAGCACGAGCTGAAGGTGATAAAGAAAAGTTAAGAAATACAAAAGGGAATCCTCAGTAGCAGCGGCATTTTAAATCGTTTTAGGTAGGTTTAGAGTAAATTAAGTTATGAGACTTTTTGTTTTCATTAGCTATATTTTTGCGCCAGCAATATAAAACGTGAGACACACAAACATGTGATATGATTTTATTACAATTCAAGGTCTCAACTTGCATACCCAAAAGATGAAATTATTTATTAATCTATGACACATTTCGCGTGATGAAATACACCAATTGAAAGGGTTTGACTTCTTCAGTCCAAAACTGTAATTAGCTCTCCAATCAGTGAAGAGATGACTAAGCTATGAGTTAAATATTTGTATTTGAAAAACTCAGAGACAGTCAATGAGCAGATATGATGCGGCTAACATTAATTTATTCGGACCAAAAACTTAGATACTTCTGAAATGTCACAAAGAACTTAAAAGTCTGAAGGTTTGATCACTAGTTCAAAAACAACAACAACCTGATATGCATAAATTAGATTTATTACAAATGTACACAAAAGATTTTAAGCACAGAGCAAACGCTGATATGTTTGTTGTTCATGATAAAGTCTAGTTGTCCCTTCTGGAAATTTCTTGGTAATATTTAAATCAAAACATATTTACAGACATGGTTTTTACACCGTTCTTTAGAATGAGAAATTTCAGCTTCGTTTTATTTTTACATATTTATACCTAGATTGATAGATATTAATACTGAATGTTACAATATTTAATTTAAAAGTTAGGATATGATAATAAAGGACAAATTGAAAAAAAACAAAACGCGAAACTTCGCAGAATTATGTTGAGCAAGCTGAACTACCACATAATATCCTGGAGTGTCTTGTGCCTAAACTACCACATAATATCCTGGAGTGTCTTGTGCCTAAACTACCACATAATATCCTGGAGTGTCCTGTGCCTAAACTACCACATAATATCCTGGAGTGTCCTGTGCCTAAACTACCACATAATATCCTGGAGTGTCCTGTGCCTAAACTACCACATAATATCCTGGAGTGTCCTGTGCCTAAACTACCACATAATATCCTGGAGTGTCCTGTGCCTAAACTACCACATAATATCCTGGAGTGTCCTGTGCCTAAACTACCACATAATATCCTGGAGTGTCCTGTGCCTAAACTATCACATAATATCCTGGAGTGTCCTGTGCCTAAACTACCACATAATATCCTGGAGTGTCCTGTGCATTTACTCAACTGCATGTTTTGCCAGTTTCTCATGAACGAAGCTTGTAACGACTCAACTCTCTTGTTATGATGGTCTATTGATCTTTATCTTCGGCGTTGGATTTAGCTGAACATTCTCACACTGTGTTTGGTTTTGCTGATTTAAAGAAAATGCCTCTCTGATGTGATAGCCCTTTCTCCAAGTCGAAGTCACGATCAATCTACAGCTGAAATGCATGGCCCATTTTAAATTAAAGCTGGAAAACATTTAAACAACATTTAAAGTGATCATTTGTTTGCCTTACTTTTCAATTTGGCCAGCAATATCCAGATCACCTGATACAGTGATTAGACCAACAGTCTCCAGATCACCAAAGATAGTGATTAGACCAACAGTATCCAGATCACCAGAGATAGTGATTGGACCAACAGTATCCAGATCACCTGAGATAGTGATATAATTTAAGAACATCGATGTTTTTGCAGATAATGTCAAAATTTGGACGTACAGACAGAAAATTAACATCAACAACACCATATTTTTTCCCAGTTCTCTTACTGTTCAGTCCTTTTTGTTGCTCAGTTCTCTTGTTGTTCAGTCCTGTTTTTGCCAAGTTCTCTGGCACTTCAATCCTGTTACTGCCCAGCTCTATTGCTGTTCAGTCCTGTTATTGCCAAGTTCTCTTGCTGTTCAATCCTGTTTTTGCCCAGTTCTCTTGCTGTTCAGTCCTGTTATTGCCCTGCTCTATTACTGTTCAGTCCTGTTATTGCCCAGTTTTCCTGCAGTTCAGTCGTATTATTGCCCAGCTCTTTTGTTGTTCAAACCTATTGTTGTTAAACTTATGGTCAGTAATGTTTTAATGAACTTCACACTGTAAGCTGCCAAGTACCCACTGTATACCCTCGGTTCATGTCCAGTAGATCCCCGTCTTGTTTGGTTGTTATTCTTCTCTTGCTTGTATACCCTCGGTTCACGTCCAGTAGATCCCCGTCTTGATTGGTTGTTATTCTTCTCTTGCTTGTATACCCTCGGTTCATGTCCAGTAGATCCCCGTCTTGTTTGGTTGTTATTCTTCTCTGGCTTGTGTACCCTCGGTTCATGTTCAGTAGATCCCCGTCTTGTTTGGTTGTTATTCTTCTCTTGCTTGTATACCCTCGGTTCATGTTCAGTAGATCCCCGTCTTGTTTGGTTGTTATTCTTCTCTGGCTTGTATACCCTCGGTTCATGTCCAGTAGATCCCCGTCTTGTTTGGTTGTTATTCTTCTCTTGCTTGTATACCCTCGGTTCATGTCCAGTAGATCCCCGTCTTGTTTGGTTGTTATTCTTCTCTGGCTTGTGTACCCTCGGTTCATGTCCAGTAGATCCCCGTCTTGTTTGGTTGTTATTCTTCTCTTGCTTGTATACCCTCGGTTCATGTTCAGTAGATCCCCGTCTTGTTTGGTTGTTATTCTTCTCTTGCTTGTATACCCTCGGTTCACGTCCAGTAGATCCCCGTCTTGATTGGTTGTTATTCTTCTCTTGCTTGTGTACCCTCGATTCATGTCCAGTAGATCCCCGTCTTGTTTGGTTGTTATTCTTCTCTGGCTTGTATACCCTCGGTTCATGTCCAGTAGATCCCCGTCTTGTTTGGTTGTTATTCTTCTCTTGCTTGTATACCCTCGGTTCATGTCTAGTAGATCCCCGTCTTGATTGGTTGTTATTCTTCTCTGGCTTGTGTACCCTCGGTTCACGTCCAGTAGATCCCCGTCTTGATTGGTTGTTATTTTTCTCTTGCTACACACACTTGCTTATTGTTAAAATAAGATATGTTCCTCTTACGTAGAGACCAAATTTTGACGCTGTATTTTCCAAGTTTGTTTGATGTATGGTTTTTGATATCAACCAAGACTGAATGCAGGCGAATAAAGCAACGAATAGTAAGATTAACCATCACTTTATGGCACTCACACGGCTGAAGGAGTGAACATGTTTGGTGTGATGGAGACTCGGACCTGCGACATTATGAGTCGAGAGCTTTAATCACCTAGCTATGCCGGGCTACGTGCAGGAAAAACTAGAGGTAGAGAGATATATGGATATGAAAGTTATGATATAGCCTCTGTGGAGTATTACATTCTCTCTAAGTATCATTGTTAATAAGAAAGGAAGCACTTAACATTTCACACTTCAATGTTTTTCCTCTGTTAAGGCTGCTCAAATGTCTGGATATGGTGAAGGCGTCTTCCGGTCAGCATGATAGATTTAGTTCTTGACAACTGGAAAGTTTAACTTGATGAGAAAGTTAGGCCTACAATTACTGTAAACTCTTCGTAATAATAAGGACTGTATGAATTTTGTTTCATGTCATTTGACCTCTGACACCTTTTCAACAGAACATACAGTTATTCTTGATAACGAGAAATCAACTTGAAGTAAAAATCTATCACGGAATGACTTGTATGGGTAATAACACTGTCATTAATAAAGCACAGAACAACGTTCAGACCTTCTTAGGTCATCTTCGAGTTAATGTTGTTCCCTGCTTTGTTAGTAAAAGTGTTACTACCAGCACCAGCAGTTCTGAGATACAATGTACGGTCAGAAGACTACAACAGGTGTCTTATCTGTCTAGGTAACTTTGTTTGTGGTCACTCATTTGAGGATGAAACTGAAAAGTAAAAATGGAATTTTAATTTAGATTCAAACATAAAAACAAAATCAGAAATGGAAGTCAAGATTACATAGTAAGCAGGTAAGTTCGTGGAAGTCAAGATCACATAGTAAGCAGGTAAGTTCATTAATCTTATAAAGACATCATTGTTCGTGAACTTGTCTAAGTCTGAGATTAGTTATGATACCTTCATTTCTCTAGGTTCTCTTATTGTTGATTGTGGTTGCGTTCGCCAAACCAACCAAACCACTGGACATCCATGAATCAGAGAAAACTTTCTTCTTCATAATAACACAATGGCTGGTGTTGTATAACTCATACATACGAGAAACTGAAATATTGACTGTTGTGTGACGTAGTTTCCTCACAGAAACAGCAAAAAACACAGTTGATTTGATCATTTACACCAAGTGTGTGATAATACCTTCCAAATACTGATACTGTATCACTAGCAATGAAATGTTTGCAACTTCATAACTTATCAAGTATTATCAGCTCTACTAAGACATGCCATGAACACCAAAATGTGGAAATATAATTGTTCATTGAATATTTATTGTAAAAGTGGACCGATTTGTTTTACAGCGTGGCAATTATTATGGATTACCTCTCCTTATGATGAGAACATATCCAATTTGTCAGCATATGAATTGTGGACATGATGTAGAACTGAAACCTATTGTAACAGTTGATAACTCAGAGTCTGAGAAATGCAACTGAAGAAACTTCAGTTTCCGTGTGCTAGTTACTTCATGACGTAAACTGTTGGTCGATCCGTGTGCACATTCTATCACTGATGTGTTGGAAGAATAGTGGATAACATGATCCAGAGAACTTAGACAGATTAACATGACTCATGTATCCAGTTGTGTTAGTTACCGTTGGATTGTACAAATGTGTGATTCATTACACCATCTACATACAGTCTGATGGATTGTACAAATGTGTGATTCATTATACCATCCACATACAGTCTGATGGATTGTACAAATGTGTGATTCATTATACCATCTACATACAGTCTGATGGATTTTACAAATGTGTGATTCATTATACCATTTACATACAGTCTGATGGCTTGTTCTGCTAAGTGAACTGCAAGTGATAAGAGGTTAGTGTAATGTTTAACGTGATGTGGGTTAGTGTGATATTTAACGTGATGTGGGTTAGTGTGATGTTTAACGTGATGTGGGTTAGTGTGATGTTTAACGTGATGTGGGTTAGTGTGATGTTTAACGTGATGTGGGTTAGTGTGATGTTTAACGTGATGTGGGTTTGTGTGATGTTTAACGTGATGTGGGTTAGTGTGATGTTTCACACGTGAACAACACTTAACTGGTTGTTCTTCCAGTTTTATCATGCTCATTCAAAAAGAGAGTAACATGGATTTTCGTCGATTTTTCGTATTTTCAATATACTCTTTCAACTTCATTAAATTGTTATCAAGGTAAGAGTGCATGACCGCTGATTCAATATGCTCTTTCAACTTCATTAAATTGTTATCAAGGTAAGAGTGCATGACCGCTGATTCAATATGCTCTTTCAACTTCATTAAATTGTTATCAAGGTAAGAGTGCATGACCGCTGATTCAATATACTCTTTCAACTTCATTAAATTGTTATCGTGGTAAGAGTGCATGACCGCTGATTCAATATACTCTTTCAACTTCATTAAATTGTTATCGTGGTAAGAGTGCATGACCGCTGATTCAATATACTCTTTCAACTTCATTAAATTGTTATCGTGGTAAGAGTGCATGACCGCTGATTCAATATACTCTTTCAACTTCATTAAATTGTTATCAAGGTAAGAGTGCATGACCGCTGATTCAATATACTCTTTCAACTTCATTAAATTGTTATCAAGGTAAGAGTGCATGACCACTGATTCAATATACTCTTTCAACTTCATTAAATTGTTATCAAGGTAAGAGTGCATGACCGCTGATTCAATATGCTCTTTCAACTTCATTAAATTGTTATCAAGGTAAGAGTGCATGACCGCTGATTCAATATGCTCTTTCAACTTCATTAAATTGTTATCAAGGTAAGAGTGCATGACCGCTGATTCAATATACTCTTGCAAGAAGAAAGAAACCCTGTTTATTTCTGGACCATTTGTATTCTCTCTGTTATCGACTCAATGAGTTTCACATACTGGAAATATTAACAAATTCAAATTGTGATGCGACTCACACAAAACCTGGTTTCTCTATGAATCAGAGAAACTCTGGACAGAAGAGTAATCTGTACTGAAGACAATACATGTCCGGCCGCGGTTAAGATTAACAGTGATGTTAATCTAAACTTTTTGAATGAATATGGATGTCAAATAGTTGCTGACATGACAAACCCGTTATTCTGTGATATGTTAGAAAGACTGGTATGGATATTAACACTTTTACTGTTAAGCATAAAACAACTTTTCGACTTTCCTCGGTCTTGTAATCAAGAATTCTGTGATATCGCACTGGGGTTTGCTCTACAGAATGGTAAGTAAACAACAATTGATCTTTATGAATGAAGAAATTTCAGCTGCCTACCAGTTCCAGAAGTTATACATGATAGTTAAGAAACTTTAAAAGCTATCCAGTACCAGAGAACTCAATACATTTTAACTGTTCACTGAAGACTGTTCATAAATCCTTGTTTCTTCTATGTTCATTTTTAGTTATTCTTTGCTGTTTATTCAGGTTGTTCTGAAGAACAACGAGGCTGAATATCAAACACTGATCTGAATGAGAATCATATATATATGTCCATATAAGTACACAAGTTGCGTAACTTTTATTATCAATATAAATGTTTATTTGTTTGTCGTAATACAGACCACTTATCTTAAATTTTAATTTGTTCGTTTCTCAACAGTAGGGCCCGGCATGGTCAGGTGGTTAGGGTGCTCGACTCGTAATCTGAGGGTTGCACATCTGGATCTCCATCAAATCAAACATGCTCGCCCTTTAAGCCGTGGGGGAGTTATAATGTGACGGTCAGTCCCACTATTTGTCGGTAAAAGAGTTGGCGGTGGGTGGTGATGACTAGCTGCCTTACCTCTAGTCTTACACTGCTAAATTAGAGACGGCTAGCACAGATAGTCCTCGTGTAACTTATCGCAAGTTTCAGAATCAGTATGTTGTTCTGAACAGTATGATGCTCTGTTTGCTTGTCATGTTAGGCTTTATATAAGTTGTGAAACATTTTATTTCTTACAATAACTTTATGTTATGATGGTCTTCGATTTGCTTGTTAAAATGAACCTGCTTTCCTGTCTTACCTTCATCCAATATTTTATGTGTGGATGTTGAAGTGGTGTCGTTGTAGGTACCTAACCTTCACACAGAACTTGTAGGATGGCCCATTCATATCGTCGCAGGGGAGGGCGCTTTGGTGTTTTAGTTTCATTTGTCATTTGATGTGTTTAGTGGTGTCGTTGCTGGTGTTTGTTTTTGAATTTCGCACAAAGCTACACGAGAGCTATCTGCGCGAGCCTTCCCTAACTTAGTAGTGTAAGACTAGAGGGAAGGCAGCTAGTGATCACCACCGACCGACAACTCTAGGGCTACTCTTTTACCAATGAATAAAAGAGCGAGCATGTTTGGTGCGAGCGGGATTGGAACCCGCGACCCTCGGATTACGAGTCAAACGTCTTAACACACTTGGCCAAGTGTTTGATGTTCCTCCATTGCTACGTGTTTGATGTAATTTCAGTGAAAGTAAATGAAACTTTTTTTTTAATATTATGAATATAACTCTTACTAAGATATAGGCTAAATTAGTTTGGTAAGTGTGAACCTGGACAGATAAAATTGTAATAGCGCTAAATTACATTTTTGTCTTTATTGAAATTATATTACGTTTTATCTTTAAGTAGAGCATGGCGATTTGTAAATACAGTAATTAATTATGGTACGAGAAAGTCGTGAAACAAAATGAATACAGAATTAATAATTTAATGACCTAGCTTTACTGAATGAAAGAGTGGTGACACTGTTTAAAATGAATAAACCGTCATTATTCGTAGAGTGGAAACCGACGCGTCCAGTGGGCCTGCATTTTTATATTTAAAATTACACAGGTTTATGTCTGCAAATATTAGATTCATTTTATCAAGTCGTTACTTTGTGTTTGAAGGAATTATTTCTGTGCACCATTATAAGTAAGAATTAAAAAAACGAAGTTAATATTTTATAATTTTTAAGAACTGTAGTTTATGAACTGTGATTATCGTAAACAATTGTCATAAAATAAGGAAGTTTGTATTTTTTAGATCAAGTGCTTACCAGAGTTACAGTACGATAAACATAATAAACACTTTAGCACATCACACTGTAGGGACAGTTTTATTAGTTTCTTTTTATCTACACGCTAGAGGAACTGAGTTAGTATCAGTGAAAACGCGTGATCTCCATTCAAATGTGTGGTCCCATCCAAGCACGTTTGTCAGTATGTAATCTGGGTAATTCTAAACCACCAATCACAAAGAGGCAATTTGCTAACAGTATCTACATTTAATTTTTAACTTAATTATTATTAATTGTTGTGTTTAATTTTCAGTTCGATAATTTTGCTGGTCATATCAGTGGCCAGCATAATCCAAGTTTGGCTAATAAATAAACCAGTTCTAATAGAAATGAAATAAAAACCCTAAGGTGCTCTCGTTATGGTGTTTTTATTTCACTTCTATCAAGACGTCTTGAAGCTACATGTGTTTTACTAACATCATGAAAACAAACCAGTTCGATATCTCTCATGTTTGTATTGTTAGTTTAATATACTTCAGGCTTAGCTGAATGTCTTCTGCTCATATCAGTAGTCACTACAATTCGGGTTTAGCAAACGAGTAAACATATTTCTTTCTATGCTTATATCAGCTTTGTCTTTTAAATGCTGAAAGAATACACACCGAATATTTTAATCAGATCAAATAATTTCTTTATTATAAGGTAATGTTAATGACATATTAACATTTTTTGTTATATTACCATTACAGTCAAACATAATAATTATTAAAAACAATGTACAACTAGATTTAAACATGGATTATACAAACATAGCATAACATAATTCCCAGGGACAACAAGAGACCTTTTGGTCTATCTCGGCTGCCCCATTCTCTGAGCCAGAGTAAAATAATGAAAGATTAAAGCTAACCCTAATTATCCATATATCTATCAAGCTTTCTTTAAAACCCACTCAAATTAATGCTTCAACAACATCTAAAGGTTCTTAGACCAACCATTTTAACCCATTCCATAGACCAACCACTTTATTTGAAAAATAGAATGTTTTTAGCTGACCACGGCTTCTACTTTGCTTAACCCTTAAAGAACGGGAATGTTGTAGATAGCAGCATCAATGATGGTGACCACCGTTTAAGGGGTAAATCTGTATTAGTGTGTTCTAGTTCTATAAGACTGAGTCTTCAGGTACACCACTTACAGCATTAATTCAGGTTGACTGAATTCTATTCATGACAACCTACTGCTCCCTTCCATCAGTTAGGTAACTTGTCCCCCCACCTGCGGAGATAGGTTTCTTTACAAGACTTTTATGTAGCACTTTGTCAAATACTTTCTAAAAACCCAGATACACCAAATCTATACTCTAACCCTCATCCATATATATAGAACAATTTTCAAATCGTGTCAAAGATTTATAAAGCAGTTCCCTTAGTGAAACCATGTTAACTATCAAACTAAATTCTTATTTTTGTAAAATAACTTTGCAAAGTATTTGTTCTCATACTTAACAAAACTTTTCCCACAACTCATGTAAGACTATTAAGCATATAATTACTGAGAAAACTTATGTTACCTCCTTTGAAGATAGGAGTGTTATTAGTTAATATCTAATCTGTTGGTACTTGTCCACGATTTAAGGACTTACAACAAACAGTAGAAAATCGTTTAAATATCCAATCCTTGACTTCCTCGTAGAAATATTATTTGTTCCAGGAGCCTCGTGATTCTTTAAACTCAAAATTTATGAAATTGTTTTGTTCAGCTTTATATTCATTTACCAATTATTCAAGATGAGCAATGCTGCTTAAGTCTTCCTTAGTATAGACTAAATAAAAAGTAAAATTTAATCTAACCATTTCATAATCACTTTCCAAATCTTCAATCACACCATTCAGTCTTCCAAATCCTCAATTATACCATTCAATATTCCAAATCTTCAATCACAGCTTACTTACAGCTTCCATTCATACCCTTTGAGTGCCAACTTAGTATATTACTTACTGCTACCCTTCATACCCTTTGTGAGCCAACTTGGTATATTACTTGCAGCTACCCTTCATAACCTTTGTGAGTCAACTTGGAAGATTACCTACTGGCACCCTTCATACCCTTTGTGAGCCAATTTGGTAGATTACTTACAGCTATCCTTCATACCGTTTGTGAACCAATTTGTTATATTACTTACAGCTACCCTTCACACCCTTTGTGAGCTAAATTGGTATATTATTTACTGCTATTCTTCATATCCTTTGTAATCCAACTTGGTATATTACTTACTGCTATCCTTCATACCTTTTGTGAGCCAACTTGATGTATTACTTACAGCTACCATTCATACTCTTTGTGAGTCAACTTGGTATATTACTTACTGCTATCCTTCATACCTTTTGTGAGCCAACTTGGTGTATTACTTACAGCTACCATTCATATCCTTTGTGAATTTGTTTGAAACGTACATTCAGAGTCTTCAAACAATTCAGCTGCCCAGTTCACAACAGATAATATTAGTTGCATTGTTAAAAAATTGCTTTTTTGAAATTTGATATCAAAATATCATTAGTTGTCATCTCCAAAAACATCCAAAACCAAACCTAGCAGTGATCAGTTGTACCTAGGTGTTTTCCAGTTTTCACCCTCTCAGCAAATTCTATGTTAGAAGTTAATAATAAATCTAAAATAGCATTAGGTCTGGTAGGTTTTTGACTAATTGATGAAAGAAATCCATTTTGAACAGTTTCCAAAAACCTTTCGTGGTTTCATATTTTTTTATTTATATTTCTGAAATTAAAATCATCCATGATTATGACTTCATTAATACATGATTATGACTTCATTAATAGCACAAATCTTAAACTCACTGTCATAATTTCATTTAATGATGGTCTATAACAAATTCCTAGTAAGAGCTTTTATCCTTAATAGAAATTCAAATGGATTCAGTCTTCTTGCTATGATTCTAAATATTTTCAACTTCAAGAGAATGTAACTCACCCTTTACTTACAAGAGTGACACCTTCTACCTATGTTTACTTCTCTCACCCTCCCAACTAACCTGTAACCGTGTATAGCAGAGAAACCCATGAATCCCTCTCTCTCAATGCAACGTTAGGGAAAGTTCAGGCTTATAACAGAAAGGGTTAGGAACACGTTGTGAACAGTTGAAAATACGTTTTGGACTGTTAAAGATACGTTGTGGACAGATAAAAATACGTTGAAAACTGTTGAAGATATGTTGTGGACAGTTAAAGATACTTTGTGAACGGTTAAAAATACATTGTGGAGTAAAAAATGTGTTGTGGACAGTTAAAAATACGTTGTGGACAATTGAAGATACGTTGTGGTCAGTTAAAAATACGTTGTGGAGAGTTAAAGATACGTTGTGGACAGTTAAAATACGTTGTGGACATTTAAAGATACGTTATGGACAGTTAAAAATACATTGTGGATAGTTGAAGATACGTTGTGGACAGTAAAAATACGTTGTGAACAGTTAACGATAGATTGTGGACAGTTAAATGTACGCTGTGGATAGTTAAATACGTTCTGGACTGTTAAAAATACGTTGTGGATAGTTAAAGTTACGTTGTGGACAGTTAAAGATACGTTGTTGATAATTAAAGTTACGTTGTGGACAGTTAAGAACCTGATTTTATCCTTCTTGTTATCCTCCTGCGAACACATTTTGTTGGCATTTTGCCAATTTGTTAACAACTTTCCTCGTGTTACCAGAAATTCGTTTAGTGAAAGTGTGTAGATTTATGAGTGGCCTTTGTTGAATGAGTGGTTTTTTATTTAAATTCTTTTGTGATACTTGAATACAGAAAAAAAAAACTAAACAGCTTGAATATTTTATTAAATATGGTTAATTTTACGTATTCGTATTTCCATTTGAAAATCAAAATTACGACATATTTACGTTTCATTAATAATAATGTAAAATTTAATATTAAAGCTGCTCTCTGTTATTAACCACAAGAGGCTATCTATGCTCTGTTCACCACGGGTATCGAAAGCCAGTTTCTAGCAGTATAAGTCCGCAGACATACTACTATGCCACTGGGGGTGGGGTTAATACTATTCTGTATCATCTGTCTTATATTTATTGGTTTGTATCTATATTTTGACGCTTTTTACTCCGCCAGTCAACTTTCAAAGAAAATATTGCTCAGTTTCTGATATACGTGGTTTATACGATTTTAGTACTTTGTTTTTGTTTGGTTTTCGTTTAACGCAAAGCTACAAAATTTCTGCATTGTAAGTCCGGAAACGCTACGCCTTCAAAGACCAAAATTTCAGTAAATTTGTCCTTTTTTTTTCTCACAAAAGTAAAATAAACAACTAAGTTACTTTATTCATAGCCTAATGTGATGTTATGCTTTCAAATATGAGCTACCATACAAATCTATCGTCAGGTTTTATTGAGATATGTTTTAGATACAGACTAATCTAAACTTACGTGGCAGGGGTTCAGTTTAGAGAGAGAGAAATAAGAAGAGTTCTCTCCCCAACTGGGGTGTTCAGGAGCTTTGTAGTTCCTCTTCGTCCCCTTTCATGAGAAATTTTTGAAATGCCCGTGGAATTTTTATTTCATTTTTAATATTTCGACTCTGAAGTGGGGTATTTGTGAGTGAGAGGAAGGACGGGAAACCTGGACGAGAGCGGCGAAAGTGAGGTGAGCCGGACCTTGGCTCTAGGACGGAGTACGCTGGCGAATTGATCTTTAAAATTCACGGTGATTATTCCAGGTGACGCGGTAAACGGCCCTTTTAAGATACAGCTGGGACCTGCAGGTCCGATGCCAGAGATTTTGCTATGGGGGGAAACGGGAGTACCCCGAGAAAACCCACTTTCACGGCCTGGGCGCCGAATGATCTACCCAGACCGTGCCCGGAAGTAGCTGGGAATAGAAAATAAAAAGTTAAAATAAAATAAAAATTGATGGACTCTCTTGGTGGTATAAAGGGAAATGTTTAGCTTCAGTCTTGTATGTCAGGTGGTAACTTCGTCTTGAACGTATTTATACACTTGAAACCCATTGGTGCGACTGAAAAACGTGGTCTCGGTGGTGGAACTACTGGTTGTTCTTCGGTGAGTTGTTTTTCGCTGGTCTGTGATGCTTTGTTTCTTCTCGAGAATTTGGTTTGAGATTTCTGCGTGGCGGTGGTTTGTTTTTCAGTTTGTACTGACGCGTCGGTGGTTGTCTTGGTAGTGGTTTGGGTCTGGCAGGTTGTTGAGTTCTGGGAAACTGGGATTGAGGTCTGCCATGCACTGTCCTTTTTCTTACTTGATCTCCTGGAACTTGGCGTGATTCTGGCCATGGGAGTTTTCGTCATCTGGGTAGAGTTGTCTGAATCTGTCATCATGTTTTGTCCATTTGTATCTGGACTCGGCGGAATATTAGTAGTTTCATGTTGGAAGATTTCAGTTGATTGTTTGCGATATCTGGGAACTTTGTTTGAAACGTTGCTGCGTGGTTGACGATGTGGATGTTCGGCTGTAAAATAAAATATATGATAGTAACAGCCGTCACTGTACTTTGACGTTGTCACTATCTTCATGAAGTGCGTGGGATGGTTACTGTTCTTCGAGAAAATTCGATGAACTGCATAAACTTTGGCTTGTATTTGGGATTCTATGGTTTGTCTGATTTCTTCAGGTTGAATAGATGGGTCGATGCCCTTCAGGAATACAGAATAAAGAATGTCTGGACTTTTCGTGGGGGAACAACTTACTTTGAATTCAGTGTTCCATGGCTGGCACAGGAAAATTTGATCTGCATTAGTGGCTGGTTGAATGATATCAACTTTATCTTTATCTTTAGAGACGAACTATTGAGCTACCGCTAGATGGCTCTATAAAAGCATCACTGAACGATGTTGTTGTTGTTTTGAATTAAGCACAAAGCTACACAATGAGCTATCTGTGCTCTGCCCACCACGGGTATCGAAACCCGGATTTTAGCGTGTAAATCCGCAGACATACCGCTGAGCCACTGGGGAGCAATCACTGAACGAAGTGAAGTTACAAACTAAATTTATAGATGTTGTTTGTAAGAATGAGAAATAACACTGGTTTTTCTATTTGTAGAAATCTAGTGGTATAACTACGCAGACAAACCACTGTGCCGCTGAGGGGCTGACTTTATGAACTCTAAGTACAAAGAAAGTTTAACGAGGTCTTAAAGTAATAAGGAACGCCACAAAATAACTCAATAGTGTTTAGTGTGTTATTACTTATTACACTGTGTGTGTTGAGATTTGCTTATACTGCATACCTTTTACAAAATACGTTTCAGTAAAGTGATAAATATATTTGAGCTGTACTCGTATCTCATTAGCGAAAGTTGTTTTATATCTGTGTTAATAAGTTCAACAAAACGTATAATAAAATAATAAAGTTTAGTTAGGAGCATTCTAAATTAAATCTTTGAATACGTTAGTGTGAATATTTCTACAAAGTTTGATATATGCATGGTTGTTTGTGACATCAGCTCTTGTAGAAACTTTAACCATAAAACATCTTAACACTTGCCGACAACCTTGTGTGCGTGTTTGTTCTTAAAAACTGTAGAACGGAGATTTAACATCCTGGTGCATAGTCCTGAAGTAAACTGTAGAATGGGGATTTAACATCCTGGTGCATAGTCCTGAAGTAAACTGTAGAATGGGGATTTAACATCCTGGTGCATAGTCCTGAAGTAAACTGTAGAATGGGGATTTAACATCCTGGTGCACAGTCCTGAAGTAAACTGTAGAATGGGGATTTAACATCCTGGTGCACAGTCCTGAAGTAAACTGTAGAATGGGGATTTAACATCCTGGTGCACAGTCCTGAAGTAACACAATAGCTGTGTTGAGTTACACGAAGAAGTTTGATTGTTCGCTGATATTAGAATTTAACAATCCTGGACTATCTCTGGTGTTTGTTTGTTTTTGGATTTCTCCCAAAGCTACACGAGGGCTATCTCAGCTTACCATCCCTAGTTTAGGAATGTAAGACTAGAGGGAAGGCAATTAGTTATCACCCCCCCATTGCTAACTCTTGGGATCCTTTTTTCCGACGAATAGTTGGATTTAACGAAATATTATGAAGCCCCCACGGCTGAACAGGCAAGCATATTTGATGGAACGGGGATTCGAACCTGCCACTTTCAGATTACGAATCAAGCGCCCTAACCACCTGGCCATGTTCAGTGAGAGAACATCACGGTCCTTGTTTGTGGTCTTCATCTGTTTCCTCTTTATGTGCTACAGCATGACAGATGTTTTAACATCTTCGGATGTCGTATGTTTATAGTCTTGCGTTTCATTAAACAAACATTTGATTTCGATGCGTTTTGTAAGTAAACCTATATCATATTTTTATCCAATAATTACTTTCATCGACGATACTAGCTATAACGTTTAAAGTAATTTACAAAACATTCCGTTAAGTACTTATTAGATTTAGAAACTTGAACAACAAGCTGTCTGTACTCCATCTATTGGTGGAATCCGACCACAAAGTTTAGAGTTGTAAGTCAGTAGACTTGCTGTTGACCTACTGATATACAATTATTACAGTTATTTTGTATTTGTCTCAGTATGTGACGTTAGTCGTAGCTAGTCGACCTTGTGGTATATTATTATAATTACGGCCGACAAGGTCGAAAACTATTGATGACTGTCTGCATTCTTTAGTTTCGTGTTATACTGAGTTTGTCATTAATGTATTAGTTTTTCATGTTTTGATGAATGGGTAATAAAACATAATACAATATTTGAAACTCAGATAAAGAAATGGTTTTGTTGACATAAACGTTTCATAAGAGTTGGTAATTATCTTTTCAAATCTACAGTGTCTTGACATCCATTACTGTATACTCCTTATTTTTATATGAAGGTGTCGTAATGACCGTTTAGATAAAATCTGTAATCGTTTATATTCTGTAATAATCAGTATTGAATAGAAGAAAAAGTTATTTACATGAAAAGCCAGGACACTAAAGAAACGTTAAATGAAACTGTCCAAAACTGGTTAGAAAAAACGGTTATAGATTATCTGGTAACGCTGTGAGGTTTTGGTTCTCGCACTACTTCTCAGATTATTATAGAATCTCACACCACCGCTCGGGTTACTATAGAATCTCACACCACCGCTCGGGTTACTATAGAATCTCACACCACCGCTCGGGTTACTATAGAATGTCACACCACTGCTCGGGTTACTATAGAATCTCACACCACCGCTCGGGTTACAAGAGAATCTCACACCACCGCTCGGGTTACTATAGAATGTCACACCACCGCTCGGGTTACTATAGAATATCACACCACCGCTCATCTTACTATAGAATGTCGCACCACCGTTCGGGTTACTATAGAATCTCACACCACTGCTCGGGTTACTATAGAATCTCACACCACTGCTCGGGTTACTATAGAATCTCACACCACCGCTCGGGTTACTATAGAATCTCACACCACTGCTCGGGTTACTATAGAATCTCACATCACCGCTCGGGTTACTATAGAATCTCACATCACCGCTCGGGTTACTATAGAATCTCACACCACTGCTCGGGTTACTATAGAATCTCACACCACCGCTCGGGTTACTATAGAATCTCACACCACCGCTCGGGTTACTATAGAATCTCACACCACCGCTCGGGTTACTACAGAATGTCACACAACTTCTCAAGTCACTACGTTTAGCGAGAAATATTTATCATTAAACTCGTTCATATAAGGTAATTCTAACACGGATCTAAACATTCTGAGTTTTGTTCTATGCTGATATAAAGGTTCATGACGCTAGTTTCAAGTAATATATTTCATGTCAGTGTTTTATTTCTAAAAAATGATTTATTAAATAATTAATTTTAATGAATTAATTACTTCTCTACGTTTTAACAAGAAACAATTAAATATCCATTTAGCTGGCTGTGCACAATTGTTTTAGACGACAAACCTTTTCAGTAGTAAGCACCTATAACTCGACAAATAATTTTAATTTTAAGAGAGCCCATCTAAGGGAAAATCTAAAAGACAGTTTATTCTCATTGTCTGACATACCTGTAGGTTCCTGTATTACAAGAGTGTATTGTGAAGTTCCAACAACATATTTATACCTGTAGGTTCTGTCTTACTCCAGTATACTGTGAAGTTCTAACAACATATTTATACCTGTAGGTTCTGTCTTACTCCAGTATACTGTGGAGTTCTAACAACATATTTATACCTGTAGGTTCTGTCTTACTCCAGTATACTGTGGAGTTCTAACAACATATTTATACCTGTAGGTTCTGTCTTACTCCAGTATACTGTGAAGTTCTAACAACACATTTATACCTGTAGGTTCTGTCTTACTCCAGTATACTGTGAAGTTGTAAGAATACAGCGACACTTTTCCTTTTTACTTTAATAACACATTTTTACTTTGATTGCCAACACTATTATATCCATGCTGTAACTCGTGAATTATGAACAAGGTTTACAGATCATAGAAGTTGACTTACCACGATGATAGACCAGCACTGAACCGGCAACAGATAGACACACACACGTATATGAGTGTGTGTGTGTGTGTGTTTCTTATTCAGAAGTTTATTAAGAGGCAAATAATGAAGGATGTGAAACCAAAAATTGTCTAATTGGATCCACAACGTCGGCTGTAAGACGAAATAAACATTTTAAGAATGTCACGAAATGGCGGTAATTAATTCATAACTGTATTCCGAGAAGTAATCAGGTATTACAAATATCCCTTGTTAGAACTGGTTGCTCTTCTTTGCCAGCCCAATTGACAGCTATTTTCAAACGAGGCTGTACCAGTACGTATCTTCTGACACATGTGGTGTGCAGGATAACGATTACATAGGAACCCAATAACCTGGCAGACGATCGAGAATTCGGCTGATGCCCTCCATACAGAAGGACCGTGATGTTAAACTGATAACATCTTAAACACAATGCACCAGTGCTGCCTCGTACCTGTTGGGGACTTTATTTTAAGGTACCTTTCAAAAACCCGCCGATAAAAAAGATAATTCTTACCATGTTACTCAACCAACTTTGTGTTACAACCATTCCAATAGTCGAATTTCGATTTTTTGTGGCACATGTCAGTATACATAAACAATGGGAACTTAATGCCTACAGCTATTGTTCTTAAGGAGAAATTCTGGTAATTTACAGTTTAAAACATTTCATTCGTTTTTGATATATAATTCCACTCCACTAATAGTTATTTGTATCTCCTGGAAAATGTTTATGACAAATACAATAGAACATTAAGGAATTAAGACTCGTTAATGACAGATACAATAAAACATTAAGAAATTAAAACTCGTTAATGACAAATAGAGCAGAACATTAAGGAATTAAGACTCAGTAATGACAGATACAATAGAACATTAAGAAATTAAAACTCGGTAAATTGGTATTTACGCTATTAAAGAAAATAAAACATTGGAATATAGCTGATAATATATGAACTTATGAGATAGTCATATTGGTGACTTTATTATTTCAGATTCAGCAAAGAAGATATAAATAATCAAGTTCGCTGGATTAATTCCACAAATAACAATGGAAAATGTGCCCAGAAAACTGCGCCCTCTGTTAGTTGTAACTGTGGCTTTGGTTACCTATTATAATTCCCTCGATGGTGGGCTTGTGTTTGATGACATTCCTGCCGTTCAGGACAACAGAGATGTGCGCCCACATAGCCCATTATACAATGTTTTTGTCAACGACTTCTGGGGAACCCCTTTACACAAGGTAGGAATCTACATGTTTTAAATAGCTTGTTTGAGAATTACTTCTTGAACTTTGTTTGTTTTGAATTTCGTGTAAAGCTACTCGAGTGCTATCTGCGCTAGCCGTTCCTAATTTAGCAGTATTAGACTAGAGATAAGGCAGCTAGTCATCACCACCCACCTTTTACTAGCAAATAGTGGGATTGACGTCATATTATAACGCTTTTACGGCTGAAAAGGCGAGCATGTTTGGTGCGACCGGGATTCGAATCCGCGACCCTCATATTACGAGTCGAACGCCTTGACACACTAGGCCATGCCGGGCCACTTTTTGAACTATCTATATACAAGGTAACAATATACGTGTTTTAAACAACATGATGTTAACTACTCCATGAGAATCACTACCCACATTATCTGCCCTTATCCACACGGGATATAAAGAAACCTCTTTCAACTATCATTAACTCCGATAAACCATCTGAATGTAATAGATCTGGGAAAGGAACTGTACCATTGTTTCTAACAATCTCATGTAACTGTACGTGTATCTATCACTTTATCATTGTTTCTAACAATCTGATATATGTCACTATGCGCGTATCTATAACTGTACGGTTGTTTCTAACAATCTCATGTAACTGTACGCGTATCTATCACTGTACGGTTGTTTATACTGAACAGCTATCCGAGTAGGATGGAAACGTTAGTTATTGTTTTTTACCTCATTATTTACTTGATGCAAACAACAATAACTGACGTCATTATTTACTTAAGAGTGTGTAGAGTGATGCAAACAACAATAACTAACGTCATTATTTACTTAAGAGTGTGTAGAGTGATGCAAACAACAATAACTGACGTCATTATTTACTTAAGAGTTTGTAGAGTGATGCAAACAATAATAACTGACGTTGCCAGCCAACTCGGGTAGTTGTTCAGTTGTTATAACTATTTGCCAACCTGTAGAGAGTGAAAATGTGAAACTGTTTAGTAAATAAAAACTTGCTGAGACTGTAGGTATCTTGACAAAACATTCAATCTGCAGGAACAAAGTCATAAGTCTTACCGTCCACTTTGTGTGTTGTCGTTTCGTCTCAACTACGCCGTCCACGGGGTGAAGCCTTTCGGTTACCACGTGGTGAACGTGATCCTTCATGCAATAGTCTGTTTACTTTATTTCAGGTATGTATGGAATTTGGTATTATGTGTATAAATATCTACACGTATCTGATTTAACATAACTTGTAAAGATTGAATGTTTGTATATATACATGAATCTAATTTAACACAGAAGTTCTATAATTCTGGTATAAGTACATATAAACCATCATCTAGTGCAACACAGAAGTTGTAATAAACTGGTAGTCGAACATAACTGGTATAAAATAATAGATTTTATGTGTTGTATTATTGAAGAAACTGACAACAATCTTTCCAGATTTGAATGTCTTCTATTTTTCGTACCCAGAATACTTCGTATTGTAACGACTGTTTGACCCTTTTGTCAGGGTGAAGAGAATGTGCTGGATGAACCATTAAAAAGTCATTAGTAGCAGATAGATTTGGTTTTCAGAGTGAAAATAAACGACTTTTTACGATTACTAAATTATTCATTTCTTTACTTAGATTTATCCGGACGTGACGTCATATATGATTAAAATCAAAGACAAGTTTTGTTCAGCTAACCTGCGTACTCAAAAAAATAAAAGTCTTTTCTGGTCCCACAACGTTCTGTGAAACGTTTTCCACGTGGTCACTTGCACTCGTGTCGAAACGTGAAAGGCAAATTGACATTATTGTTATATGTAAGCTTAGGAGTAAACAGAAAAACAGTTGCATATTTAAAAATAATATGCGCAAACGACCTTAATCTTTGATAAATTAAATAGATTGTAAAGTTATTATTACTGGCTTGGCTACAGTATTTTGTTTTGAAACTGAATTAAAGAAGGGACAACTTCAATTTGTGTAGTGACAGATTATGAGTTTCGCACTTTTTTCCAAAAGGCCCGGCATGGGCAGGTGGGTTAAGGCGTGCGACTCGTAATCTGAGGCTTGCGGGTTCGAATCCCCGTCGCGCCAAACATGCTCGCCCTTTCAGCCGTGGGGGCGTTATAATGTGATGGTTAATCCCACTATTTGTTGGTAAAAGAGTAGCCCAAGAGTTGGCGGTGGGTGGTGATGACTTCCCTCCAGTCTTACACTACTAAATTAGGGACGGCTAGCACAGGTAGCCCTCGAGTAGCTTTGTACGAAATTTAAAAACAAACAAGCATCTTTTTCTTAACTTGGGCATCCATTTTAGATATATTTTTATCAAATAGGAGGGTAGTGTTTGAAACACTACAAGCAGTAAAATGGAAAAAAAACAAACACTTTTTATGAACCCTTATTTGGGTATTCTTCTCCCAAAAGAAATACACTTCAGTCTTTATGTTGATGGTTAACATTTGAAGTAGATTTCATTAAGTTAAGACAAACAAAATTAATAAAAATTAAAACATCATGTAACGTTTTGTTGAATGCCTTTCAAATGTTTATTTACTCACAGTACACACACACATCAAAACCATACCATATTTTTATGTTTTAAGAGACGAAAGAAAAATCGTATGAACATCTGAAAACTGATTGTATATTACTATAACTAAAATATATTAAGTACATTTTGTTTTCCTAGAAATACTTAAAATATCAGTGCAAAGTTATTTTTGGTATCCCAAGTTAGAGCAAATTGTTCTAACTGAAATGATTAGAAACAAGTGTATCGTATTAAGCCTCTTCTATCTTCTTCAGAATCACCAAAGGAGAGAATTAGACATAACAGTAGACGAACAGTTTCATTACTATTCTGAACTAGGCTTACCAAGAAATACAATTACTTAAATATTTTTCATTTCTGTTCAGACTCGAACACCAGAAGCTGCTGTTTTTCACCATATTTACCTGATATCTTGCTCTTCAGGGCCTACGTATTGTCTGTTTTAATAGCTAGCTTTCAAGTAACAAGCAAATAGTAATAAAAGATATATTCTCCCCACTGCTTTAATTCAGTGTATTCTATTTGTTATAAGAAATATAATCTTTAGTTTGGTTGGTTCTCAAGACCAAGATCTAATCTGGAGGATGTCCCTGGTCTCTTTGGGGTAGATTCCCAAGACCAAGACCTATGATGTAATACACCGTTACATTGAATTATAATACACTGTTCCTTCATGGTGTAATACACTATTTCTTTATATTATAATACACTGTTGTTTATGTTACAATACACTATTTCTTTATGTTACATCACACTGTTCCTTTATGTAACATCACACTGTTCATTTATGTTACATCACACTATTATTACAGTATAATACAGTTTTATTTTATTGTATAATATAGTTTATTTATGCTACATCACATCATTTCCTTTATGTTACATCACACTGTTCCTTTATGTTATATCACACTATTTCTTTATATTACATCACACTATTTCTTTATGTTACATCACACTGATTCTTTATGTTACATCACACTATTTCCTTTATGTTACATAACATCATTTCCTTTATGTTACATCACACTATTTCTTCATATTACATCACACTGTTTCTTTATGCTACATCACACTATTTCCTTTATGTTACATAACACCATTTCCTTCATGTTACATCACACTATTTCTTTATGCTGCATCACACAATTTCTTTATGTTACATAACACCATTTCCTTCATGTTACATCACACTATTTCTTTATGCTACATCACACTGTTCCTTTATGCTACATCACACTATTTCCTTTATGTTACATAACACCATTTCCTTCATGTTACATCACACTATTTCTTTATGCTGCATCACACAATTTCTTTATGTTACATAACACCATTTCCTTCATGTTACATCACACTATTTCTTTATGCTACATCACACTGTTCCTTTATTGTACAATACAAAGTTTTATTTATTATATAATACACTATTTACATATAGTATAATACCCTGCTCCTTTACGGTATATCGCATTGTTAATTTTATGGTATAACATAGGCAGAGAACAGATAACCCAGTTTTGTGGATTTGTGCTTCATCACAACAAAAGCAAGAATTTTTACTACATTAGACGAAAGAGTCCGACATGAAGTATATACTTGAAGCATATTTCCTTTACTTTTGAAACAAAGCGTTTAACAATTCATAAACTACCTTGATTTTGATGACGAATAACACATATTTTATAAAATAAAGTGTCTGTGTTTAGGCTTGAGTTGTTACTTATACTCGGTGATGACACAAACATGTTGAAACATTGTACATTTGTAGCAAAGTCTGTTCCACTTTCTGTTGAAGTAGTCTCAAGACTTTGTTATCAGGGATTTGATGTACGATAATAGTATTTCGAAATGTACTTAGACATCACAGTAAACACCTTACTGGTGTGTTATGGTGTGTTACAACGCGTACTATGAAGGCTTCATGACACCTTAACATATATATCAGTTTATAACAAACCCTCATGATATTTTACAACACAGGCTATGAAGGCTTCACAGAACTTTGAAACATGTAGAAGTTTTTAATAAACCTCACCTGGGTGTTACAACACGAGCTGCAAATACTTCATAACACCTTGATATGTGAAGCAGGTTTTAAATAATTTTTCTGGGGTGTTACGACACAAACTACAAAACTTTATGGCACTTTGGTAAGTGTAGCAATTTATAATAAAACTATGTGTCACACTAGATTTTTATTACTGTCACGTTCCTTCTGCTTAATGGTGAGACCAAGCTTTTTAAAACATACCTCAGCTATGTATCCCACTTGGTTTTATTACTGTCAGATTGTTTCTACTTAATGGACAGACCAAGTTTATTAAAACACACCTCAGCTATGTATCCAACTTGGTTTTATTACTCTCAGATTGTTTCTACTTAATGGACAGACCAAGTTTATTAAAACACACCTCAGCTATGTATCCCACTTGGTTTTATTACTCTCAGATTGTTTCTACTTAATGGACAGACCAAGTTTATTAAAACACACCTCAGCTATGTATTCCAATTGGTTTTATTACTGTCAGATTGTTTCTACTTAATGGACAGACCAAGTTTATTAAAACAAACACACCTCAGCTATGTATCCCAATTGGTTTTATTACTCTCAGATTGTTTCTACTTAATGGACAGACCAAGTTTATTAAAACACACCTCAGCTATGTATCCAACTTGGTTTTATTACTCTCAGATTGTTTCCACTTAATGGACAGACCAAGTTTATTAAAACACACCTCAGCTATGTATCCCACTTGGTTTTATTACTCTCAGATTGTTTCCACTTAATGGACAGACCAAGTTTATTAAAACACACCTCAGCTATGTATCCAACTTGGTTTTATTACTCTCAGATTGTTTCCACTTAATGGACAGACCAAGTTTATTAAAACAAACACACCTCAGCTATGTATCCAACTTGGTTTTATTGCTCTCAGATTGTTTCTACTTAATGGACAGACCAAGTTTATTAAAACACACCTCAGCTATGTATTGCACTTGGTTTTATTACTGTCAGATTGTTTCTACTTAATGGACAGACCACGTAATTAAACTGCACATCATCTTCACATCCTTTTCATGAAATGTGTTATTTCTTTCAAGTATACGTTATTGAAGTTAGAATGGTTAATAAGTTGGTATCTAATTATACATTCTCTCATTGGTTTTTGTTTACGGTATAAGAAGGCTTTAGGATCATTTGGTTATTTAAAAGCTTAGAACATTTCCAGAAAGTTATTCGTGAACTTAATAGTTATTTACGTTTTATTAAAATATTTTCTCAAATCATATTTCAGATTATCCCTTGGTAATAATGTTATATCTCTCAGAACCACACACAGAGACAGTTAGTTAGTTATACTTGTCTATAAGTGGTAAGCCTGTTTCTTAGGGTAACAATGACGCAGCATTGGTTAGATTTTGAAGTACCCGGATTGCCAGGTTAAATGCAGCTTCCAAGTAGATAATATACTTAAAATCGCTTCTGAAACAAATCATAAGTGTATTGTACTGTTTGTGTTTGTTTGTTTTTGGAATTTCGCACAAAGCTACCCGAGGGCTATCTGTGCTAGCCGTCCCTAATTTAGCAGTGTAAGACGACTAGAGGGAAGGCAGCTAGTCATCACCACCCACCGCCAACGCTTGGGCTACTCTTTTACTAACGAATAGTGAGATTCACCGTCACATTATAGCGCTCCCACGGCTGGGAGGGCAAGCATGTTTGGCGCGACTTGGGCGCGAACCCGCGACCCTCAGATTACGAGTCACACGCCTTACGCGCCAGGCCATGCCGGGCCCACGTGTATTGTAATCAGTGCAGGTTAGACCATACGTATGAAATTGGTAATTTAAGTAAAATCTGTGTTAAGTTATGGTTTATCGTAAAAAAGTCCAGGATAGAATTTAAAATGTTACATTACTCAGAATAAAAACTGGTTGAAATTAAACTGACGACAAAATGAAGCGTTTTATGAAACACAAAATGTTTCCTTCAACTATAGCGATTAACAAAACTAATAAGAAAGGTAAAGCTTCATTATTAAAAATTCTAATTTCTGTTTTCTTTCTTGGGGACTTATAGAACGTGCCTACTGTTTCTGTCGTCTCTTGCAAGTTTGGTCGCGGCCTTGCTGTTCACTGTGCAACCGGTCCATACAGAAGCTGTAAGTACCAACACGAAAAGGCTTAACAAACAGCAGGTTCATGTATCAGACAGTTTTCTGAAAACATGCAACATGACAGCCACAAGTCTAATCAATACAATACTGTTCTTATTGAGTTCTGTTCCTAATTATCTACTTATCTGTGGATAACAGTTTCCCCTTTCAGCAAAATTCACTCTGTATTAATCACGTGAGTTTCCTCTACTTTATTTGTAGGTATGTTGTTGAGCCCGCTATTAGTTTCCTTAACACTTAGTTTGTATTTAGGAGCAGTATATGTCTGATCTTTGCTTAGTTTGTACTTAGGTATGATTAACACTTCTTAGCTTGTATTTAAGTATACTATTTATACGATTAATATTTATTTTGTACTTCGGTACGTTACGTTCATGTGTAACTTTGTACTTGTAGTGGGAAAATTTAAGTATAATCATTTATATATTTTTTTTCAGAACTTTGTAACCTTGATAAACGTGTTACAGAAAAATATTTGTTGAACTCATGTTATCATGCATTTAATGTTAACAGGAATATTTCTGAATTAAATTATTTTGTGTTCCAGGTAGCCGGAATAGTAGGCAGGGCAGAGTTATTGTCAGCGATATTTTTTTTATGTGCCTTTCTGTACTTTGTGAAAAACAGACAGAAATCCCATACAACAGGTCAGTATGAATATGTTTCTTACGTCATCACATTGTTTTCATTATATTCCTGATTACCATTATTTATTCCAATACAACTTATATGTGAAACGTTTTTAGTTATATTTGTTGCTTAATCTAAAGTTGTAATACTAAAAAAAATAATCACATTGAAACTGACGTGATAAAATCAGAGTGGGTGAAGTGACACGTTCAGAGAAGGCCAAAAATAATGATCGTTATGTTCAATGTGTTATTTAAGCCAGTTGTAGCATCCTGGGAAGGAAGTATTGAGGACAAACAGAATTTAAACGAAAGGTGCGATAAGAAAGGCATTAATGTAGAATCGAAAAACATATAAATACTTTATTCACATGTGTAATGGGAGAAAATATTTCTTATGCAGTGTAAGTTCGTCTTTCTGGAAGTACATTAGCCAAGGACAACTTATTAAAACACACTTATTATGTTAGCATGTTCGAATTAATCTAAGCCTAATGTGATCGTGGCTACTATGTTCCGATCACTGCTCCAATATTAACACATTTTTATACTAAAAATATTTAAGTATATAGTTATGGTGTTGCGTTTTACTCCAAAAATTGAAATGAAATTTTACTTTAAATACTTTCGCACTTTTTTTATTTTGTACAATAAAGGGGTTGGGGAGAAGACACGAGTGAGGGAAGATTTTCTATAGAATGTATTTTATTACTCAGCATTTCTAGCACGATTCAAGTTATGAACGTATAAAAGGCCCGACATGGCCAGATGGGTTAAGGCGTTTGACTCATAATATGAGAGTCTGGGGTTCGAATCTCTGTTGCATGAAATACGCTTGCCCTTTCAGCCGTGGAGACTCTATAACGTGACGGTTAAACCCGCTCTTAATTGGTAAAAGAGTAGCTCAAGAGTTGGCGGTGGGTTGTGATGACTAGTCTTACACTGCAAAATTAGGGACGACTCGCGCAGATAGCCATAGAGTAGCTTTGCGCGAAATTCAAAAAGAAACAAACAAAAGAAAAGGAAAAAAATTAAATTAACACAAAAGTTAGAAAAGGGTAGTTGATACTGCAGGTACAAACCTATCATGAACAGTTTGGGTAGTGTCAGTTGTGGCAACAAGAGGAAACACGTGATGTAGATCTGAGTGAGCAAGTTAGCTGGAGGATATACATTATATAAAACAACTAAGAACTGAAGAGAAAAGTTAATATGACAGTAGGCTAAAAAACCTTAGAGTTTCACCTTCGACTTTAAAAGAAGTCATTTGTAATTTCAAAGTTTTATCAATGTTATAATTAATAACACAGGCGTGGGAATTTAAAAGATCTTTTTGTTGTAATTTAGCCACCTGGATTAAGAAAATAATATTATTATTTTTTCTTATCACGTAATGATTTTTTTTTAAACAAAACCTGGAAGAAAATAAAAACTTTTATTTATATCAAATTATTATTTTGTTCACCACACTGAACATTTTTTTTATCATACTTGAGTTCTAGGTCGATTAATAAGACTCTCGCATCGCGATTGGTCTAGAGAAATCTATAGCCAATGGTTGTCAACACTTTATGTATATCAGAATGTGAACCGATTTCAATGAAAATGACTCTTTCTGTACATGCGACGTTTTGTGAAAAATCTCTACGTAGTGAAGAAAACTGGATATTATTTTTGGATTCAGCAAACAGGAATTAACAGTAAATATTTCAAGACAGCAAATCATCGCAGGTCTGTGTTGTTGGCTGGATACACCAAATTAAGTTATTTACAGCTTACCTTACAGCGCTAATTTTAATATGTCCGGTTTTCTCAATCCACTTTAATTTCTATGCACGAGGTCAATAAACATTTATCTGTTGACGATAAAATAATCACAGTAAATGCCAGAGACATGTTTTAAGCGAATATTCTTGAAATAAACTGACAAATTACCCATGTAGGCTTACCTACTAGTCTTATCTTGGCATGGCCAGGGGGCTAAAGCGGTCGACCTGAAGGTCGCGGTTTCGAATCCCTGTCGCCCCACCAAACATCCTCGCCCTTTCATCCGTGAGGGCATTATAATGAGACTTTCAATTCCAGTATTCGTTGATAAAAGAGAAGCCCAAGAGTTGGCGATGGGTAATGATGAATGAATAGCCGCCCTCTCTCTCTCTTGTTTATCACTGCTAAATTAGGGACGCCTGGCGCAAATAGTCCTCATGTAACTTTGCACGAAATTCAAAACAAAACATTCTCTAGGCACAACCACAAAACAGAAATATATATTTATAGACCTCTTTTACTTTTGTCAAAAGCGAACGTCTGAGCTCAATGTAAGAAACTCTAGAAAGCCAATACCTTGTAATATACAGCTCAATGTAAGAAATTCTAGAAAGTCAGTACCTTGTAAGATACAGCTCAATGTAAGAAACTCTAGAAAGCCAATACCTTGTAATATACAGCTCAATGTAAGAAACTCTGGAAAGCCAGTACCTTGTAATATATAGCTCAATGTAAGAAACTCTGGAAAGCCAGTACCTTGTAATATATAGCTCAATGTAAGAAACTCTGGAAAGCCAGTACCTTGTAATATATAGCTCAATGTAAGAAACTCTGGAAAGCCAGTACCTTGTAATATATAGCTCAATGTAAGAAACTCTAGAAAGCCAGTACCTTGTAATATATAGCTCAATGTAAGAAACTCTGGAAAGCCAGTACCTTGTAATATATAGCTCAATGTAAGAAACTCTGGAAAGCCAGTACCTTGTAATATATAGCTCAATGTAAGAAACTCTGGAAAGCCAGTACCTTGTAAGATATAGCTCAATGTAAGAAACTCTAGAAAGCCAGTACCTTGTAATATATAGCTCAATGTAAGAAACTCTGGAAAGCCAGTACCTTGTAATATATAGCTCAATGTAAGAAACTCTGGAGAGCCAGTACCTTGTAATATATAGCTCAATGTAAGAAACTCTGGAAAGCCAGTACCTTGTAATATATAGCTCAATGTAAGAAACTCTAGAAAGCCAGTACCTTGTAAGATATAGCTCAATGTAAAAAACTCTGGAAAGCCAGTACCTTGTAATATATAGCTCAATGTAAGAAACTCTAGAAAGCCAGTACCTTGTAATATATAGCTCAATGTAAGAAACTCTGGAAAGCCAGTACCTTGTAATATATAGCTCAATGTAAGAAACTCTGGAAAGCCAGTACCTTGTAATATATAGCTCAATGTAAGAAACTCTGGAAAGCCAGTACCTTGTAATATATAGCTCAATGTAAGAAACTCTGGAAAGCCAGTACCTTGTAATATATAGCTCAATGTAAGAAACTCTGGAAAGCCAGTACCTTGTAAGATATAGCTCAATGTAAAAAACTCTGGAAAGCCAGTACCTTGTAATATATAGCTCAATGTAAGAAACTCTGGAAAGCCAGTACCTTGTAATATATAGCTCAATGTAAGAAACTCTGGAAAGCCAGTACCTTGTAATATATAGCTCAATGTAAGAAACTCTAGAAAGCCAGTACCTTGTAATATATAGCTCAATGTAAGAAACTCTGGAAAGCCAGTACCTTGTAATATATAGCTCAATGTAAGAAACTCTGGAAAGCCAGTACCTTGTAAGATATAGCTCAATGTAAAAAACTCTGGAAAGCCAGTACCTTGTAATATATAGCTCTATGTAAGAAACTCTGGAAAGCCAGTACCTTGTAATATACAGCTCAATGTAAGAAATTCTAGAAAGTCAGTACCTTGTAAGATACAGCTCAATGTAAGAAACTCTAGAAAGCCAATACCTTGTAATATACAGCTCAATGTAAGAAATTCTAGAAAGTCAGTACCTTGTAAGATACAGCTCAATGTAAGAAACTCTAGAAAGCCAATACCTTGTAATATACAGCTCAATGTAAGAAATTCTAGAAAGTCAGTACCTTGTAAGATACAGCTCAATGTAAGAAACTATGCAAAGCCAGTACCTTGTAATATATAGCTCAATGTAAGAAACTCTGGAAAGCCAGTACCTTGTAATATATAGCTCAATGTAAGAAACTCTGGAAAGCCAGTACCTTGTAATATATAGCTCAATGTAAGAAACTCTGGAAAGCCAGTACCTTGTAATATACAGCTCAATGTAAGAAACTCTGGAAAGCCAGTACCTTGTAATATACAGCTCAATGTAAGAAACTCTAGAAAGCCAATACCTTGTAATATATAGCTCAATGTAAGAAAATCTAGAAAGCCAGTACCTTGTAATATACAGCTCAATGTAAGAAACTCTGGAAAGCCAGTACCTTGTAATATACAGCTCAATGTAAGAAACTCTAGAAAGCCAATACCTTGTAATATATTGCTCAATGTAAGAAACTCTAGAATGCCAGTACCTTGTAATATACAGCTCAATGTAAGAAACTCTGGAAAGCCAGTACCTTGTAATATACAGCTCAATGTAAGAAACACTAGAAAGCCAGTACCTTGTAATATATAGCTCAATGTAAGAAAATCTAGAAAGCCAGTACCTTGTAATATACAGCTCAATGTAAGAAAATCTAGAAAGCCAGTACCTTGTAATATACAGCTCAATGTAAGAAACTCTAGAAAGCCAGTACCTTGTAATATATAGCTCAATGTAAGAAAATCTAGAAAGCCAGTACCTTGTAATATATAGCTCAAAGTAAGAAACTCTAGAAAGCCAGTACCTTGTAATATATAGCTCAATGTAAGAAAATCTAGAAAGCCAGTACCTTGTAATATATAGCTCAATGTAAGAAAATCTAGAAAGCCAGTATCTTGTAATATATAGCTCAATGTAAGAAACTCTGGAAAGCCAGTACCTTGTAATATATAGCTCAATGTAAGAAACTCTGGAAAGCCAGTACCTTGTAATATATAGCTCAATGTAAGAAACTCTGGAAAGCCAGTACCTTGTAATATATAGCTCAATGTAAGAAACTCTGGAAAGCCAGTACCTTGTAATATATAGCTCAATGTAAGAAACTCTGGAAAGCCAGTACCTTGTAATATATAGCTCAATGTAAGAAACTCTGGAAAGCCAGTACCTTGTAATATATAGCTCAATGTAAGAAACTCTGGAAAGCCAGTACCTTGTAATATATAGCTCAATGTAAGAAACTCTGGAAAGCCAGTACCTTGTAATATATAGCTCAATGTAAGAAACTCTGGAAAGCCAGTACCTTGTAAGATATAGCTCAATGTAAGAAACTCTAGAAAGCCAGTACCTTGTAATATATAGCTCAATGTAAGAAACTCTGGAAAGCCAGTACCTTGTAATATATAGCTCAATGTAAGAAACTCTGGAGAGCCAGTACCTTGTAATATATAGCTCAATGTAAGAAACTCTGGAAAGCCAGTACCTTGTAATATATAGCTCAATGTAAGAAACTCTGGAAAGCCAGTACCTTGTAATATATAGCTCAATGTAAGAAACTCTGGAAAGCCAGTACCTTGTAAGATATAGCTCAATGTAAAAAACTCTGGAAAGCCAGTACCTTGTAATATATAGCTCTATGTAAGAAACTCTGGAAAGCCAGTACCTTGTAATATATAGCTCAATGTAAGAAACTCTAGAAAGCCAGTACCTTGTAATATATAGCTCAATGTAAGAAACTCTGGAAAGCCAGTACCTTGTAATATATAGCTCAATGTAAGAAACTCTAGAAAGCCAGTACCTTGTAATATATAGCTCAATGTAAGAAACTCTAGAAAGCCAGTACCTTGTAATATATAGCTCAATGTAAGAAACTCTAGAAAGCCAGTATCTTGTAATATATAGCTCAATGTAAGAAACTCTGGAAAGCCAGTACCTTGTAATATACAGCTCAATGTAAGAAACACTAGAAAGCCAGTACCTTGTAATATATAGCTCAATGTAAGAAACTCTAGAAAGCCAGTACCTTGTAATATATAGCTCAATGTAAGAAACTCTAGAAAGCCAGTACCTTGTAATATATAGCTCAATGTAAGAAACTCTAGAAAGCCAGTATCTTGTAATATATAGCTCAATGTAAGAAACTCTAGAAAGCCAGTACCTTGTAATATATAGCTCAATGTAAGAAACTCTAGAAAGCCAGTACCTTGTAATATATAGCTCAATGTAAGAAACTCTAGAAAGCCAGTACCTTGTAATATATAGCTCAATGTAAGAAACTCTGGAAAGCCAGTACCTTGTAATATACAGCTCAATGTAAGAAACTCTGGAAAGCCAGTACCTTGTAATATATAGCTCAATGTAAGAAACTCTGGAAAGCCAGTACCTTGTAATATATAGCTCAATGTAAGAAACTCTAGAAAGCCAGTACCTTGTAATATATTAGTAGCAAACAGATTTATACAGAGGTCGCATCACTTATCTTCTTGATGTATGACTCAGCTTGGAAAACTCTTCGATCTTTGAGTCATCACAACAATAAATCGCCATGTTTTCTACTGTGGGAATATTAATTACATTTACGAGCTTAAGCATATTTAAAATCGACCTTGTATTATCAAAATTACGTCCACCAAAAGAAACAAAGGCTTCACGAGTGTTACACCTGGTTGCCATAGAACTCATTTGTACTTTTATTTTTGTGAACCACCCATCCTGATTGTTCCAGTCCTAGTCATAGCTCAGCATCTGCTATTTAGAAAGTCCATTTGCACGAATCACATGCTGTACGTTTTACTATGGCTCAACATCGAGTAGTTTTCCTACACCATCAGATGTGAAGGAATCAGTCATCCCACAGTAAACAGACATTACTTAGGTCTGAGATGGATATTTAAAGTAATTCGAAATGTGTACACGAGTTATATTTATTTCAACTACATAATAATAATACAATATAATAGAAATAAAACAGAGAACCACGTTATTGGAAAATTGAACTTTTTAAAATATATTTCATACACTTAACAACAAACTGTGAAAATTTTGACACATCTAAATGAAACTACTCGTTGTGCTAAACAGAAAGCTACAGAAGATGTGACACGTCTAAATGAAGCTATTCGATGTGTCTAAACAGAAAGCTACAGAGGGTGTGACACATCTGAATGAAGCTAGTCAGTGCATTTAACAGCAAGGTACAGAAGGTGTGACACATCTAAAGTGAGCTATTCAGTTGGTTTCCAATTCATTAAACGCTTTAGTATCTAAGAAAACAAACAATGGCATATTTCTAAGGTAACCTTTAAAAACGTGATTGTTTTTATTATAATATTATTCTCTTGAGAAAAGTACACAAAGTCTTGTGATATCATGAACTAATATTGTACTAACTTTAAACTTTTGTACTTTAACTAAGGTTGAGCAAGTACATAAAAACATACAAGGCCTTAATCGATTTTCCGAAAATGCTCACACAACGTACTTTAGGGTGAAATAAGTAATTTGGGAATTAAAATTATTTTTATTTCTATTTTCTTAGCATAACTTAATTCATTTACTCCGTACAACTTTAAATAATAAATAAAATATATTTGAACTCTAGAAATTGTGGCATGTAACCGGTAACGTTGTTATTTATAAAGATTTAAATATTTGATGTACAACATGGGATGAGAGTTAAAACCACCACGTAATATAACGTCACTGGAATGTTGTTTTATTTATTTATCAGATGTTTATATTGGAATATTCTATAAAATAAAGTATTCACTTCTTTATTTATTAAGCCTCCTGGTGTTGCGGAGTAACATTAATATTAGCAGCAGCTGGGACTTTGTGTAAAGAACAGTGTGCTACCGTTCTGGTTGTCTGTTGTCTTCTTGAAGTGCTGAAACTATGGGTAAGTTCTGACAGTGGGCTATCGTTCTGGTTGTTTGTTGTCTTCTTGAAGTGCTGAAACTATGGGTAAGTTCTGACAGTGGGCTATCGTTCTGGTTGTTTGTTGTCTTCTTGAAGTGCTGAAACTATGGGTAAGTTCTGACAGTTAGCTACCGTTCTGGTTGTTTGTTGTCTTCTTGAGGTGCTGAAACTATGGGTAAGTTCTGACAGTGGGCTACCGTTCTGGTTGTTTGTTGTCTTCTTGAGGTGCTGAAACTATGGGTAAGTTCTGACAGTGGGCTACCGTTCTGGTTGTTTGTTGTCTTCTTGAGGTGCTGAAACTATGGGTAAGTTCTGACAGTTAGCTACCGTTCTGGTTGTTTGTTGTCTTCTTGAGGTGCTGAAACTATGGGTAAGTTCTGACAGTGGGCTATCGTTCTGGTTGTTTGTTGACTTCTTGAGGTGCTGAAACTATATGTAAGTTCTGACAGTGTGCTACCGTTCTGGTTGTTTGTTGTCTTCTTGAGGTGCTGAAACTATGGGTAAGTTCTGACGGTTAGCTACCGTTCTGGTTGTTTGTTGTCTTCTTGAGGTGCTGAAACTATGGGTAAGTTCTGACAGTGTGCTACCGTTCTGGTTGTCTGTTGTCTTCTTGAAGTGCTGAAACTATGGGTAAGTTCTGACAGTGGGCTATCGTTCTGGTTGTTTGTTGTCTTCTTGAGGTGCTGAAACTATGGGTAAGTTCTGATATTTACAACAAAAATTTTCTTTTGAAACTATGCATAAATATTAACCACTAAAACCTCAGAACCCTCCTGAAAACTTGAAACATATTATATTGTTCGTTTATAAAAGATTTGAAATTATGCAACTAAATTCTTGAAATATAGTGTTGAAAATCACAGTGTCATTTAAAATGTATTTCATCATCACTAAAATTATTAGTTTGGGTAAAAACTAAATTAGAAGATCAATCTAGTTTGGAGGGAGAGCATGTCATTCATCTAAATTAGTTTCTTATTTTCACTCAAACCATTTGTTAAAACCATCTATCCGATGAGTAGTTTCTCTGTTTGTTTGTATTTTGAATTTCTTGCTGAGGCGACTTACGCCAGCCATCCCTAATTTAGCAGTCTTTGATTAGAGAGAAGGAAGCTAGTCATCAACACCCACCGCCAATAGTGGGATTGATCATGACTTTATAATGCCCCCACGGCTCAAAGGATGAGCATGTTTAGTGGAATGAGGATTCGAACTCGTGACCCTCAGATTACGAGTAGTATAAAAGGGTATTTTTTTTCCTCAAGTATTAACACAATTTGTTTGCGGTACATAATGGACAACAGAAACATCTACAGAGGTAATTTGACCATTACACAAAAGGTGTGGTCTTGTTTTGTGACCTACTCTTATCCAGGTTTGCCGTTCACATTCCCAAATACTCGTCAACCCGATGACAAATGACAACTTCAAAATGTTACTGAGCTTCTCGTGTGTCGTCTTCGTCGATGTTTACAGTATTGGTGCTGAAAAATAAATTATTGTATATGAACTAACGACAAACATGGAATGAGAAACTGGGAGCAGAAATCAACACAAACAAACCAACGGTTCACAGAGCGTATTTATTGTTATTTTAATTTCTCAATTAGAGCTATGAGTGTTATTTTCCTAACCTTTTTAGTTTCGGCCAGTTTGACCTAATACCTTTGTTTCACGTGTACCTTGTTAGCTTCAAACAGTTTGGATCATTATTTCAGTTAAATACTGTTATTTTTGAATAGTTTGAAATAGTACTATTACTTCAGGTATATCTTGTTAGTTTTGACAGTTTGATATAATACCATTGTTTCAGTTACACCTTGTTAGTTTTTAACAGTTTGAGATAATACCATTGTTTCAGTTACACCTTGTTAGTTTTTGACAGTTAGAGATAACACCATTGTTTCAGTTACACCTTGTTAGTTTTGACAGTTTGAGATAATACCATTGTTTCAGTTACACCTTGTTAGTTTTTGACAGTTTGAGATAATACCATTGTTTCAGTTACACCTTGTTAGTTTTGACAGTTTGAGATAATACCATTGTTTCAGTTACACCTTGTTAGTTTTTAACAGTTTGAGATAATACCATTGTTTCAGTTACACCTTGTTAGTTTTTAACAGTTTGAGATAACACCATTGTTTCAGTTACACCTTGTTAGTTTTGACAGTTTGAGATAATACCATTGTTTCAGTTACACCTTGTTAGTTTTGACAGTTTGAGATAACACCATTGTTTCAGTTACACCTTGTTAGTTTTTAACAGTTTGAGATAATACCATTGTTTCAGTTACACCTTGTTAGTTTTTAACAGTTTGAGATAATACCATTGTTTCAGTTACACCTTGTTAGTTTTGACAGTTTGAGATAATACCATTGTTTCAGTTACACCTTGTTAGTTTTTAACAGTTTGAGATAACACCATTGTTTCAGTTACACCTTGTTAGTTTTTAACAGTTTGAGATAATACCATTGTTTCAGTTACACCTTGTTAGTTTTTAACAGTTTGAGATACTACCATTGTTTCAGTTACACCTTGTTAGTTTTTAACAGTTTGAGATAACACCATTGTTTCAGTTACACCTTGTTAGTTTTTAACAGTTTGAGATAATACCATTGTTTCAGTTACACCTTGTTAGTTTTTAACAGTTTGAGATAACACCATTGTTTCAGTTACACCTTGTTAGTTTTTAACAGTTTGAGATAATACCATTGTTTCAGTTACACCTTGTTAGTTTTTAACAGTTTGAGATACTACCATTGTTTTTGTTACACCTTGTTAGTTTTTAACAGTTTGAGATAATACCATTGTTTCAGTTACACCTTGTTAGTTTTTAACAGTTTGATATAATACCATTGTTTTTGTTACACCTTGTTAGTTTTAACAGTTTGATCTAAATACAATGCTAGATCTTATCAGTTGTAATTCAAACAATATTGTAAGAAACATAAGTTAAGATGAACGATTATTAAAGTCTGTAATTTGAGGAAAAATTGAAGTTTTTGTTTAATGAATTAGGAATAATCTTGATTGAAAATAGTCAACAATATGTATTTTATCTTCACACTTTTGTTTCATTTGCCCATTAATAAACAAGTAGTTACACACGAAGTTTGTTTTCAGTAATTTGAATTATAACAGCGTGAAGCCAGTCAATATTAGATGGCAAGTACCCACTTTGCACACACCACGATCACATTCTATAGCGAATTAAAATAAATCATTTTTGCAAAATCAAACTTGTCCGGCAGTTAAGGCAGTCACACGTCGATAAATTTCTTAGCAAGCCAATCAATATTAAAATCATTCATAAAATGAATTTTGGCATGACGTGACGTGACATACTAAATATATATACATATAGGTTACATTGATAAAGAAATTAGTGTTGAACTTCTTAAGCAAAAAAACACAACGTTATTAAGTACATGATAAAATAACCATGTTATACATTAACCTGGTGGTGAAGACTGGCTTATAATGCATCTTGTTGTACATTGACCTGGTGGTGAGGACTGGCTGATTATGTGTCTTGTTGTACATTAACCTGGAGGTGAAGACTGGCTGATAAAGTGTCTTGTTGTACATTGATCTGGAAGTGAGGACTGGCTAATAATGTGTCTTGTTGTACATTATCCTGGTGGTGAAAAGTAGCTGAAAGTGCATCTTGTTGTACATTAACATGGTGGTGACGACTGGCTGATAATGTGTCTTGTTGTACATTGATCTGGTGGTGAGGACTGGCTGATAATGTGTCTTGTTGAACATTAACCTGGTGGTGAAGACTGGCTGATAATGTGTCTTGTAGTAAATTAACTGGTGGTGAAAACTGGGTGATTGTGTCTCTTGTCGTACATTGACCCGGTGGTGAAGACTGGCTGATAGAATGTCTTATTGTACATTAATCTGCTGGAGAAGACTGGCTGATATTGTCTCTTGTTGTACATTGATCTGGTGGTGAAGACTGGCTGATAGTGTGTTTTGTTACACATTGACCCGGTGGTGAAGACTGGCTGATAGTGTCTCTTGTTGTACATTAACCTGGTGGTGAAGAGTGGCTGATATTATGTCTTGTTGTACATTGATCTGGTGGTGTGGACTGGTTGATAATGTGTCTTGTTGTACATTAACCTGGTGGTGAAGACTGGCTGATAATGTGTCTTGTTGTACATTAATCTGCTGGTGAAGACTGGCTGATAATGTGTCTTGTAGTAAATTAACTGGTGGTGAAGACTGGGTGATTGTGTCTCTTGTTGTACATTGACCTGGTGGTGAAGACTGGCTGATAGTATGTCTTATTGTACATTAATCTGCTGGTGAAGACTGGCTGATAGTGTCTCTTGTTGTACATTGATCTGGTGGTGAGGACTGGTTGATTATGTGTCTTGTTACACATTGACCCGATAGTGAAGACTGGCTGATAGTGTCTCTTGTTGTACATTAACCTGGTGGTGAAGACTGGCTGATAATGTGTCTTGTTGTACATTGACCTGGTGGTGAAGACTGGTTCATAATGTGTCTTGTACATTAACCTGACAGTGAAGACTGGTTCATAATGTGTCTTGTTGTACATTAACCTGGTGGTGAGGACTGGCTGATAGTGTCTCTTGTTGTGCATTAACCTGGTGGTGAAGACTCGTCTCGTAATCAGAGGGTCACGGATTCAAATCCCCGTCGCACCAAACAATCTCGTCATTTCAGTGGTGGAGGCGTTATAATGTTCCAGTCAATCCAAATAGTTGGCGATGGGTGGTGATAACTATCTGCCTTCCCTCTAGTCTTACACTGCTAAATTAGTGACGGCTAGCACAGATAGCCCTCGAGTAGCTTTGCGCGAAACTTAAAAAAAAACAAAAAACATTTTGAATTAAATATCGTTCAGAGATCTCTTTCTTTTACACTTGCTTTGCTGTTAACAAAATAGCAGAATTTTTCTTTTGGTCCAATATAATAATGTATTTTGATCAAACAGGACTTGTGAAAACAAACAAAAATCGAGTTCCTATATATCCAGCTATAAATCCTAATTTTCTTTTGGTATCATTTATTTATTACCTTTAAATAATCTATGATCTCAACCCGTATATATTGGGTAGAAATTCCTCGACATTTAACATTCTTCACGTGAAAAAGAATTCATTAACCAATACTACTTTTCACAAAATTATTTATTTAGTTCATATAATTCATTCTGGTATGCAAGACGAGTTTTATCTTCAAAGAGAAACTCCCAAAGTTTTCGTATTCTCATCTTTCATGTCTAGTGGCTTTTATTGTACTTAGAAGACGATCAGTGCTGTTTGTTGTAAAGCGAGAAAACGAACCATTATGAGTAATAAACCTGATATAGTGGTAATCTTCCTTCGTATGATATGGGTAAAGATGCTTCTTTATCTATCCGTCGATATACTTATCTCCGGGCACGATTTCATCTAGGGATGTGTGTGACAAACAATAAACTATTGTAGATATAATACATAGTTTTATATTCAAGATAAAATGTATAGAAATATATTTAGTGTATCGTAACTAAGAAACAACAGAAGTATTGAAACAAAATATATTTTGTTTTTAAACGTAAAACTATATAATAGACTATGTGTAATGTCGCGGATAAAGAAACGCAATATTTAGCTTTGTAAGTCCTCGACCTTAGCGATAAACCAGAAATCGGTGAGGGAAAACAAAATTTGTTTTTGTTATACATTAAACAGAGAATACCCTCTGAAAGGCTTAAGTGTACTTAGAACAAATATGTTCACTTATCCTAGAGAAACATTAGTAACTATGAAGATAAATGATTAGTAGCGTGGTTTACTTAACCAGGAGGTTGACCAGGCAGTAACCATAAAGATACATACATGGATACAGTAACGCGGTTTCCTTAACTTAACCAGGAGAAAGAAAATGTGTTAACCATGAATATACACATACCACGAAGTTAAAGACATAGTAATGTGTATTACTTAAACGGGAGAAAGATTATATAATGAACACTGGGCTTATATACAGACGTTATTTTGTCTACGTAAACATAAGATACATTGAAATAGTTTTAGAAATGTTCTTCTATATCTTCCAGTAGAATCTTTTAGATAAAATAGAATTAGAAAAAGAAATGATACCGTAGACGAATTATGCTTTACTTGGAGTTCTCAGACACTTCCTGTAATAGCATTTCGGTATTTTGCAGGGCACAAACTATCGAAGCCTGAAAACATATCATTTGTTACCTTGGCAACAAGAAGCACTCGTGAGAAGTGCACTTCTGATTATAGGAGCGATCGTAATTGGTGGTTTGCGACTAAAGCTGATGGGTTCTCATCTGCCCCAGTTCAGTAGGTAAGGTTCTGACTTTGTAGTCATTGACATGAGAGGAAAACCGATTCTGTAGTTTACGACCACTGTTAAGTCGAAACGAAATCATGCTTAAAGCATCTAAGAACAAACACTGGTGTCTTAGCCACCATTCTTTAGATCACTGGGGAGAGAAGACAAACGGATTACTGCTGTGGTTGTGAAAAGAAAAAACCTCTTCCCACATCGCATCAGTATTACATAGTAAGAAAATAATTCGGCTGTTTAACTAGGGTAAGCGTGTTGAACTCATATATCTTGGGCAGACCTAATCAATAAAGTCTGCCTTTACTATTGTTATTACGGTAATTATTACTGAAACGAAATTCAGGAAATATGGAGAATTTTCTCTGTTGGCACTCCGTCAAACAAAACCATTGTGATGTAAATATATTACCAGCGATAAATATTTATCGTAGAGTAAACACGAAACGATAGTATTTGCTTATCTATTAACAGCTTACTCAGCACTTACTGTTTTCAAGATAGTAAGTTTCATGAGTTTATTTTTAGCAGGTGTTTTTTATTTTTTCGGGTAGACATGTAATTAGATGTCTTGTTTGTCTGCAATTTTTCTCTGACGTATAAGTAGATATACAGTTCGTTGCCAGAAAGTTTGTGATAATCATAGACAAAGCTCTAACACAATCAAATTATATTTATGAAACAGTAAAATTGTACTAACTGGAATATGTCAAGGTTCAGTGTCTTCAACTATTTCAAAGATCAAAGTTACTTGCTAATTCTAAAACATCTCTCTACGAATATAAAATAGTTTGAATTTACATACACCAAATACAATGATACCTAGTTGTTAAAATCCTAGGATAAAGTATACTAACCCTGAAATAAACCATTTTAGATTTGATAACCCTGCAGCAGTGGCCCCTACCCCTACTCGACAACTCACCTACAATTATCTTCTGTCTCTAAACGCTTGGTTTCTACTCTATCCGTACGATCTGTGTTGTGATTGGACAATGGGTTCTATTCCTCTTGTAGCAACACCATATGATGTTCGCAACTTAGCAACGTGTGTATTTTATATATCTGTAATCGCAATCCTTCGATGCACTTCGGGGCCAGAAGAAAAACAAACCGTTGTCATAATGGTAAGCAAATTCTTTTTCATCATTTTATAAACTCTTTAATTAACGTGTTATGTAATCATGTTTCTATATTACGGTATATTTACCTCAGTAATGTTGTGTAATCATGTTTCTATATTAGGGTATATTTACCTCAGTGATGTTGTGTAATCATGTTTCTATATTAGGGTATATTTACCTCAGCGATGTTGTGTAATCATGTTTCTATATTAGAGTATATTTATCTCAGTGATGTTGTGTAATCATGTTTTTATATTAGGGTATATTTACCTCAGTAATGTTGTGTAATTATGTTTCTATATTACGGTATATTTACCTCAGTGATGTTGTGTAATCATGTTTCTATATTAGGGTATATTTACCTCAGCGATGTTGTGTAATCATGTTTCAATATAAGGGTATATTTACCTCAGTGACGTTGTGTAATCATGTTTCTATATTAGGGTATATTTACCTCAGTAATGTTGTGTAATTATATTTCTATATTACGGTATATTTACCTCAGTGATGTTGTGTAATCATGTTTCTATATTAGGGTATATTTACCTCAGCGATGTTGTGTAATCATGTTTCAATATAAGGGTATATTTACCTCAGTGACGTTGTGTAATCATGTTTCTATATTAGGGTATATTTACCTCAGCGATGTTGTGTAATTATGTTTCTATATTAAAACATATTTTCAATTTATCTCAGTAATGTTGTGTTGAGTAATTTGATAATTACTTCTTTAATGCTAATATTAGATTTTGTTAAAATAATTCTATTTGGTAGTTACTTCTTTGATGCTAATATTAGATTTTGTTAAAATAATTCTATTTGGTAGTTACTTCTTTAATGCTAATATTAGATTTTGTTAAAATAATTCTATTTGGTAGTTACTTCTTCAAGGGCTGTTAACTGCAAATGTTATAAAAACAAATTACTTTGGTAATTGGCATTCGAGGTGGAATACGTGTTTATTATAAACATAAATTAATTTGGTAAACAGTTCTCCGAGTATTATATGGTTGTTACAAAGTCAAATAAGGCTGGTAATTAGTCCTGAAAGTGCTCTTTGTGGATGTTATAACAGCAAGTCAGTTTAATATTTAGTCTTCCAAGTGCTTACAGTAAATATTGTAAAGATGAGTCAGTTTAGTAGTGGGACAATGTCTTGGGATTAGGATGCTTGGACCAGGAGTTCGATTTGTTAATGTAGGTATAGCAGATATCTCAAAGTGGCTTTGTTAGAAGAAAACACACAGAGTTAGACAATCAGTCCTCTGAGTGTTATCAACTGATGGCATAAAGTCAACTGATTGTCCTCAAAGTGGTGTTCGTGGATATTATGTAGACCAGTCTGTCTAATAATTACTCATCGATGTGCTATTTAAAGACGTTTTAAGATGTGTTAATTTACAAATTATTCCTTCAAGTGCTGTCCATGGATGTCGTAAAGTCAAGTCAGTCTAGGAAGTTCCCCAGTGTGACAGTGGTAAGTGGATTTACATTAGTAGCTCGTCTCCTCTGTGGACACTGCACAAAGACCAATGTGGCTTTGCCTTAATCAAAGATTCAGTTTGATAATTAGTCTTCGAGTATATGACCAATGTCAGTGTTATGTAAATGTCGTGTAAATGTTTTGTAAATGACATGTCATGTTGTGTCTTGGATTTTCATATCTATTATTTATATTTCCATATTTATATTATTTTTTAAGTTTAAACCAATAAAATATGTTGTTATTCATTTAAAATAAAATTTAGAAATTTCTAGAATTAGGTAGATCAATCAACTGACTATAAATGGAATGTTGGCGGCCTAGTGTCTAGACGACAAGTCTCGTGCAAAAAGACAGACATGCGCAGATTTCTCTGGAATGTTGGGAAGTTACGCGATGGTTCGAGAAAAGAGGCCTAATAGTATATAAAAATAGACGGCGACGCGAGAAGAAGAGGAGTCAGTCACTAGTTTTTATTTCGATTCAAGAAATAGTGTCTTTGTTCGAGAAGTTTTCAACGTTTGCTGTGTGTTTATTCAACTCGGATTTGTGATTAGAGCTAGATCTACAGAAGCTGTGATTTTGTTTCGTCAATCTTTGCGATTCATTTGAATTACTGGTTGTGCTGAGGGTCGGCACGTACGTGAATGTTTAAGAGAAACCGAGGCAAATTGGAAAACAACAAATTTGAGACATTCGTCGAAAACATCGTAAAAGGAACTTCATCAAATTTATCGAATTGTGAATTGTTTTTTAACTTCTCCATTCAAACTTCGGAATTTCTTCGTGGAACCAAATTCACACCCTAGACCGGAATTTTGGATTTCTGATCTGAACTTTTGGACTTTCATTCTAGATCTTTATATTGGACACAGGCCAGTACCATTTTGTATCGTAATTAACTTTGAAGGTTGAAACTAGTACCATTTTGTATTGTAATTAACTTTGAAGGTTGAAACCAGTACTACTTTGTATTGTAATTAATTTATGTTATATCTGTCATATATATAACAGCTTATTGTAATAAATCATACAAGCTGTTATCTGTCTTTCTGTTGCGTTTAGTCTACGAAAAACATAAAAAAAACGTAACAGTCAGTTTCATTATTAGTCCTCTAAGTGGTATCAGTAGATTTTATAAAGATAAATAATCTTGTAATTAATCCTACAATTGCTTTCTGTGAATATTTAGTTTGTTAGGTGTTTCTGTATTTGCTCTCCTCGGATGTTATGAAGTCGATTTGGGAATTTGTGCTCGAGATGCTGTTCATGGAAGTTATAAAGATATATACATATATAGATAAGTCTGTTTGTGAATGATAATCACTTCAGAGGTGGGAAAGTACACGTGACAATCTTCCAACAGGAACTTCGATTTCCAGAACATCACATTTTAAAATGTTAACCGTTACTTTCAAAGAAGTGCCATTTTCAATAACTACACATATATATATTACCTCTACACTTTTATTGATGTTTTTGTCTCTCCAGGTAATAGGAATGACGGTTATTCCTTTTCTGCCTGCTTCGAACCTTTTCTATCCAGTGGGGTTTGTAATAGCCGAGCGTGTCTTATATTTACCAAGCATGGGGTTCTGTATGCTGATATCGTTAGGATGGGAACAGTTGAATAAATATAGGTAAGTAATCCCAAATTTCGAAACCCAGAAGTTCATTAATTTACCATGTGTACACTTCAAGACAAGGGTAGATTTTCAAGTTCTGTATGCTTTGTAAATTATACAATGATCGAAAATTCATGTTATGACATTTATTGCATCATTAACGTAAGTTTAGGTAACGTTGAAATAGAAGACAGTATTTAAAAAAGAAAACGTTAGGATGCTATGTTCTTATGATATTGTGTTTTTAATTGTTATTTGTTTTTATTATTTTTATCTTTAGAAATTAGCGTTGAATCACAAAAAATATCTAGATTTAGTAAGAGTGGGGATTGAATTGGTAAGAATAAGCTTAAGTTAAGGTTTTAGTATATTTCGACTACGTGTACAAAACGCACTCTAACATTATAACGTGTGGTATAAGGTTATATTAAACTTCGTACACGTAACTTGAGGCTCTTTCATAATTAATCGTGCAGTGAGGTTGTAACACAAATTAAATACATTGATTTATATAAATACAGTCTAAAAACTAGATCACTGTCAAACTTATACTGTTAATAACAGGCTACTGGTATGTTATCAGTTTCAATTGTTCAGTTTAATTTGCAGGTAATACATTGTTTAAGACTAGTTCGGAGGTGAAGCGTCTCTTGTTTGTTAAGTGAGATGGGTGTAACGGACGGGTTTTATTTGATCACTCTGGACTACAATCCATGCTTAATGAAAGTAGTACTGAGGACGTTGAATTTATATTAGAGTTTGTAGGCTGGAGGAAAAGTTCGAGACTATACTAACTAAAGTTGAGGAAAGAAATAAACAGAAGTACAAATTGTGAGAGATTACAGCAGGACGTCAAGAGAAATTATACATTTACATTCGTAGGATGCATTATTTACTGTAGAAAGGGAAAGCAACATAAATAGGCAAGGATATGGATTATGAACGTAAAGAGATTACAGGTGATGAAAGTTTGTGGAATGCCTGTTGTGGAGGACGGCGTTTAGGAAGTCTATCACTTTTCATTTTGATGTTAAAGTGTGTGTGTAAGGTGTTTTAGATCTTTTATAATGTTCTGGTGGATTGTGGAGAGCGTTTTATGATTATCACTGTTTCTGATTGGGTGAAAGATTTCCTGAAGATTCAACCAATGGCAGCCACAGGTTACTCACTTCTAATTCAGAATCTACGTTAATTGATGGTTTAATAATGTTAATATCAAATGATTCTTCAATTTGTCTTCTCTTACAGAATTTGTCTTACAAAAAACTAGTCTGTGTTGATGATTTTAGTTTTCTCCCAGTTTATTTTGCGTCCATTTGTCGAGGCGTCCTCTGCAATGGCTGAATTTTGTGTTTTCATGAGTCTTGTGCTATCTTTTTGTTCTTTTATTCTTGTCACGAGTTTTCTTCCCGTTTCTCCAATGTATGTATCGTCCATTCTACAAAGTTTCACCATGAATACTCTGATAAAACAATCAATCAAAGAAAGTATAGTTGTACATGGTTCCTTAACTCAGTATCGGGATAAAATAATCTGTGGAGTGCCTAGGGAGAAAAGAGTTAAATTGTGTTATCCTGGGGAGCGGGTGGAAGACACTACTGTCAGAGCAAGAGATACAATGAAAGGAACACCCAACAATGCTGTTTTTATCGGGTACGTAGGGCGTAACGATACTGGACAATGAGAAGAAGTAAGTAAAAACAAGATGAGGGTAATAACAGTATTTAACTGGAAAGGGTAAATCAGAAGAAGTAAGTAACAATAAGATGAGAGTAATAACAGTATTTAACTGGAAAGGATAAACCAGAAGAAGTAAGTAACAATAAGATGAGGGTAATAACAGTATTTAACTGGAAAGGGTAAATCAGAAGAAGTAAGTAACAATAAGATGAGGGTAATAACAGTATTTAACTGGAAAGGGTAAACCAGAAGAAGTAAGTAAAAATAAGATGAGGGTAATAACAGTATTTAACTGGAAAGGGTAAACCAGAAGAAGTAAGTAACAATAAGATGAGGGTAATAACAGTATTTAACTGGAAAGGGTAAACCAGAAGAAGTAAGTAAAAAATAAGATGAGGGTAATAACAGTATTTAACTGGAAAAAGTAAACCAGAAGAAGTAAGTAACAATAAGATGAGGGTAATAACAGTATTTAACTGGAAAGGGTAAATCAGAAGAAGTAAGTAACAATAAGATGAGGATAATAACAGTATTTAAAGATAAATTAATTAAGACAGGGATACTGTCAAGAATCAATTATGGAAATGAAATTTTAATAGATTACTAATTACTAGGCTAGAAGTAAAATGTATGAATAAGCAGGTTACTTGTTTAACGTGTTGAATCAATTCAGTTGGAGATTGGAACCTTTTGGAATCGATTTAAGTAGGAAAGTGTCTGACATGTTTGCAAGGGTAACTAACTCAGCTGAAAAGAAAACTATCTAAGACTAGACAGTTGTGAGGGCAAAAATAAACTAAACGAAACTAAGTTGATATGTAGAAGAAAGTTCAGTAAGAAAGTTAGTATGAAAGTAGTTATAAGAATTGTTACCATTGACTTTAGAGCACTGGTATGAATAAAAGATTTTGATATAGTGGGAATAACTGAAACACGGCTAAATGTAGATGATTTTGGTGTTGTAACAAGTGGAGTTCAGTAAAACTGAACTAATGCTGAAAGTGGTGTTGTTACCAGTGGAGTTCAGTAAAACTGAACTAATGCTGAAAGTGGTGTTGTTATAAGTGGAGTTCAGTAAAACTGAACTAATGCTGAAAGTGGTGTTGTTACAAGTGGAGTTCAGTAAAACTGAACTAATGCTGAAAGTGGTGTTACAAGTGGAGTTCAGTAAAACTGAACTAATGCTGAAAGTGGTGTTGTTACAAGTGGAGTTCAGTAAAACTGAACTAATGCTAAAAGTGGTGTTGTTACAAGTGGAGTTCAGTAAAACTGAACTAATGCTGAAAGTGGTGTTGTTACAAGTGGAGTTCAGTAAAACTGAACTAATGCTGAAAGTGGTGTTGTTATAACTGGAGTTCAGTAAAACTGAACTAATGCTGAAAGTGGTGTGTTATAACTGGGTTCAGTAAACTGAACTATGGAAGTGGTGTTTTACAGTGAAAAACTGAACTAATGCTGAAAGTGGTGTTGTTACCAGTGGAGTTCAGTAAAACTGAACTAATGCTGAAAGTGGTGTTGTTACCAGTGGAGTTCAGTAAAACTGAACTAATGCTGAAAGTGGTGTTGTTATAAGTAAAGTTCAGTAAAACTGAACTTATGCTAAAAGTGGTGTTGTTACCAGTGGAGTTCAGTAAAACTGAACTAATGCTGAAAGTGGTGTTGTTACCAGTGGAGTTCAGTAAAACTGAACTAATGCTGAAAGTGGTGTTGTTATAAGTAAAGTTCAGTAAAACTGAACTAATGCTGAAAGTGGTGTTGTTACCAGTGGAGTTCAGTAAAACTGAACTAATGCTGAAAGTGGTGTTGTTATAAGTAAAGTTCAGTAAAACTGAACTAATGCTGAAAGTGGTGTTGTTACCAGTGGAGTTCAGTAAAACTGAACTAATGCTGAAAGTGGTGTTGTTATAAGTAAAGTTCAGTAAAACTGAACTAATGCTGAAAGTGGTGTTGTTACCAGTGGAGTTCAGTAAAACTGAACTAATGCTGAAAGTGGTGTTGTTACCAGTGGAGTTCAGTAAAACTGAACTAATGCTGAAAGTGGTGTTGTTATAAGTAAAGTTCAGTAAAACTGAACTTATGCTAAAAGTGGTGTTGTAACAAGTGGAGTTCAGTAAAACTGAACTAATGCTGAAAGTGGTGTTGTTACCAGTGGAGTTCAGTAAAACTAATGCTGTAAGCGGTGTTGTTATAAATGGAGTTCAGTAAAACTAATACTGTAAGTGGTGTTGTTATAAATATTTTCCTCAGGGTTCAATCTTAGGACCATTACTCTTTTTGATTTACCTTCATGATTTAGATGAGAGAATGAAAAATGCGTTACTTACATTCTTGATGATATGAATATTTAGGATGTTACTGTTACTTCACAAAAGAATTTAGATCATTTAGTGAGTTGGGCAAATGAATTGGAAATGGGTTTTAATTATGATAAATACAAAATGTGTTTCATGTGGGTTATTGTAATCTAAAGTATGAGTTGAATGGGAATAACCTTAATAATATCATGACCGAAAGGGATTGTAGTGTAATAGTTGACCAGTCTCTTCAGCCATTCAAGTAGTGTGCTGTTGTTAGTGTAACAGTTGACCAGTCTCTTTAGCCATTCAAGTAGTGTGCTGTTGTTAGTGTAATAGTTGACCAGTCTCTTTAGCCATTCAAGTAGTGTGCTGTTGTTAGTGTAATAGTTGACTAGTCTCTTCAGCCATTCAAGTAGTGTGCTGTTGTTAGTGTAATAGTTGACCAGTCTCTTTAGCCATTCAAGTAGTGTGCTGTTGTTAGTGTAATAGTTGACTGGTCTCTTTAGCCATTCAAGTAGTGTGCTGTTGTTAGTGTAATAGTTGACCAGTCTCTTTAGCCATTCAAGTAGTGTGCTGTTGTTAGTGTAATAGTTGACCAGTCTCTTTAGCCATTCAAGTAGTGTGCTGTTGTTAGTGTAATAGTTGACTGGTCTCTTTAGCCATTCAAGCAGTGTGCTGTTGTTAGTGTAATAGTTGACCAGTCTCTTTAGCCATTCAAGTAGTGTACTGTTGCTAGTGGTTGGGAAATAGATTTTTTGGTTGTATTTAAAGAAATACTGAATATAAGTGTAAAAATATTATGAACTCATTGTATAGGTTACTGGTGAGGTCACATTTCAGGTATTGTGTTTAGTCTTGGGCTCCTTATCTCGGGAAAGACATTGAATTGTTGTAAAGGGTTCAGAAGAGGGTTATCAAAATGGTACTTGGGATGGAGAGGATATCATAGGAGGAGATATTAAGATAGTTAAAGTATTTCCTCTGATTGAAGTGTTTAAGATCGTAAAATACATTGATTATGTTGTTGATGCATCAACATTTTTCACAATTAACAACAGGAATTATAAAACTAGGTAACAAATATAAACTTAGATAAGGTGAAAGCCACCTTCAACTAAAACATTTTGTTTTTCTAATAGTGCTGTTGGTCTATGAAATGAGTTGTTTTCAGATGTTTTGGAGGCAGTATATTTGAGTGAGTTTAAAAGGATGTTGTTGTTTTGAATTAAGCACAAAGCTACACAATGGGCTATCTGTGCTCTGCCCACCACGGGTATCGAAATCCGGATTTTAGCGTGCAAGTCCGCAGACATACCGCTGAGCCACTGGGGGGCGAGTTTAAAAGGAAGCTTCATAGATATATGAATGATGAGAGCTGGCTTTTAAAATTAATTTACTGAATATTTTTAATTTGGCTTAAAGGATGGAACAGCCAAGAGCAGCAAACAGGACCCTTGTTGTTCCTGGAAATGATGTTATGTTTATATGCCTTTTTGTATCATTAATAAAATTTCAGTATCGAACTTATTACACTGGTACAGTTTATATTCCCTTGATGTATTGTTAACACAGTTCACATACGTAACCTGCAACACTAATACAGTTTATAGTTCTTTGTTGTGACATTAAAAGTTTAGATATATAAAACTACAACATTACTGAAGTTCACATTTCTCTCTTGATCAGTAAAACAATTTAAGTAGTATTGTTATGTAACTTTCAATATAAAATTAATAATACCCAGTGATTATTGAAGTAAATTAGTAAGTCACTTTTTACTTAATATCAATAATTTTTATATGCAAAAACGGCTCTTCTGGGCCCAGAAGAGCCGTTTTTGCATATAAAAGTTCTCAACAAGTGGGTTTCTCGACATCACTGATTAATATCAATAATGTTAATCAACCTCGAAATAAAATAGTCTCTTTGATATAACTTTAATGATGTTCGTGAATTTATGAATAAACTGTTATTTATTTAATATGGTATTGGTGATGTTAATCACCCTCGAAGTAAACTGGTATTGTTAAGTCCATGTAATATTAACGACGTTCGTGACCAGCAAGGGTGCTTTGCTTGAGACATATTGCTAGACTGCCATGACAAGTGGACATGACGTCAGAAGCAATTACATCCAAGCAGTGGATCAACGTGGTTAGATTTATATTTATATAAAGTTTGAACTTTCTCAATTCAGAACATTTACTGCAATCATTGATATTTCGTGCATACAGATAGGCTTTTCACACTCATCTCTAAGTTATTAACAACATGGAAACTCTGTCTCGGTGTGATGTATTCAGCCCAAAGCCGATCTATCTACTGTACTGTGCATAATTGTTAGTAGGAGAGAACATTTTGTAATTCTTTTCATTTCATGTGGCTGATTCTTCCACGTCCTTACAGAATGATGATGTTTCACTGATCCATATTGAGAATTGAATGAACCAGGGTCCGAATACTTATAATTAAATAGAGTTCCAATATACTTGTACCAAAGTACATGTTATAAACGTTCTGCTTGAATGAACAGAGTGACCAAATTAGGAGTCTGATGTAACTGTCATGGTACCTCATGGAGTGTCTTAACTATATAGAAAGAAGTTAGGAAGGAGCTAGAATATGGAACCGATATATGCTGGAAGAAATCAATTTAATATTATAGCACAAATAAAACTTAATAAAAACAGAGTTTAGCACAAAATATTAAGTTATATTGTCAGATCACGACCCGGAAAGCATTGATAATTGTCAGTATATCAGAGAGTTCACATAAAAGCTTCAAATGATGCTGGTTGAACTCTGACAAATTGCTACAGAGTTGAAATTCTCCCCAAAACTGTCAGGTACACCCTAGATCCTTAGACAGAGACAGGTAAATTTGAAATTATGAAAGGAAAAGACAGAACACTTGAAATCAATGATACTGATGTTAAATATATTTGTTTATGGAGCCTTTGGAAGACTGTCACTGATCTCGAACATAAGATAAACAACCATGAACCAAATAATAGACAAATATCCATACATACAGTATCAAGAAGACTCAACCAGAATGTTTGGTTGAAAAAATGTTTACTTCAATCTCAAAATATCGTTAACAGACTGAAATTCACTAAGAACTACAAAAATTGGACATTTGATGATACGAAAAAGGGTGTTATGGACTGATGAATCCAAGTATGAAATATTTAGTTCAAAGTGTAGGTTGTCCGTCCAAAGGAATAAATGTGGAAAATACCCAAATAAATAGCACTTACCATGAAGCATGGGGAAGACATTGTGTTAATTTCGAGATGTTTTTTGTTTATGTGGGGGTGACAGAAGATATTTGCAAAATCGATGTAATAACGAACCAGCACAAGTACCATCAAATATTGATCCGTCATGGAACACCGAGAGGTTTGGACAGTATTGGTAAAATATTCTGCTATCAAGAAGAGAATGACTCCAAACGTTCATCCAAGCACAATGCTTTTTCTGCGCTCTTACCACCACGGGCATCGACAACCGCGGTGCGAGTTCGCAGGCATACCGTTGTGCCACTGAAAGAGGGAACAGCTAAGACAAAGTTGCTAGAGTCATTAAAATGATGCAATGACCTCCACAGAGTTCTCCACAGTACATTTAGTCTAATTCTATTACAGTGTAACAATTAGACTTATTAGCTGATCAATAGGACGAATACATTTGGTCTAATTCTATTATAGTGTTACAATTAGACTTATTAGCTGATCAGTAAGACGAATACATTTAGTCTAATTCTATTATAGTGTAACAATTAGACTTATTAGCTGATCAACAGGACGAATACATTTTGTCTAATTCTATTATAGTGTTACAATTAAACGTATTAGCTGATCAATAGGACGAATACATTTAGTCTAATTCTATTATAGTGTAACAATTAGACTTATTAGCTGATCAATAGGACGAATACATTTGGTCTAATTCTATTATAGTGTTACAATTAGACTTATTAGCTGATCAGTAAGACGAATACATTTAGTCTAATTCTATTATAGTGTAACAATTAGACTTATTAGCTGATCAACAGGACGAATACATTTTGTCTAATTCTATTATAGTGTTACAATTAAACGTATTAGCTGATCAATAGGACGAATACATTTAGTCTAATTCTATTATAGTGTAACAATTAGACTTATTAGCTGATCAACAGGACGAATACATTTAGTCTAATTCTATTATAGTGTAACAATTAGACTTATTAGCTGATCAATAGGACGAATACATTTTGTCTAATTCTATTATAGTGTTACAATTAGACGTATTAGCTGATCAATAGTACGAATACATTTAGTCTAATTCTATTATAGAGTAACAATTAGACTTATTAGCTGATCAATAGGACGAATACATTTAGTCTAATTCTATTATAGTCTTACAATTAGACTTATTAGCTGATCAATAAGACGAATACATTTTGTCTAATTCTATTATAATGTAACAATTAGACTTATTAGCTGATCAATAGGACGAATACATTTAGTCTAATTATATTATAGTGTAACAATTAGACTTATTAGCTGATCAACAGGACGAATACATTTAGTCTAATTCTATTATAGTGTAACAATTAGACGTATTAGCTGATCAATAAGACGAATACATTTAGTCTAATTCTATTATAGTGTAACAATTAGACTTATTAGCTGATCAATAAGACGAATACATTTTGTCTAATTCTATTATAGTGTTACAATTAGACTTATTAGCTGATCAATAGGACGAATACATTTAGTCTAATTCTATTATAGTGTTACAATTAGACTTATTAGCTGATCAATAGGACGAATACATTTAGTCTAATTCTATTATAGTGTAACAATTAGACTTATTAGCTGATCAATAACACGAATACATTTTGTCTAATTCTATTATAGTGTTACAATTAGACGTATTAGCTGATCAATAGGACGAATACATTTCGTCTAATTCCATTATAGTGTAACAATTAGACGTATATATATACATAACTTTTAGTTATATATCAAGTAATCATCCTCTGACTGTTTCTAAACACATATTTCTTCACATAGATTTTGAAACTGTTATACATAGATCATTACTTATATAAAATTAACCAGTTAGAAATCAGTGTTCTGTGGTTTTCTGATATGAATTTCACTTCTTATGATATATCTTTAGTATATGTAAATATCAGATGTACTGAAACATTTGTTAACAAAACTTTAAAATACACTAACTTACTATTTATGAAAATATGTTACTTCATAAAATACTGAGCTATACATTTCAAGTTTACTATTTTATGGTTAATTTCACGCCATGAATATTTGTTCCTAAAAACTAATAGAAATCTCCGTTTATAATTAATATAGAAAACTCATGTTTCATTATAACCTAATGTTAATATAACTAATATAAGTAATTAAAATGACATATAAAACAAGCGTGCTGAAACGTGTGTTAACAAAAGTTAAATATATAGTTATATGATACTTACCGAAACATTTCAATTTATCAAATACTGACTTACAGCCCAAAGTAATAACATCAGCACTACATTCTTGTTCTTACGTGTAAATAATCAACATAAGTAACACACAAGGGGTATTATCCAAAGCAAAAAACATATAATAAAATCCGTAAATAAATTTACTGTCCCCTATAACGTTCAGCATCAGATCTTGACCGTCACATTAGGCCCAGCAGAGTCAGGTGGGTAAGGCGTGTGACTCGTATTCTGAGGTCGCAGGTTCGAATCCCCGTCGCGCCAAACATGCTCGTCCTTTCAGCCGTGGGGTCGTTATAATGTGATGGTCAATCCCACTATTCATTGGTAAAAGAGTAGCCCAAAAGTTGGCGGTGGGTGGTGGTGATTAGCTGCCTTCCCTCTAGTCTTACACTGCTAAATTAGGGACGGCTAGAGCAATAGCCCTCGAGTAGCTTTGTGCGAAATTCAAAAAACAAACAATCAATTACCCTAATATGTTATTTTCAAAGTATTAAGTAAATATGTGTAAAGTATTACATATTTACAAACATCAGAGAATATTTAAATGTTCAGAATTAGAAGGACACAACAAAGTAGACACTCATAACCCATGTTTGTAGGTAAGTTTACACATTATTTATATATATATATTCCAGACCAAGGAGACTACCTAAGAAGTGACGTCTGAGGGTAAAACATTGTGATCAGTGCTTTCACCTTTGTTCATTAGTCATATGACCACTACTTGAGATAGACAAGTGACGCGCTCGTTTCTATAAAACTGGCAGGCAAATCACAAACTCTCTTTCAGTATTCTTCACTGTCGCTCATTACAGAATAAAATTTACCATCAAATAAGCTGTTATGTTTACTGTGACGATGAAGAACGTTACACATAACGGTCACTGAAAGAGACTAATTTGTTCACGTACTCATAAAGCTAATTGTACGTTCAAGAAATTCTCAATATTTGATGGTACATTATATTAATTTTTTTAGTTAATACTTTCTGTTTACAATCTAGATATCATATATCAGGTCATCCCTTAAGTAATGTCTGATTTCAGGTCCAGAAAAAGAGAAAGGATTTCAAATACTTTTAATGTTATTTAATCAATAACGTATGTTCTATTATTATTAATTACTTTCTGTTAACGATTCACAAGCTTCTGAATGTCACTTCTATAAAATTCTTTGGGTTTGGAGGAGAAGAATGTAGAGAGGGTAGTTTTGACATCTGTACGTGTTACAAGCTGTTTTCTATCAATATAGTTCTGCAAACTTCGGAATAGATGATAATCAGATGGGACAAGGTCTGAAGAATAAGGAGAATCTGATAGTTTTTCCCAGTCCAGCTCTTCAGTCTTTACAGATGTGATCCTTGCGGTATGGGACCGTGCGTTATCCTGGTGTAACACAAAGCAGACCTATTTCCTTTCAGTGTAACATTCAAGTACTCAAACTGTTGACAACAGAAGTCTGATGTAATCGTTACATCGAGCGGCAGCAACTCAAAGTGGATCACACCAACAATGTTCCACCAAACATTTAACAAGACTTTCCTGGGGTGTAGGTCCATTTTTGACTGTGTTTTAGACAGTTTACTTGCACTGAGCCATTGTCTGAGTCATTTAACACTTTTATAAGATATCAAATTTTCATCTCCAGTCACTAACCTGTCCAAACAAGGTGAGTTACGTTCACGAGAGTGCAGATGTCCACTCCTGCTCTAAGATTGGCTTCTGTCAAATCATGGGGGACACCTTTTCCAAGTTTTAACACTTTTCCAGGCTTTTGCAGATGACGGTGAACTGTTGAATGAATTGAATTAAATTTCTGTGCTAGTTCTTCAACTGTTACAACACAATCTTCATCAAGTGCAGCCAGCAACAAGTCATCATTAAACTCAACAGGACGACCTGAATGTTACATCACTACAGCTGTGGTCACGTGATCTGAGCTTCTGAAACCACCTTCAACATTTTCTTTCATTGAAAGACTCAACACCATTAACACCTCGAATGTTTATTGATGTTTCTACTGCCTTTTTTACACTCATAAATCATAATATACCTAATGTGATCCTCAGACACATCCATCTTTATAAGGGTTTATTTGATTAATGATTAAACTCATAAAACATTGTACACCTAATGTGATCCTCAGACACATCCATCTTTATAAGGGTTTATTGATTAATGATCTGAAAAAGAAGAGTTGGGTTAGTTTGTTTTATTTGTCTAAACATTTTTATACACGTCCTACTACATACCTTAGTCATTAAAACTTTCTACAAAGACAGAAATGATGATGTACTTTCTGTGTTGAAATTTGCGGACATTACTTATGAGATGACCTGATAATTTTCGTTCAAATACAACACACCAAGACCAATACATATTTTAACTTCGTGAAGTTATGTTTGTTTATACACGTAAAGTAATAACAGTATTGTTAATCATATTACAATCTGGGCTGTCAGTCAAGTTTCAGGGATGAATTCTTCTAACAAACTGACTGTTATGTAACATTTGATATGTATACAAATAACGTACATGAATTATAAATACTGAATTACTAATGTTAAATTAATAACTTTTGTTATTTCTATCAGTCACAAAACCACTACTTGAGAAATAATTTATTCTTTATCATATAACGAAAACAAAAACTAATGTTTCGTACGTGTAGCGTCCTCTAACTACTTACTTGTAACATGAACGATTTTCGAAACCCTTGAGGAAAATTGATGTTGTTATATTGACTTACATTCCTTTTATGATGTAATATGTTTATATTCTAATCATATTTTGATTATACTTTGAGTTTTTTTGTCGATTTTTATTTGATAATTGTCATTCTATTTTTGTTTATTACTTGTTATTACTATTGAATTTTACTTTGTCCAATCTTTTGTTTCTTCAAATTGATGCACAATTAATGTTATTAAAGTACAGAGCAAACCGAACCTTCGGTCATTCGTCTATGAAACAGGAAATAATGTTTTATAAAACCCTTGTTTTTCTCAGGTCTGTCAAAATATATGCCAACCTTGGACTATTCCTACTTCTGTCAATACACAGCATGAAAACAGTACAACGGAACACAGAATGGTAATTACTTATCCCAGTCGTCTCTCATGTAATGGGTTTAGAAAAGCCAATCAAATTTGAAGGAATACATTTTGTTCAAATGTTTCATCAATTTCTTACAACCGTTTTTCATTTTCGACCGAAACGACCGGCATGGCTAAGTGAGTTAAGGCGTTCGACTCGTAATTTGAAGGTCGCGGGCTCGTTCGAATCCCGGTCATACCAAACGTGCTCACCCTTTCAGCCGTGGGAGTGTTAAATTGTGATGGTCAATCCCACCATTCGTTGGTAAAAGAGTAGCCGAAGAGTTGACGGTGGGTGGTGATGACTAGTTGCCTTGCCTCTAATCTTACACTGCTAAATTAGGGACAGCTAGTGCAGTTAGCCCTCGACTAGCTTTGCGCAAAATTCTAAAAGGAAAAGGAAGTCGATCGAAATATTAAATCGATGAAGAATGGAAGCTAAGAAAGAAAAAAGTGAGAGAAAAGACTAGAAAAGGATGGTTGTAAGATAATAAAATAATGTGTCAAATAAAAATACTATTAATTCGAAGCATAAAAATAAATGTATAGGAGGAAAATTGATCAATATAATATACGATACAATTAACATGAGGGGATAAATATTCGTTATAAAAAATTAAAATAAATTAATTGTTAGGACTAAATATTATGATAAAAGAGGGATAAAGATATAACGTATATGAACGTATAAAGATATTACGTTCATGAACATATAAAGATATTAATGTAATAAGAAGGAAATATGAATATATATGGGAATGATAAATGATGATGGATTATTTTAAATGAACAGAATAATGATTGGTGAATTAGAAACCTGTTAAATGATAAAAATCGTATGATTAGAATGGTAGTATAATCGAATGAGTGATATATACAGGGAGTGGCTGACGTCACAAAGATGGTCTGGACTTCCAAACAATGTTTACTATATTTTCCATGTACTGTTGTGTGTTGTATTTCTAGTTAATGTAGCCGACAACGAGAGTATTATGTAAAAAGGTGCTCGTGATATTTTGCTTTAGGGATGTTAAAAAATAAATTTGTAAAACTATATTTAAGTGTTTAAGTAAAATAAAGGTGTCACCTGGAGGCTGATTTAAAAAGGTATGTTAAACTAATCAATTTATACAAATAGATACAGAAGATTATTTTCAATTAATAGTATGGTATTATGTATTTCTTTTTTAACGATTTCTAAATCAAAATATCCCAAACACCTTTTTCACTCGTCACCTGTCACATTGTAGCGAGAAAGGAAGAGTAAATAGAAAAATATACTAAACAATTTTCTGGAAGACCAAACGACTACCATGACGTCATTAGACTCCATTTATATATCAGTGATTCTCAGTTTACCTCTGAAGATAGCCCGATGTGGTTTTGCTATGAGAAAACACACACACGCCTCTGAGGAAAAAAGGTCCACCTTTCGAAAGAGCTCGTAAGGACTTCATCATTGTCTATCTGGAGGTATCGAACTTTCGTGTTTTCCTGGCATCGTAAAAAGGAAAAACAGTGGATAAAACCATGTAACTTGATATGATACAGCTATTGAAGTTTAACATAGGATATAATTAATATGAAGAAGTGAAGTAAAAATAAAAACATAAGAAAAACAAAAGTGTGAAACTTTCGAATTAATCAACATTAATATTTTATATCACTAGTTTATTTTTAATCTTAAAATTGTACTTTTATATAATGAAATAAAACGCGTTCGTCAAAATTCAAAGATCGTATTTTAAGATTTGAATCTGGTTAGCAAAATCCATATTTATAATCATTGGAAGTCAGTTACCCACAATCCCACACTAGACTATTTCTTATTAAAAACAACAAACTATTGTAGCCTAAACTTCAAACCTTTCTCCTTTTAGGGTAAGCGAAAAAACTCTGTTCCTGTCTGGTTTAAAAGTAAATCCTTCTAATGCTAAACTGCAAAATAATGTGGGAAAAGTGCTGGAAGCAGAATATCGCCACCAGGATGCTCTGCTATACTATAATCAAGCCATCACGTAATGTATATAAATTTGTTTACTTCATGTACGAAGACATTTGTATTTTTCTTATTACGCTATAATATTCTCAGTATATAACATTTCCATACGATCAAGCTAAATCATACTTTAAACTGTGTTAGAAGTAGCTGATTAATTAATATTTTATACTAGTTTGTTAATTCATACCTTATTTGATTAAGCCTTATTCTACTAATCCAAGCTATTGACTATGTGAGATTTACCTCATTAATCCTTACTTTATATAGCTTGAAAATAATTCTATTAGTCTATAATTTGTGTTTCATAATTTTTAACTTATAATCCATGCTTTATATTGGACACGTTTCAAATCATTAATTCATACTTTGGTCTTTGCCCTCAATGTTCGAATCTATATTTTCAATTCAAAGTCTCTCATTTCTCACCAAAGCTTCAGTCTTTGTTACGTGACTGTCTTTATGGCTAAATCAACTATTTATTCACGATAATGTGGTATTTATAGAACTGAGAACTGTGAAAGTTAACGAACAGTTTCTTAAGTAATTTCCCTCAGGTAAGTCCATACAAAGTAAGAAACGTTAAAGTTACCATGGTGACTACATTCTTTACGCAAGAAAGATGCTTTACCAAAGGAAAACAGCTGTGTTCTTACCTTCTCTTTTATACAGGACAGGTAATATGTCAGCTTGAAATTACAAATAACTTAAACACAAATATCGTCTTTCAGTTAAATGTAAATAATATAACTAACTAAGTTTTCTCCGTCTTCTTAAAATAAATCTTTTAACAGGAAAACATTATATGTGAATTGCACTTAAAGTTCAAATGCTCATAAGGTGAATACCATCTCCACTGCGATTTGTCCGTACGTAAATTACCTTTCTAGTGTGTTTAGAGTTTCGTTTCCTAATAACACACTAACTGAGAAACATTTTGTTTTTAATAGATTGCAACCGAGTGACGTTCGCGGGTTTCTGAACGCTGGTCGAGTGTTGACATACTTGAAGCGTTACCAGGAGGCGGAAGATTCCTACCGAAAGGTAGTGAACAGGTTACACACCTTTCTATGACCACTTCTCTGATTAGAGTATCAAAAATTTATAATTGACCTTCATGACAAATAAACACTTTTAAACATCCACACAAAAAGGTTTATTCAGATATGTGTGTGTGTTTTCTTCTTGCAAAGCCACATCGGGCTATCTGCAGAGTCCGCTGAGGGGAATCGAACTCCTGATTTTAGCGTTATAAGTGGGTAGACTTACCGCTGTAACAGCGAGGTACAGATAGGATATGAAAATAACGATTATATTACTAATAACTCTTCGCACACGATTTTATTCACTATAGAGTATATACAGAAAAAAAATATTTTCTCTTAAGCCTATTCGTTCAACTTATTAAATATTACAGTCAGTACTATTCTGTTTATAATATGTCAGCAACTAATTAACGAACAAGTTATCTTTTAACAAGTATTTCATGTTCTGTCAGAGTGTTGTTGGTGTTTTGAATTAAGTATAAAGCTGCACAAAGGGTTACCACTGCTCTGGCCACCAAGGGTATCGGAACCCGGTTTTTAGCGTTGTAAATCTGCAGACAAACCACTGTGTGGCTGGGGCGTATCGAATCGTAAAGAAGATAAATATTTACTATGTTGTTATTTAATAGCTTAATAAATATTAACAAAAATTTAAATATCACATACTTTTTATATTTGTGTTTTCGAATTTCACACAAAGCTACTCGAGGGCTATCTGTGCTAGCCGTCCCTAATTTAGCAGTGTAAGACTAGAGGGAAGGCAGCTTAGTCATCACCACCCACCGCCAACTCTTGGGCTACTCTTTTACCAACGAAAAGTGGGATTGACCGTCACATTATAACGCCCACACGGCTGAAAAGGCGAGCATGTTTGGCGTGACGCGGGGTCGAACTCGCGACCCTCTGATTACGAGTCGCGCGCCTTACGTGCTTGGCCACGCCGGGCCCTTCCTTTTTTATGCATATATTTGTATGATGTGGAAAACCAGGTGCACTTATGTAAAAGAGGCTTTTGATTTAAATGTAATTACTAAAGAAAACTGAATGAAAGTACACATTATATTAAGACGGGTCTCGTTTATAAATAAGCTACTTTTTGTAGCTCACTCTATTCAACGTTTTAACGTATCTACAAACTATAATGAATATTTGTTCAACGATTTGCGATCAATATGGAAAGTTTTTTATATGCAAAAACGGCTGTTCTGGGCCCAGAAAACACTTCAAATAGAAGAGCGAACTATTTGAAGTGTTTTCTGGGCCCAGAACAGCCGTTTTTGCATATAAAAGTTCTCAACAAGTGGGTTTCTCGACATCACTGATTGGAAAGTTTTTGTAGGAACCGTTTTTGTATCATTATACTATTCTTCAATGTGAATCAAGCAATATTTCTTTCAGTCATTTTCACATTTACACACTTCTCTTACGATGACTCACATTTATTAATATCTGCACAACGACAGTTACTAATCATAAATGCTGGCTTCGATTCAAATTGGAATTTTCCCTTTTTTCATAGGCTCTATAATTATGGTCTTGCAAGCAACTGTTCCTCACGATATAATCTAGGGCGATTATCTTTCCCTCAGTCCTTAAAAAGTCATCTTTACGATGACAAATCGTTTCATTATCTTCATTAAGTTTCAATATTTCTCCAAGGTGAGACAAACACAGCAACCCAGAAACGAATATTGTTTCACATCACTAAGAAATACATTAATTTATTATTTTAATTATCCATAACAAACGGTCTAAAATTTTCCTTAATGATTTAAAGTAGTGTTTATTGAAATCAACCAGTTTTCACTTTCCTCAGAACTGTGTTATTCTGTCTTTATTAAATAAGGCTAAGAATATGTTGCCCCAAGTGGCAGACTTGACAACGACAGAAACCCACGTGACCACCAGTCATCTTCAGGTGTTTCTAAGCCTCGCGTCGCTGCTCTCCAAAAATACCAGTCGTCTGGAAGAGGCAGATGCCGTTAAGTATTTCTTTCGTGTGTTTATTTTTTCATAGTTTTATTTAAAATTTTATTTTTTTGAAATACTTACGTTTACTTAGAAATTATAATTGATATGTGGTTGTTTAGTTTATCTCAGCTAACTGTTTACTTGGATGTTGTTACACTGAACAAGGAGTGTCCATTTTTATACTTTTTTGGATATTGTTGTACTGAAATGTGAGTGTTCAGCTCAATACTTGTTTGGATATTGTTGTACTGAAATGTGAGTGTTCAGCTCAATACTTGTTTGGATATTGTTGTACTGAAATGTGAGTGTTCAGCTCAATACTTGTTTGAATATTGTTGTACTGAAATGTGAGTGTTCAGCTCAATACTTGTTTGGATATTGTTGTACTGAAATGTGAGTGTTCAGCTCAATACTTGTTTGAATATTGTTGTACTGAAATGTGAGTGTTCAGCTCAATACTTGTTTGGATATTGTTGTACTGAAATGTGAGTGTTCAGCTCAATACTTGTTTGGATATTGTTGTACTGAAATGTGAGTGTTCAGCTCAATACTTGTTTGGATATTGTTGTACTGAAATGTGAGTGTTCAGCTCAATACTTGTTTGGATATTGTTGTACTGAAATGTGAGTGTTCAGCTCAATACTTGTTTGAATATTGTTGTACTGAAATGTGAGTGTTCAGCTCAATACTTGTTTGGATATTGTTGTCCTGAAATGTGAGTGTTCAGCTCAATACTTGTTTGAATATTGTTGTACTGAAATGTGAGTGTTCAGCTCAATACTTGTTTGGATATTGTTGTCCTGAAATGTGAGTGTTCAGCTCAATACTTGTTTGGATATTGTTGTACTGAAATGTGAGTGTTCAGCTCAATACTTGTTTGGATATTGTTGTACTGAAATGTGAGTGTTCAGCTCAATACTTGTTTGGATATTGTTGTACTGAAATGTGAGTGTTCAGCTCAATACTTGTTTGGATATTGTTGTACTGAAATGTGAGTGTTCAGCTCAATACTTGTTTGGATATTGTTGTAGTGAAATGTGAGTGTTCAGCTCAATACTTGTTTGAATATTGTTGTACTGAAATGTGAGTGTTCAGCTTAATGTTTGTTTGGATGTGTTTGTATTGAAATGTGAGTGTTAAGCTAAAAAAATCATTTGGATGTTGTGTTTGGATGTGGCATTGTTGCGTTGTGCTTCAGTCAGTCTTGGCGTAACTGTATTGCGTGTCGGTGGCTTAACACTGAGCTATGGAAACCGAGAATCTGTCACTTTTACAAGGATTTTGTACATGTTGCATTTGCAGAATATGCAGATCTCTAAAACAAATTTATTGGACACGCATGCGTTTTGGCGAAAAATCCGATGTTTTCTCCGTTTTAAAAGTGCACAACTTTTATTGTCATTTTGGTCTGACAATCAGTGCCGTAACACGTGTAACATCACATACTCTGAACTTGTAACGTTATTACACATATTTTTCTTCAAAATAACAAAAATATCCCTTTTGCGTTTCTTGTTTTGAAGAGTATACATTTTGATATGATTAAACTTCTCTCTGTTCACTCAACACGGCCTGCACATGCAATTCCCTTTATATTAAGTAAGTAACGGTGTTATCAAGATTTGTAATTTAAAAATGTTTGTGTGATTTTCATGTTGAAATGACATCACAGATGATAAATTGAAACTTAGATTCCATTCGACAGAAAGTAATTTAGTATTATTAATCTCATTTATTGGGTGGGCTGTTGTTATTTCCATATTTTCCACCTGTGTTGTACGTCAGCCAACAAAGGTAAATTGTGTTCCTAAGAAAAGAAAAATGAATCTAACAATTTATTTTCATTGTTTCAAACATAAAACCAAACAAAGGAACATTGTTTCACAGTAACTGTAAACACTGTACTTGTTTAGAATAGAAACTACAACGTAATCTGATTTATTACCAAATGTTTGAAATACTTTCCTTCTGCATGGTTAACTTTAGTTATATCGAGAGGCTATTCGACTACGATCCGACTACATGGCTGCCTACTTAAATCGTGGTGATGTGTTGTTGAAGCTAAACAGGTAACGTAATGTTGTTCTTCTGACTTATTAATATACAAATTAAAATATAGTCCATTTAGTGAAGGAAGATTTTCCAAACTTACAACAACAACACCTTTTTTTAAAAGTTCTTTAAGTTATTTAGTTTTACAATTCTGCTGTATTAATTTGTGGTGGTTGTGTATAGTCAATAATAAAATACGTTTCAAACAAATATAATCAGGTAGAAAGTAACACTTTGTAAAGAGGGGTGGTAGGTTTGTTGATCGAAGGGGTATTTGCTATATCTCCTCAACAGGTCATCAAAACTATATATTGTTACATTGTATTTTATTTTATAACACTATCTGTGTAATGATTAAGTCACAAGTTCTAATAATGTATGTAAATATCATAGAACAATGTTTGAATTTCTTTTGTCTAATTTATTATATGATAACTAAAACAATGGTATCAACCATTTTCTCTGACGTGACTTGATTTGAAACTGAATATTTGCTTTTATAATTGTTATCAATAACTAGCAACAATTTAAAAACAAGAATTCTTAGTGTAAACAATGTTATCATTACCCCTGGAAGATAGCTTGTTTACAAAAGCCTCATGTTCTTTTATAAATATCAAATAGAGTGTTACACGGCAATTATCAGCCAATAATAGATAAATAGTAAGTATGACAGCTGGGATCTTATACCATGGTTATGTATGTAACCCTCCAATGTATACCTTTGTTATATATGTAACCTTCCAATGTATACCTTTGTTATATATGTAACCTTCCAATGTATACCTTTGTGACATATGTAACCTTCCAATGTGTACCTTTGTTATATATGTAATCTTCCAATGTATACCTTGGTTATATATGTAACCTTCCAATGTATACCTTGGTTATATATGTAACCTTCCAATGTATACCTTGGTTATATATGTAACCTTCCAATGTATACCTTGTTTATATATGTAACCTTCCAATGTATACCTTGGTTATATATGTAACCTTCCAATGTATACCTTGGTTATATATGTAACCTTCCAATGTATACCTTGATTATATATGTAACCTTCCAATGTATACCTAGGTTATATATGTAACCTTCCAATGTATACCTTGTTTATATATGTAACCTTCCAATGTATACCTTTGTTATATATGTAAGCTTCCAATGCGTACCTTTGTTATATATGTAAGCTTCCAATGCATACCTTGTTTATATATGTAAGCTTCCAATGTATACCTTGTTTATATATGTAACCTTCCAATGTATACCTTGGTTATATATGTAACCTTCCAATGTATACCTTGGTTATATAGGTAACCTTCCAATGTATACCTTGATTATATATGCAACCTTCCAATGTATACCTTTGTTATATATGCAACCTTCCAATGTATACCTTGGTTATATAGGTAACCTTCCAATGTATACCTTGATTATATATGCAACCTTCCAATGTATACCTTTGTTATATATGCAACCTTCCAATGTATACCTTTGTTATATATGCAACCTTCCAATGTATACCTTTGTTATATATGCAACCTTCCAATGTATACCTTTGTGACATATGTAAGCTTCCAATGTATACCTTTGTGACATATGTAACCTTCCAATGTATACCTTGGTTATATATGTAACCTTCCAATGTATAAAACATGTACAGGTAACATATCCTCATAGCAGTCCTTGTACTTGAAGATTTATATCAGCAATTCTTACTTTTACATCCTTTTATAAAAAGTTTGTTCTTTACTTGTAATTGTTACGTTTTTTATGTTTTATGTAGACTAAACGCAACAGAAAGACACAGATAACAGCTTGTATAATTTATTACAATACAAAATAGCACTGGTTTCAACCTTCAAAGTTAATTACAATACAAAATGGTACTGGCCTGTGACCAATATAATGATTTAGAGTGAAAGCCTAAAAGTTCAAATCAGAAATCCAAAATTCCGGTCTAGGGTGTGAATTTGGTCCCACGAAGAAACTCCGAAGTTTGAATGGAGAAGTCCAGAAACAATTCACAGTTCGATAAATTTGATGAAGTTCTCCTTACGATGCTTCTTGATGAACGTCTCAAACTTGCCGCCTTCCAATTTTCCCAGTCTCCCCTAAACAGTCTTACACGTGTTGACTTTCAGTATAACCAGTAATTCGAATGAATCGTGAAGATTGACGAAATAAAATCACAGCTTCTGTAGATCTAGCTCTAATCACAAAACCAAGTTGAATAAACACACAGCAAACGTTTAAAACTTCTCGAACAAAGACACTATTTCTTGAATCGAATACAAACGAGTGACTGACTCTCTTCTCTTTTTCTCGCGTCTCCGTCCGTTTATATATTAGTAGGCCTCTCTTCTCGAACAATCGCGTAACTTCCCAACATTCCAGTGATCTGCGCATGTCTGTCTTTTTGCACGAGACTCGACGTTTAGACACCAGGCCGCCAAACATTTCATTTACATAAATTTATAAACATATGATTGATCTACCGAATTCTAGAAAATTCGAAATGTTATTTTAAATGAATAACAACATATTTTATTGATTTAAACTTTGAAACAATAATATAAACAACAACATGGCATTCAAACGCTTTATACATAACAGTAATAATATACTAAAAACATTCAGTGGAGTATTTTATGTTTTATCTACTGTTTTACTCTGTGGTTAATTAACTACTTGTAAAATCTTCCATTGAACTTGTGCTGACGTTTTGTGATAACTTTCATTATATTTTATATTCCAAATTAAGACTGATATTATTTGAACTTTAAATAAACAACAACAGGAAAGAACACGTGAGAATCCAACATTAACTGTTGACTTGGTAATATGATATAAAGGAAACAACATGTGAGTATCCAACACTACCTGCTGACTTGGTAATAAGATATAAAGGAAACAACATGTGAGAATCCAACACCACCTGCTGACTTGATAATAAGATATAAAGTAAACAACATGTGAGAATCCAACACCACCTGTTGACTTGATAATACGATACAAAGGAAACGTGAGGATCCAACATGACCTGCTGACTAGATTATAAAATATAAAGGAAACGTTAGGATCCAACACTACCTGCTGACTTGATTATAAGATATAAAGAAACCAACACTTGAGGATCCAAATTTACATGTTAGTGTGATATTAGACTTTTGAAGTTCCACGAAGGACTAAAGTAGATATATACTATTAAAAGTATAATAGGCCTAACGTGATATCTTACATCAAGTACACTGCAAAGTTCACATATATATTTGTAAAAGTGGCTGGTATGGATTGTGAAAGCTTAATGTAGAGAAGCGAAAAACGCTTCGACCTTTTTCGGTCATCGTCATTTTCACAAAGAAAGGTAACTGACCCACAGCTGACCACATGTTTGAAAGCGGTTGTGTAACTGAGTGTAGGAATATAGAAGGCTTGCTTAGATACTGGTTTATAATTATTAATATAGGTATAATTATATTCTCGACATCAACAGAAAAATAACCAACATTTTGCAAAAACTGGTAACCAAATATGACATTCCAGTTTATACCAAATTTATTCAAAAACCACGCATAAAACTGAAGTTATACTAGGTAAAACCTACACTGACAAAAACCACACCAACATTATTTATAAAATACAATGTGATAACTGCCACGACTTCTGTATTGGAGAAACAAATAGAAAAATGGAAACCAGATTCAAAGAACATAAAAAATCACCTTCACATGTTTTCGAACATTGCAAGTCAAATAAGCACAACATAACCATAGAAAACACTAAAATACTAAATAATGAAACAAACATAAACAAACGCAAAATTAAAGAATCCTTACTTATACAACAACGCAGGTCCAAAATAAACCAATACAAAGGAACACCTTTATACCTATATTAATAAATATAATCAAACATCTAAGTACGCCCTCTACATTCCTACACTCAGTTACACAACCCTGTTCAAACATGTGGTCAGCTATCGGTCAGTTACCTCTTTCTTTCTTTGTGAACCTGACGATGACCGAAGAGGGTCAAAACGTTGTTCGCTCCTCTACATTGTGCTTTCTCTTCTCATACCAGCTGTTTTTACATATATAATATTCTCTGCGGGTGAGTTTTCTCGTCATCACGGACTATTATGTACATATATATTTAATGAAGTGTTCCTTATTAAACTGGCAAAAATACAGCTGTCTGTAAAATATAGGTGCTTGGAGTTGTTGAAATATGTTCAGGTTTGACACAGTCATCTCTCTGCTTTTAACAGTCTTTATTGCTAAACGAGTCTAAATATATTGGTATATCTTTATTTTGTTAATAATATTAATGCACTCGTATTTATGTGTTGTTTTATCTATTGTTAACAATGTCCTGATATTTTAGTATGACTGTCTCGTCATTGTTAATAATGTCCTGATATTTTAGTATGACTGTCTCGGCATTGTTAACAATGTCCTGATATTTTAGTATGGCTGTCTCGGCATTGTTAACGATGTCCTGATATTTTAGTATGACTGTCTCGGCATTGTTAACAATGTCCTGATATTTTAGTATGGCTGTCTCGCCATTGTTAGCAGTCTTTGGTAACTCTTTTACTATTGTTAAATCACTGCTAATATTTTAGTGCTACTTCTTCTCTGTTGTTATCAGTATCCATCGATGATAGTCGGGAATCATTCCTTCGAAAGTTGAAGATGAACATTTAAAGATTTAAAGTTGGTTTTAAAGTGAATTATCCAGGTTACGACACATTGGTGACAAATATGAAGCGTTGTCACGAATCTATAAAGAATAAATATTTCGTATGAAGTCAACAAGATGATCAACGTGTCGTGGTGAATTTTCAATTTCTTTCCTAAATTAAGAAACTCACAGAAATATTTTTGTTTGAACAATACTGATAAAAGAGTTTTTAACTTTAAATAACCCTAAAATGCATCGAAATATTGAAACAAACCAAAACACAGCAGAACAACAAACTTGAAACAAACGTCTAACTTATATAACGATCCAGCACAGTCCCACGTGTGCTCTTAATAAAGCACAAGACAGAACGAAGACAATAAAGTCGTCATATTATGTAATATATTTATAGTATATATACGAGTAAAATTATAAAAAAAAACATTGTCTCTTGCGTATGTTAAATCTTAAGTTTTTCGAAACTCCAACTGGCGTTCATTGTGGGAACAACAACTGTAACGTAACTTTATTGTTGTTACTGTTTATTAAATTATGCTTAAAGATACTCGAGGGTTGTCTGCGCCAGTCGTCCCCAGTTTAAAAATTATGGATTGCAGGGAAGTCAGTGGCTAACACTGCCCAACGGCAATGTTCGATTGTCGTCACATGAGTACGTAGGCTATCACGACTTAAAAGACGAATATTTTTTGATAAAAAAGCTTGAACTTACGAGCGGCTGATCGCTCGTCGTTTGTCCAAACCATAAGTCAGATTATTGTTTATAAAGAGTGAGGTTTGGACAAAATGAGAGATAACACTCTGTTACACAACGTGTAACGAGAGGTGAAACTTTTGCGTTTTTTTAACAATATAATATATAAAAATAAATGTTTGTTTGTTTGTTTTGAAATTTCGCACAAAGCTACTCGAGGACTATCTGTGCTATCCGTCCCTAATTTAGCAGTGTAAGACTAGAGGGAAGGCAGCTAGTCATCACCACTCACCGCCAACTCTTGGGCTACTCTTTTACCAACGAATAGTGGGATTGACCGTCACATTATAACGCCCCAACGGCTTGGAGGACGAGCATGTTTAGCGCGACGGGGATGCGAACCCGCGACTCTCAGAGTACGAGTCGCACTCCTTAACGCTCTTGGCCATGCCAGGCCTAAAATATATTATATAATATGTCCTTGTTGGTTTCTGGAGATTGAGGTTCGATTTGGAGGAGAAACAAACCAGCTAGAGTCTATGGATCTTTTAACACTGATATTACGTCCTTAGCAGCAAACCAGCTAAAGTCTATGGATCTGTTAACAATGATATTACGTCCTTAGCAGCAAACCAGCTAAAGTCTATGGATCTGTTAACACTGATATTACGTCCTTAGCAGCAAACCAGCTAAAGTCTATGGATCTGTTAACAATGATATTACGTCCTTAGCAGCAAACCAGCTAAAGTCTATGGATCTGTTAACACTGATATTACGTCCTTAGCAGCAAACCAGCTAAAGTCTATGGATCTGTTAACAATGATATTACGTCCTTAGCAGCAAACCAGCTAAAGTATATGGATCTGTTAACACTGATATTACGTCCTTAGCAGCAAACCAGCTAAAGTCTATGGATCTGTTAACACTGATATTACGTCCTTAGCAGCAAACCAGCTAAAGTCTATGGATCTGTTAACACTGATATTACGTCCTTAGCAGCAAACCAGCTAAAGTCTATGGATCTGTTAACAATGATATTACGTCCTTAGCAGCAAACCAGCTAAAGTCTATGGATCTGTTAACAATGATATTACGTCCTTAGCAGCAAACCAGCTAAAGTCTATGGATCTGTTAACAATGATATTACGTCCTTAGCAGCGAACCAGCGAAAGTTTATGGATCTGTTAACACTGATATTAAGTCCTTAGCAGCGAACCAGGTTAAGTCTATGAATATGTTAACACTAATATTACGTCCTTAGCAGTGAAGCAGCTAATGTTTATGGATCTGTCAACACTAATTTTAGGTGTTTAGTTAGTTCACTGCTAAATCAGTCTAGGGTTGCCGTAGCAAAGGGGTTGAATATTTATGTAATTTACAATATTCAAATTGAAAGGGGTTGAATATTTATGTAATTTACAATATTCTAATTGCCTTTGAAAATCTAAATTACAAAATATGATAAATGTTCAGCTTTCTCAGTTTCAAGTAAATTGTGTATTTTCTAAATATAAAGTTCCGTTTGAAACTTTAATTATTGCAAACTCAGACAGCAAAAAACTGTAGAAATCTTGTAGGGTTAGAGAAAAATATTTTTGTCAAGAGACTGTACGTCTTGACTCAACGCTAAGTCTGAGAACTTATAACACTAAAAGTTGGCTTTCATACCTATATTAGGCAGAGGAAAGATAGCTCGTTGTGCTGCTTTGTATTGAAGAACAAAAAAACAAACGAACTCAACATAATAAACCTGAAAATTATGAGATATGTTTTCCTAAAATGTATATTTTAAGATAGGAATTTTCATGTAGTGAACAGAGGGCACTGTTTCAAATTTATTCACTTTGGATGAGTTATCATTTATGAATAGAGAAGTTTTGGCGCTAAATTAAACCTAAAACTATTCCCTATATTTGCTCTGTATCTGAAATAGAGTTTTGTTTCTTAATATCATTTATAAACAGAAAAACTAAAACGTAAGTTGGATATGCCTTAAGACTACCGTTGAATAAAACTTTATTTTCAATCCACTGATGAGTAAACTGCAAAGTATCTTTCTTTCTTTATCAATTATATTATAAATAATTTGAACATAATTTATTTTTGGCTTCTGTACATTAAAAACGAAACACATAAAATGGCTTATTTATTTTAGAAATTCCATCATAAATATGATATAGCAGTCAACGTGGAAAGGTCATGTGTTTAAAGTTTGTTTGTTTATTAGTGGTTTTGTAAACCAAGATAACCACGAAGGTTTCATGATGCTATCACACGAAAACTTTCGCTCAGCGACAATATTGAGATTTTATAACATTAACATGTGGCAACACTGTAGATAGTCCATAGTTCAGTCATATGTGTAAGAATATATTCGAAGCTCATATTCTGTTATCACAAAAACATATTCATAATGAAATGATTGAATAACTATCAGATCCCACGGCGTTTGAATTATAATGATAAACTTATATAATATTTCTACATTAATTACTTAACATTAATCTCACATGAAGTACTTAAGCCTAATACCAAAAGCGTTTTTGTTATCAATTTAAAATTTTGATCCTATGCTATTTCTTAGTTTCCTAATATTACCTTATACCACTGTTCCCCGGTAATACATCGGATTTATAGTGCTACAATTATGAGTTAGATCCCTCTCGGTGGACAAAACAGGTAAGGTGCCCAACTGTGACCTCTTTACAAATTACACACATCAAATCTCCATTCTTGCACGTGGCGTCCTCTATCAGGACTATCGGAACCTTTTTGCTTAAATACTAATTTCTCATATTTTGAAACATTGAATTAAAGTTAGTTGAAAATATAGATAGTTTTTTTTTATGCTAAATCGACAGATGTGCACGAATAATAAGTATCAACTTAGTTACTAATCACTACACGAGTAATAAGTATCAACTTAGTTACTAATCACTACACGAGTAATAAGTATCAACTTAGTTACTAATCACTACACGAGTAATAAGTATTAACTTAGTTACTAATCACTACACGAGTAATAAGTATCAACTTAGTTACTAATCACTACACGAGTAATAAGTATTAACTTAGTTACTAATCACTACACGAGTAATAAGTATTAACTTAGTTACTAATCACTACACGAGTAATAAGTATCAACTTAGTTACTAATCACTACACGAGTAATAAGTATCAACTTAGTTACTAATCACTACACGAGTAATAAGTATCAACTTAGTTACTAATCACTACACGAGTAATAAGTATTAACTTAGTTACTAATCACTACACGAGTAATAAGTATTAACTTAGTTACTAATCACTACACGAGTAATAAGTATCAACTTAGTTACTAATCACTACACGAGTAATAAGTATTAACTTAGTTACTAATCACTACACGAGTAATAAGTATTAACTTAGTTACTAATCACTACACGAGTAATAAGTATCAACTTAGTTACTAATCACTACACGAGTAATAAGTATCAACTTAGTTACTAATCACTACACGAGTAATAAGTATCAACTTAGTTACTAATCACTACACGAGTAATAAGTATTAACTTAGTTACTAATCACTACACGAGTAATAAGTATTAACTTAGTTACTAATCACTACACGAGTAATAAGTATTAACTTAGTTACTAATCACTACACGAGTAATAAGTATCAACTTAGTTACTAATCACTACACGAGTAATAAGTATCAACTTAGTTACTAATCACTACACGAGTAATAAGTATCAACTTAGTTACTAATCACTACACGAGTAATAAGTATTAACTTAGTTACTAATCACTACACGAGTAATAAGTATCAACTTAGTTACTAATCACTACACGAGTAATAAGTATTAACTTAGTTACTAATCACTACACGAATAATAAGTATTAACTTAGTTACTAATCACTACACAAGTAATAAGTATTAACTTAGTTACTAATCACTACACGTTTTTTTTTTCGAATTATTCAGGAGTAAAGAGGCTGAAAACATGTATGTTCAAGCTCTACGGTTTGACTCCAATAATCCCAATTTGTACTACAATGTAAGTAATGTTGAGTGGTTAACACTACATTATAAGTGCTTTAAAAGAGATATTACCAATTAGTTATAACAGTTTTAGAGTGGTATGTAACTGGTGTTATGTTGATTAGTACATGTAGATATTTTACAGTGATGTCAATTCGTACTACTGTAGAAGTGTTTTAAAATGGTGTTATTTTAATTAATATTAGAATTTAAATGTTTCAGAGGGGTGTTGTGTGACTACTGTAATGTTGACAAATACTAGTATTTACTTTTTTTAAAGTGGTTAAATGAAGTTCGTGCTATGTTGTCGCCTATACTGTGTTTAAATCATCTCCTAACTCATCTGCACGTTTAACTGAAGTCACTGCAGTACAAACTACAGCGTCCCTTATATTACGTCGTGTTGTGTCGATTTGCTGACTGACAGACAATACAATACTGCTCATTGGTGCTAGTGGTTAAAAGAGGTGCACAGGAGTACAAAGAACACGACCTTTGACCTTCTTTTTCGGGAAAATTATTTCAATTAGTACTCCAAAGTAATAAAGATAACATGAGTACACATTTAAACTACACAGTAATGTCGAGAAAACCCACCTATAGAGAAAAATATATATGTAAAAGCCTCTTCTTTGGGTTGAGAAATTTTTTTACGTAGAGGAGCGAACAACGTTTCGACCTTCTTCGGTCATCGTCAGGTTCACAAAGAAACGAAGAGGTAACTAGCCGGAAGTTGACCACATGTTTGAAAGGGGTTGTGTAACTGAGTGTCGCAATGTAGAGGACGGGCTTAGATGTTTGATTTTATAATTTTATATTATTTATATTATTATATTCAATACAGGTATAATGGCGTTCCTTTATATTGGTTTATTTTGGGCTTATACTTGTATAAGTAAGGCTTCTTTAATTTTACGTTTGTTTCTTTATTTAGTATTTGAGTGTTTTCTATGGTTATATTGTGCTTATTTGACTTGCAATGTTCGAAAACGTGTGAAGGTGACTTTTTATGTTCTTTGAATCTGGTTTCCATTTTTCCACTTGTTTCTCCAATATAGAAGTCGTGGCAGTTATCACATTGTATTTTATAAATAATGTTGGTGTGGTGTTTGTCAGTGTAGTTCTTACATAGTATAGACCTCAGTTTTGTGCCTGGTTTTTGAATAAATTCAGGATTAACTGGAATGTTATATTTCGTTACTAGTTTTTGCCAAATGTTGGTTATTTGTTTGCTGATGTCAGGAATATATGGTATACAGCAGTATATGGTTTCGTGATTTTTTTATTCGTGAGATATATTTACTTTTGTTGGTTGATTTTGCTTTCTGTCTAGGTGTGTGCGTATAATGTTTTCTACGGTTTGTGGAGGAAACTTATTGATGTTGATGAAGTATTGTTTTATTTTGTCTAATTCATCGTTAATTTTATCTGGTGAGCATAGTTTTATGGCTGTGTTTATCTGGTTTCTTAGTATCTTGAGATTTTGACTTGTTTTATGTGCTAGTATAATAAATAATAACAATGAAATAAGTGGTATAAAAATATAAATATACTGAAACATCTAGCCCGCCCTCTACATTCCTACACTCAGTTACACAACTCCTTCAGGTCAGTTACCTCTTCCTTTCTTTGTGAACTTCACGATAACCGAGGAAGGTCGAAACGTTGTTCGCTTCTCTAGGTAAAAAAAAATTTCTCAACTCAAACGATCTGTTTTTACATAAATAATTAAACTACACAATAAACCATTAATAATGTTAACTAGTACCACAAAGTGATAATGATAAGATGAATAAATAATTAAACTACACAATAAACCATTAATAATGTTAACTAGTACCACAAAGTGATAATGATAAGATGAATAAATAATTATTATTACCTATAACAACAAACAGAAATTTTGTGTACTTTTAATAAATTTACTTTTTGTTATTTTCTTCAAACTCACTTTTTTACATTATTTGTTTTACATATGTTTAACTTCTTTCACTTGGAATTATTCAGTTATTACAAATAAAAGTTATTTATACTTTAATATTGAGTAAAATCTTAACTTTGAATGATATATTTCGCTACAGCTTGGAGTCGTGTTGATGGATCAAAGAAGGCGAAATGAAGCTTTAATACTGTTCAACAGAACCTTGGAACTCGAACCAGAACATAAGGTAAGCACACATAAACCAAGAACAGTTTCGAATTATGACTAAAAATCCAGATTCAAAACATGTGAACAGATAATTTTGTCTCAACATAAACACATAACATCCGTATATTTCCCGAAAACACTTCCCTTTATCAAAGCTATTAAACACAACCTAGACAGAAGGTAAGAACATCTGGATAAAAAAAGTTAAATACAACATAGACAGAAGGTAAAAACGTATTATTTAACAAAGCTTTAAACACAATACGAACCCTTAATTTAGCAAAAGTATGAAACACAATATAAACACTACAAAATAACACTTGGTTGTGTGAGGGTGTTAAATAGTGTGTGGACAGAAAGTAAGAACATTTAGTTTAACAAAGCTTCTAAATATAAGATTGGCAGAAGGTAATAATACTTCGTTTAATTGTTTGTTTGTTTTGGAATTTCGCACAAAGCTACTCGAGGGCTATCTGTGTTAGCCGTCCCTAATTTAGCAGTGTAAGACTAGAGGAAAGGCAGCTAGTCATCACCACCCACCGCCAACTCTTGGGCTACTTTTTTTACAAACGAATAGTGGGATTGACCATAACATTATAACGCCCCCACGGCTGAGAGGGCGAGCATGTTTGACGCGACGCGGGCGCAAACTCGTGACCCTCGGATTACGAGTCGCTTGGCCAACCGGACCACTTCGTTTAATACAGCTATTAAATACAGCATGAACACCAGTTAGACCTTTGTTTTAGTAAAAGTGTTAAACAACACATAGAAACAGGGTAAGGTCATTTGGTTTTATAAACGTATTAAACACAACATGGACCCAAGGTAAATTTATTTTGGTCAACAAGGTGTTCGTGACAACATGAAAACTATGCAAGAACACTTTGTTTAACAAAACTTTCAATCACAATATGGACACGAGGTAAGAACGTTTGTTTTAACGAACATTTTACAAAACAAGGTTAGGACATTCTTCTGCTAAGCTTACATCTCACCAAGAAATTGAATATGGTTGTCAAAACAACCATTTTCATATCACCAAGAATGCTTGATAAGGTACAGCACCAACAGAAACGTGTTTTAAAACTAGCCCTGAAGGTACAGTTGCTTACATAATAAACACACTGGTCAAGAAATACTGAAAAGAAACAAGAGAGTCTCCCCCGTGCCCCTCAGACCACATAATCTACACCACACAACTGTGCCCAAACACATGATAGTATCTCCTTCGTGCCCTTCACCCCACACAACTGTGCCCAAACACATGATAGTATCTCCTCCGTGCCCTTTACTCCACACAACTGTGCCCAAACACATGATACTATCTTTTCAAGCTAAGAATAAATTATTAACGTTGTTTTTTTGCTTTATATTTAGGGCAGATAGATACTTCAGTGTATGTCCTCTTAAAGTGGGTTTTCTTATTGCTCTCGACATCAAAAGTTTTGACACAAGATTTGTGGATTCTCGCCTCACAGAAGCAGGGCTGTTCAAACTTGTATTTAGATTTGTTAATATACTCACGTTCCTTTAGCTCTTACCAATATTGAAAATATTTATTGTTAGATAAAATCTAGTGTGCGCCATCCCAAATGGAAAGGTGCCCTTGAGTGATTCCGTTCTGCCTTGAAAAATACCATTCGAACTTACTGTCTCGATAAATAAAAATATTAGTATCAAGTTGTTAATTATTACAATTTGCTGTTCGTGAGTCACTTTAGGAAACGTTAAGGTTTAGTTTATTTGACTTTGTGCTTCAACATTCAGTGCGTGGTCTTTGAAGTTACTGAAGGAACAGTGGTTGGAAACTTTACCCCGAAACAGGTGTACTTACTGGATTAAATTTTCAAATTCCGGTCGGAATTGTTAAGTGCTTGTCAATTGGCTCCAGAAATTTAAAGTAATCCCAAGCTAAAACGGAAAACCTTTGTAACCACAAGACTGAGGAGTGTAAGTTCTGTTGTGGTGACAAGGTTTTAGTACTGTTAACCACTGTAAGATATTAACTCAAAACTAGGTACTATGGTCCCCATGAGGTTGTTCGGAAAGTCAATGAGACAGATTATGTTGTAAAAACACTTGGTCGTCGAAAGGCTAACTAGCTGTGTTATATTAATATGTTGAAGGCTTATCACATCCGAGATGTCTAAAGACATTTTAACTGCAGAGTTTTCACGTAAATATGAAAATATTGGAAACTAATTTTGACTTCTGGCCAATCTTTGTTTAAAACTCATCACTTGCCTCATAAAAAGAAAGATCGACTTATTAGTTTATTGACTGAATATGAGTGTATATTTCCGGATATTCCGGATTAAACTAACTTTACAGTACATGATGGTGATGAAGGTAATACAACTAACTTTACAGTACATGATGGTGATGAAGGTAATACAACTAACTTTACAGTACATGATGGTGATGAAGGTAATACAACTAACTTTACAGTACATGATGGTGATGAAGGTAATGCTGGATTAAAGTAACTTTACTGTTCATGATGGTGATGAAGGTAATACAACTAACTTTACAGTACATGATGGTGATGAAGGTAATGCTGGATTAAAGTAACTTTACTGTTCATGATGGTGATGAAAGTTATGCTTCTCTTGTGAAACAATCTCTATCGCGTGAATCTAATCAAAGCTAAGAAAATGTGTAAAGAAATACCTTATATGCCAGAAAATGGCACAACAGAAACAAGTAAAAATGAATGATCATATCCCTGAGCACTGGTTCCTAAATCTGATGGAACCAAGAATGGAATATTGAATTGACAAAATTGAAAAAGCCAAAAATATTACAAAATGCGACCTGCTGAAGGTAGACTGTGCCCAAATATATCACAAAATGTGACCTGCTGAAGGAAGACTGGGTCTAAATATATTACAAAATGTGACCTGCTGAAGGTAGACTGGGTCTAAATATATTACAAAATGTGACCTGCTGAAGGTAGACTGGGTCTAAATATATCACAAAATGTGACCTGCTGAAGGTAGATTGGGCCTCAATATATCACAAAATGTGACCTGCAAAAGGTAGACTGGGCTGTTCCTCAAACTGAAAAAGAAAAAGAAAACATTTCTTTTGTTACTTCTGAAGGATTGTATCAGTACAATGTATTGTACCCAAGTATTGTATCAGTACAATGTAATGTTTCTGAAGGATTGTATCAGTACAATGTAATGTTCTTGAAGCATTGTATCAGTACAATGTATTGTACCTGAAGTATTATATCAGTACAATGTAATGTTTCTGAAGGATTGTATCAGTACAATGTAATGTTTCTGAAGGATTGTATCAGTACAATGTATTGTACCAAAGTATTGTATCAGTACAATGTAATGTTTCTGAAGGATTGTATCAGTACAATGTAATGTTTCTGAAGGATTCTATCAGTACAATGTATTGTACCAAAGTATTGTATCAGTACAATGTAATGTTTGTGAAGGATTGTATCAGTACAATGTATTGTAACTAAGTATTGTATCAGTACAATCTAATGTTCCTGAAGGATTGTATCAGTACAATGTAATGTTCCTGAATGATTGTATCAGTATAATGTAATGTTCCTGAAGGATTATATCAGTACAATTTATGTTCTTGAAGTATTATATCAGTACAATGTAATGCTCCTGAAGGACTGTATCAGTACAGTGTAATGTTCCTGAAGGATTGTATCAGTACAATGTAATGTTGCAGATGGAATATATCAGTACAATGTAATGTTTCTGAAGGATTGTATCAGTACAATGTAATGTGCTTAAGAATTATATCAGTACAATGTAATGTTCCTGAAGGATTATATCAGTACAATGTAATGTTCCTGAAGGATTGTATCAGTACAGTGTAATGTTCCTGAAGGATTGTATCAGTACAATGTAATGTTCCAGATGGATTAAATCAGTACAATGTAATGTTCCTAAAGTTTTGTATCAGTACAATGTAATGTTCTTAAAGTTTTGTATCAGTACAATGTAATGTTCTTAAAGTTTTGTATCAGCACAATGTAATGTTCTTAAAGTTTTGTATCAGTACATTGTAATGTTCTTAAAGTTTTGTATCAGTACAATGTAATGTTCTTAAAGTTTTGTATCAGTACAATGTAATGTTCTTAAAGTTTTGTATCAGTACATTGTAATGTTCCTGAAGTATTATATCAGTACATTGTAATGTTCCTGAAGTATTATATCAGTACATTGTAATGTTCCTGATAATTGATATCAGTACAATGTAATGTTCCTGATAATTGATATCAGTACAATGTAATGTTCCTGATAATTGATATCAGTACAATGTAATGTTCCTGATAATTGATATCAGTACAATGTAATGTTCCTGATAATTGATATCAGTACAATGTAATGTTCCTGATAATTGATATCAGTACAATGTAATGTTCCTGATAATTTATATCAGTACAATGTAATGTTCCTGATGGATTTATATGAGTACAATGTAATGTGCAATGCCTGCTGTTTTCAAAGGCTTAAAAAAGCCAATCTCACTATAAATTTGGCAAAAAGTTATTTTTTTTACATAGGTCATGTGGTAGGTCATTGTAAAGTTTCTCTAACTGAATCCAAATTTGATTGTAATGTAAATTGCTCAACTCATACAAACAAGAAAACTTTGATGAGAAGTTTTGGAATGGTTGATTGTAATGTAAATTGCTCAACTCATACAAACAAGAAAACTTTGATGAGAAGTTTTGGAATGGTTGATTGTAATGTAAATTGCTCAACTCATACAAACAAGAAAACTTTGATGAGAAGTTTTGGAATGGTTGGTTACAACAGAAAGTTTTGTTAAAATATTGCTGACATCACCATACCATTAACCTGTTAAACCTATTAAAGAAAAGTCAAGTGGTTTAAATATGCCAGTTTGCTATTGAAAAGGTCTTTATTGTGCACTTATTCTATATTAAAATTATCTGACCTTAATAAGACTTTTGTGTTCGCTTTTGATTCCAGCGATTATAGTACTAGTGCCACTAGTACGATAAGGCAATAAAGACATTGTAAATCCTTGTTGTTATTGTTCTTAAAACGTTTGCAACCAAGAGAACTATCCAGCTGTGAAAAACAGAAACATTGGCTTTAGTGTTAACTTTAAGACATTTCAATGTTTATTTATCTGCATCTCAACAAGCTTTTGACATTGACAATTATCACACACATTCTCTAACCAAGGACAAGAACAGCAGATATTTAAATAGGAGTTTAACACTAGAAGACTATGAATTAAAGATAATTTATGTCCTAGGGTTAGATGACAACTGTGCTGATGCATATGTAATTTGATTATTGTAAGATTATTTGTATTAATTGTGTTATGTAATGTAATGATTTTTGAAATTGTATAATTATTTTACAATGTATGCTTATCAGCATACATATAATTTAGTTGAATTATTATTAGACAATGTTTAGTTCTCTAATAAGGGAGATGTCACGGATTTATCATTATAAGTTTATTTTGATATCTACGTGTGTTTCAGTTTGATGCATTAAACTTATGTTGCTCGCTGTGTATTACGCAAGTTCTTCCTGTTCTCTAAATTTGTAGAACATTTTGGAGTAAAAAATCAGCAAGATACTAGGTGTGTATATAATACTAGTGACTTACAGTATGGTTACCAAAGGAACTATCGAGAACGTTTCCTACTTTTTTGTTTGTTTGTTTTTGAATTTCGTACAAAGCAATTCGAGGACTATCTGTGTTCTAGCCGTCCCTAATTTAGCAGTGTAAGACTAGAGGGAAGGCAGCTAGTCATCACCGCCAACTCTTGAGCTACTATTTTACCAGCGAATAGTGGGATTGACAGTCGCATTATAACGCCCCCATGGCTGAAAGGGCAAGCAGGTTTGACGCGATGGGATGCAAACCCGCGACCCTCAGATTACGACTCGCACGCCTTAACAAGCTTGGCCATGCCGGGCCTTTAAGAGAATTAGGGTCGTTTATCACAGATAGCCTCGTTTACCTTTTAACATATTAAATCGAACAAAACTTTACAACGCTTTACATAACGTTAGAATATGCACAAGAGCAGAATACTTATATGTGGCATAGAGTCAAACAGAATAGTTAAATTTCATTTTGACAACGTAATATTTACGTGATTGCCCTTTGCTTTTCATTAACAGAAGTTTGAATATTTGATGTTTATAAATTAAATGTAGAGATGGGTATAATTTCAGGAAGCCCTATTCAACATGGCGATGTTACTACAAGGGTGGGGAAAGCAGACGACAAAGGAAGAGATGAACAGAAGGTTGTATGTCCCTATTCGTAACAGTGACATTAGTAACAAGATGATTTTTTTCCTTTTTTTACGATTAATATTTTATTGTTGAGTAAAGATAATTCCAGGTTTTTGATCTCATTTCTTATGTTTACTGTATAATTTTTTGACGTATTTATTCGAATAAAGAAGAACTCGAGTTTGCAAAGACTACCGTATTTCGTTAGAACCTACATCGTAGAAAATGTTCCCAAACTGTTTTGAAATTTGTGTGAACTTTTATTTTGTTTTGTCAGTGACTTCAAGTATCACAGAAGAGCAGCGACTTTTGTCGGACAAAATAAATATTTAAAACACTATTTTTGTGTTTCTACTTGAAATCCGTAATGAATTCGTTAAAGATAAGTGTGAAGTATTTCAGGTCTTGCAGGACATTTAACACGAATGTTTAAAGGATTACTTTACAGTAAGAAACGTTACACTTTGTTTTCAGTTTGTTAAATTGTCAGATTTTTAAAATAATAATAACATAATGAAATTTGGCATAGATTGGTGTTTGGTAGTGTTATTATAATAGAAGTTAGTTGTTGTACATTATAATGGTTAAAATGCGTTTAAAATAATATAAACTAATGTTATTACTCAATGTGATTGTTGGTTGAAATTTAAATTAGGAGTGATTGCGTCATGGTATAACCACTGACGCTCTTACAACTGTTTTGTTAATAACAGGCTTCACGTCGCGACAGAGGGCGTTAGGCACACAAAGGAACTATACTTTGCTCTGGGGACGTTAGCCTTGGAAAATGGAAACTCTTTAAGTGCTGAAAGGTGGTTCAGAAAAGCTGTTGAGGTGGGGAAATTTTTTTTTGGGGGGGTGTTGTGTAAATGTCGTGTAAATGTTTTGTAAGCGACAACATGTCGTGTTGTGTTTAAATTTTCATTTCTATTATTTATATTTCCATATTTATATTATTGTTTCAAAGTTTAAACTAATAAAATACGTTGTTTTTCAATTAAAATAACATTTAGAATTTTCTAGAATTAAGTAGACCAATCATATGTATGTAAATGAAAGGTTGGCGGCCTCGTGTCTAGACGAGAAGTCTCGTGCAAGAACGGACATGCGCGGATTACTCTGGAGTTCTGTAGAAGTTTCGCGGTGGTTCGAGAAATAGGCCTACAAATATATAAACAGACGAAGAGAGCCATTAATTATTATTCGAAGAAGAGAAGAGTCAGACATTAGTTTTATTCAAGAGAAGAGTAATTAGAAAAGAAGAGTCAGTCATTCGTTTGAGAAAGATTAAGTGTTTGCTGTGATTATTCAACTTGGATTTGTGATTGAAGTTAGATCTACGGAAGCTGTGATTTTACTTCGTCAATCTCTACGATTCATCTGAATTACTGATTGTGCTGAGAGTCGACAAGTTTGTGACGTTCATCGGAGGCAACGTGAAAAGAACTTCGTCGAATTTATTGAACTGTGAATTGTTTCTGAACTTCTTCATTTAAGCTTCGGAATTTCTTCGTGGGACCAAATTCACTCCCTAGACTGGAATTTTGGACTTTCATTCTATATCATTATATTTGACACAGGCCAGTAACATTTTGCATCGTAATTAACATTGAAGGTTGAAACTAGTACCATTTTGTATCGTAATTAACTTTGAAGGTTGAAACGAGTACTATTTTGTGTTGTAATTAATTTTGAATGTTGTAACTTAATATCTGTCATTGTTATTATATAATTTATGTTATATCTGTTATATCTGCTAATAGTTGTTGTAATAAATTGTACAAGCTGTTATCCGTGTCTTTCTGTTGCGTTTAGTCTACATAAAACGTAAACAAAAACGTAACAGAAAATTGGGGGCCCGTCCGGGATTTCGAACAAACAATTTAATTCTATTCTAAAATTAGATTTATATTCTAAACAGATAGACAGCTTGTATATTCAAAATGGCATTCCAACTTGAAGATTTTATAAACAAATTTAATCAGAATCCCTCTTTCGAATTGATCAGTGAATTAAAAAAATCTGAATTGCTTGATGTTGGTAAACATTTTAATTTAGAAGTGAAGCAACCAATGAAGAAAGCAGATATCAAACGAATTATTGTTGAACATTTGGTCAGCCAAAAAGTTTTACCTCAAAAAGTTGTGCAACAATTGCTCGCCGCTCATTTTGACCCAGATTTTGAATTAAAAAGAATGGAAATGGAAATGAAATTTCGTTTAAAATTGAAAGCAAACGTCTTGAAGCAGAAAAAGAAAGCAAACGTCTTGAGGCAGAAAAATAAACCAAACGACTTGAGGCAGAACAGGAAAAACAGACGCTTTGTTCTTGAGGCAGAACAAGAAAACAAACGCCTTTATGCCAAAATACAAATAGAACGCATTAAAGCTGATAAGGAAATCAGTATGAGAAAGGCACAGACAGAAGAAAAGATTGTCCAAATGCGGTTGGATAATTTTGATGCTTCCAAACAAATTCGTTTAGTACCTCCATTCAATAAAAAAGCTGTAGATACATATTTTAAGCAATTTGAAAAATTAGCCCTTAGGCTAAAATGGCCTACCGAATATTGGACAGTATTACTTCAGAGTGTTCTCAAAGGTAAAGCTCAGGAAGTATTTTCCAAACTCACGGCCGAGGAAAGTTATGATTACGAGCACGTCAAAAAATGCATTTTGAATGATTATGAATTGGTACCTGAGGCATACAGACAAAAATTTCGTGGTTACAAAAAGTTTGACAGCTAAACTTATGTCGAATTTGCTCGTGAAAAAGAAACTGTTCGACAGGTGGTGTGATTCCAAACAAATAAAAGATGATTACACCAAACTCAAAGAACTCTTGTTAGTTGAGGAATTTAAAAGATGTATTTCTGTAGAGCTCAAAACTTATATTGATGAACAAAAAGCTTCCAAAATTCATGATGCTGCTGTCTTGGCAGACGAGTATGCTTTGACTCACAAAGATTTGTCATACAAAGCAAAACAAATCATACAGCAAAGAAACCCAATGACTCATTCAAACGTCATGCAAATGTCTACAAAGAAAAAAAGAGCAAACTGCTGATTCTCAAACAAAGACTTCATCTTATTCTCAAAGCTCGTCATCTACCAAAAACGTGTCATTCTCATCCAAAACATGTGCTTATTGTAGGAAACTTGCCCATCTGAATTCTGAGTGCTATATGCTCAAAAACAATCCATCACCCAATAGTTTCATTTCGCCCTCTTTGGATACATCATTGGTTCCCAATGATTTTGACCCTGTCCAGTCCACTGTGGATTCCAAGTCCAATATTATTGATGTACCTGAAAATCTTGTTGAGGACAAATTCAAGCCTTTCATCACTGAAGGTTTTGTTTCTTTTCTTTGCGATTCACATCTACAACCAATTAAAATCCTGTGGGATACTGGAGCTTTTCAGAGTTTGATTTTGGAAAGTGTACTTCCGTTTTCTGAAAAGTCTTTTATTGGGGCCAATGTGCTCATTTCTGGTGTAGAAGGTGGCGTCGTTTCTATTCCTCTTCACAGATTGAATTTGCATTCGGACTTAGTTTCAGGCCCAGTGATTGTGGGTATTAAATCTTCATTGCCTGTTGAAGGTGTATCTATGCTTTTGGGGAATGATTTGGCTGGTAGTAAGATGGTACCAGAGGTTCGTGTTGTTGAAGCACCTGTTGTTAGACCCAGTACGGAGCAACTCGTTGAAGAGTTTCCTGATGTTTTCCCTGCCTGTGCTGTTACTCGTTCTCAAACACGTTCTCAGGAGTCCAAAGAGGATTTCCCTTTATCTGATACGTTCATGTCTCACATCGATGAGATTTCTGACTCAACTTTAAGTTCTACTGATGACTCCATGTCATTTTTCAACTCTCTTCATCGTAACAAACTTGTTGAGGAACAGGACAATGATACTGAAACTCGTTCTCTTCTACAACTGGCTGTTGATGAAAATGAAATAGGAACTGGCCCTATTGGTTACTACCAGAAGTCAGGTGTGTTAATGAGAAAATACAGACCTCCTGACGTTGCTGCTGATGAAGAGTGAAATGTTATTCACCAAATCGTAATTCCAAAATGCTATCGGAATGATATTCTTAGTCTTCCTTAAGATCATGTGTTGTCAGGACAGTTAGGTGCAAGAAAGACCCTAGATCGTATCAGACGACATTTCTATTGGCCAAAGATGCACCAAGACGTTGTTGACTATTGTAAGGCATGCCATTCTTGCCAAATGACTGGAAAACCAAATCAGGGGATTCCCAAAGCACCACTGCACCCTATTTCTGCCTTTGAAGAACCGTTCTCAAGGGTCATTATCGACTGTGTTGGCCCGATACAAAAAGCAAAGCAGGAAATGAATACCTCTTGACGATCATGTGTGCTTATACACGTTTCCCTGAGGCAATCCCTTTGAGAAAAATCACTGCTCCCAAAATTGTCAAGGCTCTTGTCAAATTCTTTACCATGTTCGGGTTTCCAAAAGTTGTACAATCAGATCAAGACTTAAGTTTTATGTACAAACTATTTCAACAGGTCATGCATGAACTAAACATCCACCAAATTTCATCCAGTGCATACCATCCTGAGTCACAAGGTGTTCTTGATCGTTTCCACCAAATTACTGCCACGAACACTCAAAGAACTGGGATGAGGGTGTTCTTTTGTTATTGTTTGAGGTTCGTGAGGTTATTCCAGAATTTACTGGATTTAACCATTTTGAGTTGGTTTAAAAAACAAAAAAAAGTTTGAATTTGTGAAAACTTTTTTTTACTTTTAAGGGGGAGAGTGTTTTGTAAATGTCGTGTAAATTTTTTGTAAGCAACAACATTTCGTGTTGTGTTTAAATTTTCATTTCTATTATTTATATTTCCATATTTATATTATTGTTTCAAAGTTTAAACTAATAAAATATGTTGTTTTTCATTTAAAATAACATTTAGAATTTTCTAGAATTAAGTAGACCAATCATATGTATGTAAATGAAAGGTTGGCGGCCTCGTGTCTAGACGAGAAGTTTCGTGCAAGAACGGACATGCGCGGATTGCTTTGGAGTTCTGTAGAAGTTTCGCGGTGGTTCGAGAAATAGGCCTACAAATATATAAACAGACGAAGAGAGTCATTAATTATTATTCGAAGAAGAGAAGAGTCAGACATTAGTTTTATTCAAGAGAAGAGTAATTAGAAAAGAAGAGTCAGTCATTCGTTTGAGAAAGATTAAGTGTTTACTGTGATTATTCAACTTGGATTTGTGATTGAATTTAGATTTACGGAAGCTGTGATTTTACTTCGTCAATCTCTACGATTCATCTGAGTTACTGATTTTGCTGACAGTCGACAAGTTTGTGACGTTCATCGGAGGCAACGTGAAAAGAACTTCGTCGAATTTATTGAACTGTGAATTGTTTCTGAACTTCTTCATTTAAGCTTCGGAATTTCTTCGTGGGACCAAATTCACTCCCTAGACTGGAATTTTGGACTTTCATTCTAGATCATTTTATTTGACACAGGCCAGTAACATTTTGTATCGTAATTAACATTGAAGGGTGAAACTAGTACCATTTTGTATCGTAATTAACTTTGAAGGTTGAAACGAGTACTATTTTGTGTTGTAATTAATTTTGAATGTTGTAACTTAATATATGTCATTGTTATCATATAATTTATATTATATCTGTTATATCTGTTAATAGTTTGTTGTAATAAATTATACAAGCTGTTATCCGTGTCTTTCTGTTGCGTTTAGTCTACATAAAACATAAACAAAAACGTAACAGGGGGATATTACGTGTACGGACTTTTAAACAAGCACATAAAATATTATTTCCTAAGCCACCAAATGAAATCTACAAGACCTTTCTCAGAAACCAGATTAACATTTAACCATAAAAGAACTTACACATCATTTCTATGTAATCCGATGAATGGTTAACTTTCATAAAATCTACACATTGCAGAAATTTCTCAGTATTTCTATATAGTCTGATGAATAGTACGAGATAAACTTTTCTATGAATTCAATGGATTATTAATTTTCAGTCAGGGCCTTACAATGTCCTGCGTAGAATCATTGTTTCTTCCTACCAAAATATAAAATCGTATAAGGCAGTAATCCCTAAGAAGTCTCAGACAAGTATTATATACATGTGTATTTATAGATACATAAATATCATTAAGTATTAGGCCTGTATTTAGATATCATACTAGTATTATATATATATACGTAAATCTCATTAAATATTAGGCCTGTATTTAGATATCAGACTTGTATTATATATATATACGTAAATCTCATGAAGTATTAGGCCTGTATTTAGATATCAGATTAGTATTATATATATACGTAAATCTCATTAAGTATTAGGCCTGTATTTAGATATCATACTGGTATTATATATATATGCGTAAATCTCATTAAGTATTAGACCTGTATTTAGATATCATACTAGTATTATATATATACGTAAATCTCATTAAGTATTAGGCCTGTATTTAGATATCATACTAGTATTATATGTATACGTAAATCTCATTATGTATTAGGCCTGTATTTAGATATCAGACTAGTATTATATATATACGTAAATCTCATTAAGTATTAGGCCTGTATTTAGATATCAGACTTGTATTATATATATATACGTAAATCTCATTAAGTATTAGGCCTGTATTTAGATATCAGACTAGTATTATATATATATAGTTAAATCTCATTAAGTATTAGGCCTGTATTTAGATATCAGACTAGTGTTATATATATATACGTAAATCTCATTAAGTATTAGGCCTGTATTTAGATATCGTACTAGTATTATATATATACGTAAATCTCATTAAGTATTAGGCCTGTATTTAGATATCAGACTTGTATTGTATATATATACGTAAATCTCATTAAGTATTAGGCCTGTATTTAGATATCAGACTAGTATTATGTATGCATACGTAAATCTCATTAAGTATTAGGCCTGTATTTAGGTATCATACTAGTATTATATATATACGTAAATCTCATTAAGTATTAGGCCTGTATTTAGATATCATACTAGTATTATATATATACGTAAATCTCATTAAGTATTAGGCCTGTATTTAGATATCATACTAGTATTATATATATACGTAAATCTCATTATGTATTAAGCCTGTATTTAGATATCAGACTAGTATTATATATATACGTAAATCTCATTAAGTATTAGGCCTGTATTTAGATATCAGACTTGTATTATATATATATACGTAAATCTCATTAAGTATTAGGCCTGTATTTAGATATCAGACTAGTGTTATAAATATATACGTAAATCTCATTAAGTATTAGGCCTGTATTTAGATGTCATACTAGTCTTATATATATACGTAAATCTCATTAAGTATTAGGCCTGTATTTAGATATCAGACTAGTATTATATATACGTAAATCTCATTAAGTAGTTGGCTCTTATTTAGATATCAGACTTTTGTATGCAAAATTCTATTATTAATAGATTTCATCACAAAATGTCGACTAGGTTCTGATGAAACATTATTTTCCTTAAAACGTGTTATTACTTTGTTAATATTCTATTTATTTATACGTTATATGGTTATTTTTTCCGTAAAGACGAATCCCAGCGACAGAAGCGCCCTCTTTAATCTTGCGTTACTTCTTACCAAGGAAAATAGACATTCCGAAGCTCTTGATCTTCTAAAACAGCTATTAAAGGTTCGTTTGGAGATTTTTTAAAACTTACATTTTTAAAATTTATATGTTTGTTTAAAACAAAATAGATGTCTCTGTATTGAAAATAGATGTCTCTCTGTGTTGAAAATAGATGTCTCTTCGTATTGAAAATAGATGTCTCTTCGTATTGAAAATAGATGTCTCTCTGTATTGAAAATAGATGTCTCTCTGTATTGAAAATAGATGTCTCTCTGTATTAAAAATAGATGTCTCTTCGTATTGAAAATAGATGTCTCCCTGTATTGAAAATAGATGTCTCTTCGTTTTGAAAATAGATGTCTCTCTGTATTGATGGGAATAAAGCAAATCTCAAACGTCATATTTATTAATTTTAAAACATCATTTTTTACAGTTTAAAATGTTTAATTTACCTTAAAATTTGTGTTACAAATCGACCCTAAGAGTAGTACCCTTTGCACGTTTTGTCTGTAATTGTAGATATAAAACAGTTCTACTGGTAACAGCTCACACAATGTCTTCCTTCTTTGATAAGTCAATATCATCGTAGTTGTTATATGTCAAACGAACTATTAATAGCAGTTGCTACAAAAATATTTTATCTTAAAAGAAATTCTTATATAAATATAGATTTCGTGTCATACATATATATTTAAATACTTAATGCAGTTTGGAAACACTTGAGAACAAGTTCAACAGTATCTCGAGCTATATTTGATCCACCAATCATAAAAAAGTTAAACAATTTCAGCTGTTGTGTTCTAGCTTTGGAAACTGAAGTTTAAAAACTCAAATAAATTGGAAATAATGTTAAAATTTATTCTTCACCCATATTTACAGACGTCCTAACTTTATTTATTTTTCTGTTTAGTATCATTGTGGCCACGTTAAAGGACTTCTTCTTCTTGGAGATATCTATGTCACTCAGTTGAAAAACTTGGACGAAGCAGAATCGGTAATTAAGGGTTTTCATGCTTCTTTGATATAAATAATTTACAATTTAAAGTATTGTATCTCAAATAATAGTTTTGAAATTTATAATCGTTATGTATTATAACTTATCAGTGAAGAATCTCTGATTTTATTATGTTACGTATTACGATTTTCTTGATGACTACAACCACAGTAAATATACAGTGTGGACATTTTCTAAATATGTGACATCGGCTTGCTCCTTTTTCAAAAACTTCAAATATATTTTTAATCAACTAAATCATAAAACCTTAATAGCCAGTTTTGATGTAATCTCTCTCTTCACAGAAGTCCCAACAACTGAAACATACAAGACAGCTTTTGAACTTTATATTCAAGACCCCAGCCCATTGATACAGACCCCCAGCAACCAATTAGCAATCCTTATAGAATTCACTACCATAAAAACTAACTTAATGTTCAATAATCAAAACTACCTACAAATAAATGTCCTAAGTATGGGGAATCCTGTGTCATCAGTTCCAGTGAACAATTTTATGACACAGACTGAATCACAAGCGATCAATACATCCACCAATAAGCTGATACAGATATGTTGATGATACAATTGCTGGATTCACATCTACAGAACACACAGTTAGGTTTTTCAATCACGTTAACTCTAAACACCACAACATTAAGTTCACCTGTAAACAGGAAAAAAAACTAACCAAATAACATTTCTTAACCTCAAGATCACAAGAACTGATACACGATTCAAAACAGAAATATATAGAAACATCACCCATACTGGATTATACATTCCCTGGGCCTGAGCACATGAAACAAAACTAAAACTTAACATATTAATAAACCAAATAAACACAGCCATAAAACTATGTTCACCTGATAACATTAACGATGAAACCAACAAAATAATACTTCATCAACATCAACAAATTTCCTCCAAAAACTGTGGAAAAAAATTATACGCACACACCTAGACCAACAACAAACAAACAACAGTAAATCCTAAGATACAACAAACTACAAAACCTTACACAAACATTATCCAAAATTTACAGAAAAAACTACTTAAAGCCATGTTGAACACAAAATACAAAGAACTACATGACTTACAAAAACAAAAAATGAACCTAGACCATCAACTAGCACATTGCATTAAACCAGAGATTTACGGACTTATACAACGAAACATAAACCAAATCAATACTAAAAACGACAGAGACAGAAAGACCTGCCACAACAAAAAACAAGAAAAAACTAAGATGTGAATAACAGAAAAGACATCAACATGACAAACCGTTGACCAACCTCATAATTAACAGATCTGACCGACAATTAAACACAGACGAGATACATCTACTTAACAAAGGACTCAACTTCGCAATATCACTTAGGCTCATTTCAACCTTAGAAATCAAAACATGTTTAGAAGACCTAGCCAGGAGACTTGTGATACTTTCTACAGAAAACAAAAACAACAAACAGAAAGAAGACAACTTAGATAATTTTATTGACATCCAACAGCCAAACTTCCCAGGTAAAATTACAAATTTATATTTTCAAGAAACACCTTAAAACAACATCTTAAACGATTGTTTCAAAGAATTTTCTTACAAAACCATAAACATAATTTCACAAAACAGAAAACTGAAAAACAACCTTACAAAAAGAGACATTAATTCCATTAAAAACCTAAAACAAGACAGAAACATAAAAATTCTAAAAGCAGATAAAGGTAACGCTATAGTAATAATGAACACGAATGAATACATACAAAAAATGAATAACATCCTATCAGACACGAACAAATTTAAACCAATACACACAAATCCAACAAAGACACACGAGACGCAACTGAACAAATTACTACTACAAATGAAAAAAGCCAACACAATTTCACAAACACTTTATTCCTACCTACGTAAAACCGACTCACGCACACCGCAAATATACGGCATCCCCAAACCTCATAAACCAGATTGTCCATTACGACCAATAATGTCAACATATGAATCGTTTAATTACAATCTTGGTAAATACATAGCATGGGCATTCTCCAAATATGTAGCATCAGCCAGCTCATTCATCAAAGACTCTTTTAATTTCAAGTCTAAAATAAAACAACTTAATCATAAAGCCTAAATGGCCAGTTTCGATGTTGTATCCCTCTTTACAGAAGTTCCAACAACAGAAGCCTTCAAGATAGCCTTAGAACTCTATATCCGAGACCCTAACCTAACTATAGACATTCCCAATAACCAGTTAGCAACCCTCATAGAATTCACCACAATAAAGACAAACTTCATGTTCAACAACCAAAACTACATACAAACAAATGGCCTAAGCATGGGCAACCCAGTATCACCAGTTCTAGCCAATATTTTTATGACACAAATTGAAACACAAGCAATTAATACAGCATTACATCCACCACTATACTGGTACAGATATGTGGATGACACAGTTGCGGGATTCAAATCTACAGAACACATACTTAATTTTTTCACTCACATTAACTCTATACATCCCAACATTAACTTTACATGTGAACAGGAAGAAAGCAATCAAATATCATTTCTTAACCTCAAAATTATAAGAACCGACACACAATTCAAAACAGAAATCCACCGAAAAATCACCCATACTGGACTATACATTCCTTGGGACTCAGCACATGAAACAAAACAAAAACTCAACATACTAAGAAACCAGATAAACACAGCCATAAAACTATGCTTACCAGATAAAATTAACGATGAATTAGACAAAATAAAACAACACTTCATCAACATCAATAAGTTTTCTCCACAAACCGTAGAAAACATTATACGCACACACCTAGACGGAAAGCAAAATCAACCAACAAAAGTAAATACATCTCACGAATCAAAAAATCACGAAACCATATACTGCTGTATACCATATATTCCTGACATCAGCAAACAAATAACCAACATTTGGCAAAAACTAGTAACAAAATATAACATTCCAGTTTATACTAAGTTTATTCAAAAACCAGGCACAAAACTAAGGTCTATACTATGTAAGAACTACACTGATAAACACCACATCAACATTATTTATAAAATACAATGTGATAACTGCCGTAACTTCTTTATTGGAGAAACAAGTAGAAAAATGGAAACCAGATTCAAAGAACATAAAAAGTCACCTTCACACGTTTTCGAACATTGCAAGTCAAATAAACACAACATAACCATAGAAAACACTAAAATACTAAATAAAGAAACAAACATAAACAAACGCAAAATTAAAGAAGTCTTACTTATACAACAACTTAAACCCAAAATAAACCAATATAAAGAAACGCCATTATACCTATACTAATATTATAGATAAAATTATATATTCAAACATCTAACCCCGCCCTCTACATTGCGACACTCAGTTACACAACCCCTTCCAAACATGTGGTCAGCTTCCGGTCAGTTACCTCTTTCTTTGTGAACCTGACGTTGTTCGCTCTTCTATTTAAAATATTTTCTGAACCCAAACGAGCCGTTTTTGCATATAAAAAACCTTACACTGCTGTATACCATATGTTCCCGACATAAGCGAAAAAATAACCAATGAGAAAAAAATAAACGTGTAACAAAACACAACATTCCAGTAAACACCAAATTTATTTAAAAACCAGGTACAAAACTAAAATCCATATTATGTGAAAACTACACTGACAAACACAACACCAACATTATTTATAAAATACAAAGTGATAACTGCCACGACTTCTATATTGAAGAAACAAAAAGAAACATGGAAACTAGTTTTATATAACATAAAAAACACTTTCACACGTTTCTGAACACTGCAATTCAAATAAACACAACATAACCGTAGAAAACACCCAGATATTAAGTAAGGAAACAAATATACATAAAGACAAAATAAAAGAAGCCCTACTTACACAAGAACTAAAACCAAAATTAAACCAGTATAAAGGAACACCTTTATACCTATACTAATTAATAACTTAACATCTAACTGCAACGCCCCCTACAATCCCATTGTCGTTTATACTCTCGTCCCTAAGACACGTGTCCAGCAACGGTTACTTAGAAACTCTCTCTTTATTAACCTAAAGACAATCTAGGATGGTCGAAACGTTGTTCTCTGCTTATCAATAAAAGTGTTAATACCTACACCAGCTGTTCTGAGATTCGTATTATGATTTTATTGATCCGGAATTTTAAATTTTAATATAAAATTAATTGAACCTCGGTATATTTGCCAACAATATTGATACACAGTTTTCTGTCTTAACACAAACATGTTTTAATATACGAACAACAATACAAGTGATCATAACGGTTATTAGTAATGATGATTTATATACAACAGTTTTACAAACATTACCGAGTCTTCGTCTGGTCTGAAACTGAATATTTTATTGAAGTTTCACGAGAAATAGATGATTTAATATCGGTACAGTTCACTTTACACGCGCGAGTTTTTCCACTGAAGTTATACAATGTCTTCGTTGATATACTAACGTTCGAAGTTAATTCTCTAAAGCTGAACGGTTTGTAATGTTCGAAATTTGTGAACGTTCTTATTCAAACATCTGCAGTTTCCCGATTAATAACGTTTATCACATCTTCCGAGGTTTACAGTGTACTGATTGTTGCAGACCAACAATATTGTGACAACTGTCTCTTGGCGCGTCGAATTTTAAACTTCAGGCGAAGTCCTCGAAAGTTCAGTTGACAACAATGTAAAACATCTATTGCTGATGCTTACACTGTAGTATTTTCTATAAATTTAGTAAATAGACAGGATTTTCACAGGACATATTTAACAATATAAGTTACATTCATTTCTAACTATATATTTAAATAAAACAAATATCGATATTAAAGTAAATATACATTAGTAAATCCGTTACACTAAGATATTACTAACACAAATACATCTATTGTACACACCATAACACACACTATTGAAGTCTTTAAAGGCTTAACGTCTCTGGTTTGAGGTCCTCGACATTATTTGAAAACAATGATTTGTTTTCTGGACTGCACTTAGAACAATTCAGCTGATGTGAGACGGATTTAATATTTCTATTTCTGACTTTCAATGTAAATATAATACATTTTTAATAAATGGGCTAAATAAAAAAAATACATATCTAGATTAGGGTATTGTTCTAATGTACGTGAGCGATAAACAGTTGGACAAATAGTATTTAAACTGACCAAAAGTTATTACCAGAAAGTTGAAATTATTCATTGTAGTGGCTGTTAATGTCACAGTGGTTACAAATAACTAATAGAAATATTCTTTAGACTTCTGGTATGCATATTAAAAACTTTAATTAAGCCACCGAACAATGTTTCGACTTTCTTAGGTTATCTTCACGTTAACGTCTTTTTGATAACCTGAAGATGACCTCAGAAGGTCGAAACATTGTTCTGTACTTTATCTTAATTAAAGTTTTAATACCCACACCAACCATCTTGAGAATACAAGTGGGTTTCTCTTCATCACGAAAAGCTCATTCTTTTTGATACAGTTGTTGTTGTTGTCTAGAAACCATATAGGAATAACTATGTTTAAGAGTTAAATTGTAAGAGACAATCTAATTATAGTTAAGTGTAGGGACTTGTTTGGTTTAATTTTCACTTTTATGGAAAAAATCTTCCTTGTTTTGTTGTTGTTTTTCATTTTAATACACAGAAATATAAACAGACTTTCAGTGTGTGTTATTGGGTGAATAATCTAATTGGTGAACTCAACCACGCATTTGCTGTTTTAAGACAGAGGTTTTATTGTTAAGAGAAAAACAACAGTTTCACTGCTGAATAATTGTAGATATTTGTGTCTTAGACAAACCACTACGTTATTATTAAGAAATTACTAGATATTTATAATTTAAAGTTGGTATTAGTATAAAATTAAGATCTTAACCTTTTCAATGTTGGTTAGGGTTAACTTATGAACTTAGTGGGAATATACAGTATAATTAAAAATCATTACAGAGCTAGGGTTAGCAAATGGCGAGCATAATCTAAGCAGAACAGATTTATACTTGGCCTTATTGTGATTGTCTCCTGTGAAAGTAAAACATGAACAGAACATCAATGCGTGTTTTTAAATAGGATAATAATGTATTACCATTTGCTTTGGAAATGTGTCATAATTTTTAGAGCACGTAATCGCGAACTAATCCATAAGTAAGCGAAGCGCGTGGGATTCATTATTCTAGGGAGAGATATGGTTATAAAGCCATAAAAATGCTTAAATCTCAAGATGATTACCACCAATACTAAGGGAAGGAGGAATTTGTTTATAGCCAAACTATGAAACAAAATATTAAATTGTTGTATCACTTTTAGTATTCTGATAATATATATATTTTTATTAAACTAGTCAATAGACTTTTAGTTTTCTGAAAATCTGTTAAATCACGTTACTGACTTTGGATAATTTTGTTTGAAAATGATTGAGCCTATAAAACTATTTAAGTGTTAAGTAAAACTAGATCAAGTGAGAGTAGTTAAATCACATTAAACTTTCTTAGTGTTATCAGAAAATACTTGAAGTGGACCCTCACAACGTTCAAGGCCTACATAACCTGTGTGTGGTATACCTTCACCGTGGTCACTTGGAACAAGCTGAACAATGTTTCCTTCAAGCCTTGCAATTGGCTCCAAGTGCTGACTACATCAGTCATCACCTCCGATTGGTCCGCTCCCAGATTTTAAAACAAACTCAACCAGTGGGAATACCCCCATCGGATGTACGTCATCTTAACTCTTCTGGATCTGTTAGATGATTGGCGAATCTGAAGTCAAACCTTCATTTGTAGCTTCACGCTTCCCTGCTGAGAAAAACCAGAATTAGCTAGCCAATTGTTCTTTGTAAACTGGATGTTATGTAAGAGATGAACAAGTGGTCCAGTCAGCTATATCACAATAGTGGAGGTGATGTGTTCATTAAACCTAACAACACTGTTGTTGTTAAACTACTCCTGTGTTAATCAAAACATCATCAGTAGTTACTGAATGATCTTGAAGATTTTTCAAAGTGTGAAGTCTAATGGGTTTGTTGACGAATGGGAAATGTGAAGTGTTATGTGTAAGGAACTGAAAATCTAAAGCGCTACGTCTTCTGAAATTATGGATACCACACTAAACAGATAGTAATGCGTGTGAACAGATGCAGTTATTTATGTGCCATGTTGAACATGTTCTGATGTATTACCTGATGTATTAAATTTTATCCGTATAAATATTCACTGTGTAGACCAGCCTGAACAAGTACTGCATATTGTGTCATATTGATGGAAAACTGAGTTATTACGTATGAAACTGAACAGATACTGGAAGATGAGTGGCGTCATTCAGTAAGGATTAACTGAATGAGTGATCTTTTATTTATCAGTTTAAACAAGCACTGAATAATTAACTAATGTGTTTCAGTTTAAACACGTGCTGTCAAATTGTGACATAATGTTTATAGCTCCGACCCTACACTTCCTGAAAGTATCATTAATATAAGATGTGAGAGTTTCTGTTATAAACCAGAAACAATAAATACAACAGAACTTACCATGTTCTAAATTATATTCTTGTTTGTTATTGTCCAGTGTATATCTCACGAGCTTCAAATGTTAGTGTAATTGCATACTGTTCAGTCACGCGATCCAAACTTACAGGGCCTTTAATCAAATATAATAATTAACAAGTGTATTCTCACTATGGCAACAAACACTGTTTATAATATCGAGATAATTTGTTCTAAGTTCTTTAAATGTTACGTAGATACACATAAACACATCAAGTGGTTGAGACGTGTATTGTTCTGACGAAGGAAATAAACATATAATCTTCTCTTCGCCAACAACGGTCTCTCAGTTACATGTTGTTGTTTCTTCCATTTGTCAAATAAAAACTCTTAAATGTTTACATACAGAGCATTTAGTGAAATATTTTTCTTGTTATTATTTCTAATAAAAATCCACATTTTACACTTCATCGTTCAGAGATGGTATTGTTCAGTTGTTCCGAACGTTCCCCTCTGATGTTCACAAAAACCTTATTTCTCTAAACATATCAACAATAAGACCAGAAATTTTCACATTTCTGAAATTTTATGCTTCGTAACAAATAAAGACACTCAGGTTAACAGTTCCACAGACTTGCACAATGACTTAAATATCGGTTGTTTACTTCATATATTAAAGGCTTTGTTTGGTCTATCCTGTCCGTATACAACATTTACACCAAAGAAAGAACACGTCAGTTACTTTGATAAACCACGTTCTTATACGTTTAAACAAATGGTGTATAAAACCAGCACTCCTTTCACCTACCGTCTGATTATACATATAAACACTTACTGTAGATATACAACACACACTCACTTCTTTGTCACAACGTCTGATTATACATATAAACACTTATTGAAGATATACAACACACACACTCCTTTCACCGACAGTCTGATTATACATATAAAGATTTACTGTAGATATACAACACACACACTCCTTTCACCGACAGTCTGATTATACATATAAAGATTTACTGTAGATATATACACACACACTCCTTCCACCTACCATCTGATAAAACATATAAACACTTGCTGTAGATATAGAACACATACACTTTTTTCACCTACCATCTGATTATACATATAAATACTTACTGTGGATATACAACACACTAACCTTTCACCTACCATCTGATTATACATAAAAACACTAACTGTAGATAAAACACACACTCACTCCTTTGTTATACCGTCTGATTATACATGTAAACACATACTATGGATATACAACAAATACTTTCTTTTCACCTACCATGTGATTATACATATAAACACTTACTGTGGATATGCAACACTCACACTCTTTTCATCTACCATCTGATTATACATACATAGAAACACTTACTGTAGATATACAACACACACTCTCCTTTCACCTACCGTCTGATTATGCAGACATGTTAACACTTACTGTGGATATACAACACACACACTCCTTTCACTTACCTTTTGACTATACATATAAACACTTACTGTAGATAAACAATACACTCACTTCTTTGTCATACCGTCTGATTATACATATAAACACTTACTGTACATATACAACACACCCACTCCTTTCAACTACAATCTGATTACACATACATATAAACACTTACTGTGGATATAGAACACACACACTTCTTGTTTATTGTTTCTCCACTATTTATTGTGAACCACAGTTTCTATTACATCAAGTATGTTGAAAAGAAACTTCCAGATATTCTTTAGGTTTATTACATGTTCGCAAACTTAGCAGACTGGTGCACTTAATGTGGTTAAGGTTACCCTGAACCTTGTGCGAATCGTACGTCATAATTTTAACACTTATTTAAATTTGGAAATATAATATAACCGGTTTAACTCAGACATCTTGATTACCAAGTAATGTTATTTTAATATAAACGTCAATTTCTACCAGGACGGATTAGTATTCAGAACTTCTTGTTGTTTTCTCTAAATGTGGTGGATCTCTTAACAAATCCACGTTTGATTTCATAAATCCTATTTAAACATCTCATCTGATATCAAATTTGACGACCGGATCTTCACGAAAGCCCAAGTTTTACTTAATAAGTTGAAACTAACTGTTGAGTATAAGTGTGGCGAATTTTATCAAACAAACATTTTCATTAAAAATGTCTTTAGTAATTGTTACGTGCAATGGATCTAAAGGCCCGGCATGACCAGGTGGTTTGGGAGCTTAACTCATAATCTGAGGGTCGCGGGTTCGTTATAAAGTATCGGTCACTTCCATATTTATTGGTAAAAGAGTAGCTGAAGAGTTGGCGGTGGATGGTAATGACTAGTTGCCTTCCCTCTAGTCTTACACTGCTGAATTAGGGACGGCTAGCACAGATAGCCCTCGTGTAGCCATTTATCAGTGTAGCACAGAAAACCACGTGTTTCTTTAACCAATCTAACATAATCTATACTTATCCTAACGTTTCTACGATAAAACAGGATTGGTTTCTTCAAGTCTGTGATCTTATAATATTGAAAATAAAGTGACGTGTTTATCTTAGAACAGTCATGATTTTAAATACCTTGATTCTCCTAACTTTATCCTATACCTCCAGGAGTCATGTATAATTATGTTGTTCTACGTCCAGGAGTCATGTATAACTCCATTGTTCTACGTCCAGGAGTTATGTATAACTCTATTGTTATACCTCTAGGAGTCATATATGAGTTATGTATTGGTCTAATTACAGACTCTAGAAAGGCCAACTGTCTCGAAACTCAAGCTCAAAGGAGACTTCAGACTTAAACACTTGGTTGTTTTTCTTTCGTTTTTGGATTTCTTAAGTTTCGAGATTCGAATAGCGTTAATAAAAATATGTTAAATGACAAATGTTTAAATTATGTTTCACTTTTATTTCAGCCTAAAAGTGAAACACGACCTTATCGAACAAAATGATGTAATAACCTTTACAAATAATTACGAATACAGTAAAAATGCTCGTACGATAGCATCACAACAATTCGTAAAATATCAAACAATTTTAAAATAAGATGAAATCTAAATAATAAAAAGTCATAAAAGAACAACATTATTTAGTTATTTAAAGAGTATTTATAATCATGTTAAAACTATGTAAGAAAAAAATACATGTGAATAATGTTATGATAAACAGCGCGAAGATTTTGACTTTCATACAATTTATTTATTCATTATTAACTAACCACACATTTTGTATAATAAATCAATATATATATATACTTGAAACATGTGGGATGGCCAGGGTCCTTTGTAGGAAGAGATGGTCTCAAAGCAGTGGCAGTGGGGGTGCTTTCTGTTAACGATTTGCACGCTACTCTTAATGTCCTTCCACGATGTTTTATGAAATTAATTAATGGAAGATAATTGACCGAAGAAGTGTCTAACAGGCCAAATTTGATAGGTCACGGGTTAAAGTAGGAAGTTGGTATAACAAAAAAACGCCTCTTCATATCAGCTGTTGGAGTAAAAATTTCAGCTGAGTCAATGTGTGATTGCAAAAGTGACGGCCTCTTTTTAAGTGCACTCCTCCGTAGAGAGTGTTAAAGCACTCTATGAAATCAATAACAAGTTTATATGCCCTGTCCCGCCTCCCTGCGTGTATGTTGCCTTATAGAAAACTTAAGTTTTTGCCATTTAAAGACGTTGCGTCATCTATGAATATGGTTATCGTTAATTTACGTTAAAAATAATAAATACGAATTATTATCCCCGACAATATTCTTATCTTTCTGTGACTTGTCCATCTTGATTACTGGTTAAGCTAGTGAAAGAGAGATTCGTCAGTAACATATTGAAGTAGCTTGACAACATGTCCCTAGCATTTATGTGGACCTCATGAGTGTTAGACATTGTATTTCAACTCAGATATTTGATTTTCAGAACTGTTGCTAGGGGTATTAACATTTTTACTAATAAAGCAGAGTAAAACATTTCTACCTTCTTAGGTCCTCTTCAAGTTAACAAAGAGAGCGTTTCCAACTGACCATTGCCGGGCATATGTCTTAGAGACGAGAGTATAAACGGGTACGGGATTGTAGGGGGCGTTGTAGTTATATGTTAGGTTATTAATTGGTACAGGTATAAAGGTGTTTCTTTAAATTGGTTTAATTTTGATTTTAGTTGCTGCATAAGTAAGGCTTCTTTGATTTTACGTTTGTTTATATTTGTTTCACTATTTAATATCTGAGTGTTTTCTATGGTTATGTTGTGTTTATTTGGTTTGCAGTGTTCAGAAACGTGTGAAAGTGTTTTTTTTATTGTATCTAGTTTTCATTTTTCTGCTTGTTTCTCCAATATAGAAGTCGTGGCAGTTATCACATTGTATTTTATAAATAATGTTGGTGTGATGTTTGTCAATGTAGTTTTTACATAGAATGAACTTTAGTTTTGTACCTGGTTTATGAATATATTTGGTGTTTACTGGAATGTTGTGTTTTGTTACACGTTTATTTTTTCACTGATGTCAGGAACATATGATATGCAGCAGTATAAGGTTTTGTAGTTTGTTGGATCTTGGGATTTATTGTTGTTGTTTGTTGTTGGTCTCGGTGTGTGAGTATAATTGTTTCAACAGTTTTTGAGGAAATTTGTTGATGAAATGCTGTTTTATTTTGTTGATTTCATCGTTTACGTTATCTGGTGAACATAATTTTGTGGCTGTGTTTATCTGGTTTCTTAATATGTCGAGTTGTTTTCCTTCACGTGCTAAGTCCCGGGGAATGTATAGTCCAGTAACCCGATCAACAACAAACAAACTATAATAAATCCCAAGATACAACAAACTACAAAACCTAACACTGCTGGATACCATATGTTCCTGACATCAGCAAAAAAATAACCAATATTTGGAAAAACTTATAACAGAACAGAACATTTACAACTGCGATGACTTCTGTATTGAAGAAACAAAAACAAAATGTGTTTCTTATAATAAAACCACATCGAGCTATCTCCTGATCCCAATAAGGGAATCGAACGTTGGACTTACCACTGTAATATCGGGGAAGAGGGAGAAAAGAAAATGGAAATTAGATTCCAATAAAAACACTTTCACTCGTTTTGAACAATTTAACTAAACACAACATAATCATAGAAAACACCCATGTATTAAGTAGGGGAACAAACGTAAACACAACATAACCATAGAAAACACCCATGTATTAAGTAGTGAAACAAATATAAACACGACATAATCATAGAAAACACCCATGTATTAAGTAGTGAAACAAACATAAACACAACATAACCATAGAAAACACCCATGTATTAAGTAGTGAAACAAATATAAACACGACATAATAATAGAAAACACCCATGTATTAAGTAGTGAAACAAATATAAACACAACATAACCATAAAAACACCCATGTACTAAGTCGTGAAACAAACATAAACACAACATAACCATAAAAAAACAGCCATGTACTAAGTAGTGAAACAAACATAAACACAACATAACCATAGAAAATACCCATGTATTAAGTAGGGAAACAAATATAAACACAACATAACCATAGAAAACACCCATGTACTAAGTAGTGAAACAAATATAAACACAACATAACCATAGAAAACACCCATGTACTAAGTAGGGAAACAAATATAAACACAACATAACCATAGAAAACACCCATGTACTAAGTAGGGAAACAAATATAAACACAACATAACCATAGAAGACACCCATGTACTAAGTAGGGAAACAAATATAAACACAACATAACCATAGAAAACACCCATGTATTAAGTAGGGAAACAAATATAAATACAACATAACCATAGAAAACACCCATGTACTAAGTAGTGAAACAAACATAAACACAACATAACCATAGAAAACACCCATGTATTAAGTAGTGAAACAAACATAAACACAACATAACCATAGAAAACACCCATGTACTAAGTCGTGAAACAAACATAAACACAACATAACCATAGAAAACACCCATGTACTAAGTAGTGAAACAAACATAAACACAACATAACCATAGAAAACATCCATGTACTAAGTAGGGAAACAAATATAAACACAACATAACCATAGAAAACACCCATGTATTAAGTAGGGAAACAAATAGAAACACAACTAACCATAGAAAACACCCATGTATTAAGTAGTGAAACAACATAAACAACAACAAACATAGAAACACCCATGTATTAGTAGTAGGGAAACAGATATAAACACAACATAACCATAGAAAACACCCATGTAGTAAGTAGGGAAACAAACATAAACACAACATAACCATAGAAAACACCCATGTACTAAGTCGTGAACAAACATAAACCCAACATAACCATAGAAACAACCCATGTACTAAGTAGTGAAACAAACATAAACACAAACATAACCATAGAAAACAACCCATGTACTAAGTAGTGAAACAAATATAAACACAAACTAACCTAGAAAACACCCATGTACTAAGTAGTGAAACAAATATAAACACAACATAACCATAGAAAACACCCATGTACTAAGTAGGGAAACAAATATAAACACAACATAACCATAGAAAACACCCATGTATTAAGTAGGGAAACAAATATAAACACAACATAACCATAGAAAACACCCATGTATTAAGTAGTGAAACAAACATAAACACAACATAACCATAGAAAACACCCATGTACTAAGTCGTGAAACAAACATAAACACGACATAACCATAGAAAACACCCATGTATTAAGTAGGGAAACAAATATAAACACAACATAACCATAGAAAACACCCATGTATTAAGTAGGGAAACAAATATAAACACAACATAACCATAGAAAACACCCATGTACTAAGTAGTGAAACAAATATAAACACAACATAACCATAGAAAACACCCATGTACTAAGTAGTGAAACAAATATAAACACAACATAACCATAGAAGATACCCATGTACTAAGTAGGGAAACAAATATAAACACAACATAACCATAGAAAACACCCATGTATTAAGTAGGGAAACAAATATAAACACAACATAACCATAGAAAACACCCATGTACTAAGTAGTGAAACAAACATAAACACATCATAACCATAGAAAACACCCATGTACTAAGTAGGGAACAAATATAAACAAATGCAAAATCAAAGAAGCCTGACTTATTTAACAACTACAGGCCCAGCATGGCCAGGTGGTTAAGGCACTCGACTCGTAATCCCAGGGTCGCTGGTTCGAAGCCCCGTCACACCAAACATGCTCGCCCTTTCAGCTGTAGTGAGTAATAATGTTACGGTGAATCCCACTATTCGTTGGTAAAAGAGAAGTCCAAAGATAAAAGACAAGTGGTATGTTGATATCAATCAATGATACAGTGTTGCAGTGGTCTGGATTAAAAACTAAGTGAATTATGATAAATAAGAACAATTACAGCTTTGTAAAACCTCAAACTGGATTCGTTTCTTTTTAAGTACAAAAACACATGAAGTGCTATCCGTCCTCTGTCTACCTTGAGTAACGAAAACTGGCTGTTTTAGCAGGGTAAGTCTTCTAACATACAGCTAAGGGATCTATAAATTAAGAGTATGAACAAATAACAATAACATCAGCTAATAAAGTCAGAAAAGCCAATACAGCAATACTAAAATAAAGCTTTCTTAAAAACAATAATCTAGAAGACTATAAAACTATAAACCTGATAACAGCAATAATCTAAAAGATTGATAAAGCTATAAACGTGACAACAACAATAGGCTAGAAGATTGGTAAAACTATAAACGTGAAAACAACAATAATCTAGAAGATTGATAAAGCTATACACATGAAAACAACAATAATCTAGAAGATTGATTAAACTATAAACATGATAACAACAATAATCTAGAAGATTGATACAACTATACACATGAAAACAACAATAATCTAGAAGATTGATTAAACTATAAACATAATAACAACAATAATCTAGAAGATTGATAAAGCTATACACATGAAAACAACAATAATCTAGAAGATTGATTAAACTATAAACATGATAACAACAATAATCTAGAAGATTGATACAACTATACACATGAAAACAACAATAATCTAGAAGATTGATTAAACTATAAACATGATAACAACAATAATCTAGAAGATTGATAAAGCTATAAACATGAAAACAACAATAATCTAGAAGATTGATAAAGCTATAAACATGACAACAACAATAATCTAGAAGATTGATACAACTATACACATGAAAACAACAATAATCTAGAAGATTGATTAAACTATAAACATGATAACAACAATAATCTAGAAGATTGATAAAGCTAAAACATGATAACAACAATAACCTAAAAGATTGATAAAGCTATAAACATGATAACAACAATAAGCTATAAGATTGATAAAACTATACACATGAAAACAACAATAATCTAAAAGATTGATTAAACTATAAACATGATAACAACAATAATCTAGAAGATTGATAAAGCTAAAACATGATAACAACAATAATCTAGAAGATCGATAAAGCTATTTACATGATAACAACAATAAGTCAGAAGATTGATTAAACCATAAACGTGATAACAACAATAATCTAGAAGATTGATAAAGCTAAAACATGATAACAACAATAATCTAGAAGATCGATAAAGCTATTTACATGATAACAACAATAAGTCAGAAGATTGATTAAACTATAAACGTGATAACAACAATAATCTAGAAGATTGATAAAACAATCAACCTGATAGCAACAATAAGCTATAAGATTGATAAAACTATCAGTTTCATAACAACAATAAGCTAAAAGATTGATAAAAGTATAAACATGATAACAACAATAATCTAGAAGAATAATACGACTATAAACATGATAACAACAATAAGCTAGAATATTGAGTTAACTATAAACATGATTACAAAAATAATCTAGAAGATTGATAAAGCTATAAACATGATAACAACAATAAGTTAGAAGATTGATAAAACTATAAATATGAAAACAACAATAATCTAGAAGATTGATAAAAGTATAAACATGATAACAACAATAATCTAGAAGAATAATACGACTATAAACATGATAACAACAATAAGCTAGAATATTGAGTTAACTATAAACATGATTACAAAAATAATCTGGAAGATTGATAAAGCTATAAACATGATAACAACAATAAGTTAGAAGATTGATAAAACTATAAATATGAAAACAACAATAATCTAGAAGATTGATAAAACTATAAACATGATAACAACAATGATCTAGAAGATTGATAAAACTATAAACATGATAACAACAATAATCCAGAAAATTGATTAAACTATAAACATGATAACAACATTAATCTAGAAGAATGATAAAACTACAAACATGAAAACAACAATAATCTAGAAGATTGATAAAGCTAAAACATGATAACAACAATAAGCTAGAAGATTGATAAAGCTAAAACATGATAACAACAATAAGCTAGAAGATTGATAAAACAATAAACATGATAATTTATGTAAGAAAACTGTTAGGTTTTTCTTTGTGTGTTTTTCTTTCTATAATGATTGTAGCAACCGTGTTATTAAAGACATGAAAAATGACATTCGAAACCTGATAAGTACAAAAACTATAAAACTAATAAGGTTAAAAGGAATAGTCTCAGTGTGATAACAATAAAACTATGTATATGGTGAAACATGTGGCTAAAATGGATTTTTATTAACTCTTCTCTTACCTTATATAGCTGAATTAGGATTGTTAATTGAATAACAGTTATCCTAAACTTACTTAAAGGCTACAATTGATTAGGCTTAGCTATATGTTTAAATATGTTATCATACAAACGACAATTGTGATTGGCTTGAACTCAGATATGGCGGTATTAGTTTCTGTACCTTTTTGTTATCTTGTTTTTCATTAGTGGATCATCCTTCCTGCCCCTCCCTCTCTCCCAGTTGTTAAATATAATGTACAGATAAACTAAAAGTACTTAAATAGATAGTTTGGAAGTGAACAGAAAACAACACAATGGACTGTCTGTAGTCTTCCAACCGCGTATATTGAAACCCGGTTTCTATCGTTAGAAATACCACTATACCCCTGAGGACCATTTTGAAGAGACACAAGCCAAAATTTAATTATCTGAAATTTTATAAAGATGAAGACAGGATAGGAAAACTAACAACGAACATAAATTAAACTATAAATTTTATAAAAATATAAAGTTTAAAGAAATAAATTAAACTGAGCTGCAGGGTAAGAGAGAAAATCAGTAATTTGATTAAATAAAACTATTAGTAACTATGGAACACACTGTAAACCCTGACTCTCTTACAACCTCCAGAAAGACGGTAATTACGGCATGTTAAACCGGGATGTGTATCCATGTTGGTGATACGCTATAAATCATAAAACACAAATGTTACCACTGGCACGATGGTGTATGGAGACAATTTACCAAACCGTCTAATAATGTACAAGGTAAATCCGCTGTTATAAATTAAGTATAGCTCTGAGGTTTGGTTCAGGAGAAATTAATTACCTTGCGCGTTAATCATCAGACGAACTTCAACAGTCCGTGTCCGTTACTACGGTGGCGCCACTAATTAATTTCTCGCGAGTTCTCCCGATATATATGATTCATTGATGTTTTTCTAGCTCGGGAGTCTGTCCAGCCTCTGTTCATAGCTGGCAACTGATGTGTCCGCTATTGGAAAGTATGTTATACAAAATATTGGATAAATAAAGACTTCTACAGCGTTTACAACAATAAGAACTAACTTGATAAACTTAAATACCACAATAATGTAACTTATTTACATTGTTGATAGGAAAGTATATAAATATGACACGACTGTTCGTATTTACGAGCAGCGTGTAATATTTATTTTGATATATTGGTACTTGATCGAATATCGCTATAATATAGCAGTAGAACCGGTTGTTTGTTTGTTTCGTGTTAATGTGCAAAACTACACAATGGGTTATCAAATCAGGTTTTGGCATTACGTCATCAAGTTTATCACTGAACCTCTAAGAGAAACTTATCTGTTTTCGAGCATAACCGCATTGAGCGATATGCTGTGTCTATCACGGGAAATCGAACCTTGCACCGCAGTGTTGTAAGTCCGTACACATACCAATGTCCTCGCAAGGGATGCACTAGGTTGTCATGGAAATGTTGTTTACACTTTAACCTTTACTTATATATATATTCATGCAATTTGACCTTTTCTTTTAAAAGTTGCATTAAGTATTTTAATTATCTGTTTTGTGTATTAAAAAACACTAATTGCATAATATTACAGTTAATTGATCATGTATGTCATCGCTTCTGCTTTCTCCTAGATTAAACTCATGTAATCTAAACAACGCCATTATTTCTTCTTCTTATAAGTGGCTTCTCTGATGACCTAAATTTGGTCTTTATCACTTCAAGACGTATCAAGTCTTGGCCGAAATGTTTATATATGTTTATATATATTTATATACTGTTCTACACTGATGCTATTGTCTAATGTTACGTTTTTTTTATGTTATGTGGACTGAACGCAACAGAAAGACACAGATAACAGCTTATATAATTTATTACAATAAACTATTATATATGTGACAGATATAAAATAAATTATATAATAACAATGACAGATATTCAGTTTCAACCTTCAAAATTAATTACAATGCAAAATGGTACTAGCCTGTGTCCAATATAATGATTCAGAATGAAAGTCCAAAAGTCTAGATCAGAAATCCAAAATTCCAGTCTAGGGTGTGAATTTGGTCCCACGAAGAAATTCCGAAGTTTGAACGGAGAAGTCCAGAAACAATTTACAGTCCAGTAAATTTGACGAAGTTCTTTTCACGATGTTTTTGATGAATGTCTCAAATTTGTTGTTTTCCAACTTGCTCCGGTCTCACCTAAACAGTCCTGAACGTGTTGACCTTCAGTATAACCAGTAATTCGAATGAATCGGAAAGATTGACGAAATAAAATCACAGCTTTTGTATATCTAGCTCCAGTCACAAATCCAAGTTGAATAAACACACACTAAACGTTGAAAAATTTCTCAAACGAAGACACATCTCTTGAATCGAATAAAAACGAATGACTGACTCACTGACTCTCCTCACATCGCCATCTGTTTATGTATTAGTAGGCCTACTGTGTTCTCGAAATATCGCGTAACTTCCACAGAATTCCAGAGTAATCTGCGCATGTCTGTTTTTGCACGAGACTCGTCTAGACACAAGGGCCGACATACATTCTATTTATAAACAAATGATCGATCTACCTAATTCTAGAAATTTCTACATGAACAACAATATATTTTATTGGTTTGAACTTTAAAACAATAATATAAACAACAACATGCCATTCCAAACGCTTTATACATAACATCTAAATACATAGAGTAGTTATGAAGTAACTAGTACTAAAGAACATGGTGTATGGTTGGACAAACATGTACGAGTTGTTATTCTGTTCTCTATAAGTTTTAAATATTTGTTCGTCTAATCACACAAAAATATCTGGATTTGTATAAAAACAATCCTACTATTATTTGGTAAAGAGTAGCCTGAGATTTGACCAGCATCTCTTAAACCTTTAAGAAGCATGGCTCACCGAAACATCAACAAATTTCCCGTGATTCGTAGCAGAAAATTATTGAGTTATGGTATGTATGACAATCTTGCTTCATATTTGCTCTGCTGGGTTTATGCACGTGATGACACGTGATGCTTATTGTGTTACTGTTTATCCTGTTTTTTCCACAGCTAATTAACTGGTAATCATTTTCTGCTCCACTGTTTTCACAACACATTTAATATAAATTGTACTGAAATATCCTTCACTCATATTAAGCCTTTTTCAGTCCCTTAATGAATAAAAACTGTTCTAGCCCATCACGTGACAAGTAAGGATGTCTACTGGAGATATTCCTCGAAGTTTGTTTGTTTGTTTTCGAATTTCCCGCAAAGCTACTCAAGGGCTATCTGCTCTAGCCGTCCCTAATCTAGCAGTGTAAGAAGGGCGTCTGGTCATCACCACCCACCACCAATTCTTGGACTATTCTTTTACCAATGAATAGTGGGATTTACCCTCACTTTATAACGCCCCCCGGCTGAAAGTACGAGCATGTTTGGTGTGACGAGGATTCGAACATTGTTTAGCTTTGAGCTTAAAAAGAAAAACAAACTGAAAGAAGAATTCTGTAAAATATAAATAAGTGAAACTTTTCATAAGTTGAAAATAAAGAGATTCTTTGTAAAATTCGTGTATTTTTCTTCCATAAGTTTAGCATCATTAAGTTCTCAGAATGTGGGATATCTTCAGATTGAAACAACATGAACAATCTACATGGTCACAAGCGATGTTTCCTTGTTGAATTCTACGTATTAAAATTACGTCATAATGATTTTCAGTAAATAGTGAATATTTTATGTGTGTGAGTTGGTAATATACAGAAATTCAAGTTCTTATTTTGTTCCATCTCGTCTTCATTAGAATAACGTTAAAATTCATTTACGTCGAAGTTTGATGAAGAGTAAGAGAATGAACCACCAGTGGCGACAGAGTCTCGTGTATCTATATGTTTGAAGGTCTTTCAGGTGCTTGGCTCGCAATCTAAGGGTCGCGGGTTCGAATTCCCGCCATATTGATTATGCTTGCCCTTTCAGCTGTGGAGGCGTTAAAATGCGACAGCCAATCCCACTATTAGTCGGTAAATGATTAGTCTAAGAGATGGTAGTGATTGGTAATGACTAGATGCATTATTTCTAGTCTTACGCTTCTAAATTACGGACGACTAGCGCAAATAGCTTTCGTGCAGCTTTACACAAAGTTTGTTTGTTTGTTTGTTTTGGGAATTCGCACAAAGCTACTCGAGGGCTATCTGTGATAGCCGTCCCTAATTTTGCAGTGTAAGACTAGAGGGAAGGCAGCTAGTCATCACCACCCACCGCCAACTCTTGGGCTACTCTTTTACCAACGAATAGTGGGATTGACCGTCACATTATACACCCCCACGGCTGGGAGGGCGAGCATATTTAGCGCGACGCGGGCGCGAACCCGCGACCCTCGGATTACGAGTGCACGCCTTAACGCGCTCGGCCATGCCAGGCCCTTACACAAAGTTCAAACCAAACAAACATAGAATTCATAGAGAGTAATAATGCAGCGTTAGGCACGCGTAGGGATAAACAAATCTGGAAAATGAAAGGTTTTTATTTGATACGTGAACAAAATAAATATCAGTTCGTGATTCAGTTCTCCTCACGTGACTCAGTTCTTTCAAAAGTTAAAGGACAACAAATATTTTACAAACTTTAACATTATCTTTCCAGAACTTAATTTTTATAAAGTGAGATTTTGATATTGTTGTCACTGAAAGTTTCAGGTTTTCCTTATTTTATGGAACTCTGAAACACAACACTTTCAGCTTAAAGAACTAAACACATGTGTTATACTTCGAGTTCCCCTTGAAGAAACAGCAGAAATTTTCAGGATTAAAATTCTGAGTTTTGATTTTCCTCTGAAATCAAAGACAACGTCGACTACTGTGAATCTTTGACATTGAAAAAAGTAATGGGTAAATATGGATACAAATGTATTTTTATTTTACATTTATCTTGATTACGTTATGCAATAAAATATACAAACAACTGTTGGTAAATATTCTGTAAAACTGTAGTTATCTCAGTTTTCAGAAAGGAAACACGAAACAGTTTAGCTGTGTTGCTCTGGTCTTGTACTAAAACTGTCGTGAAAAAATATGGACCTCTAGTCACGTGGTGAAACCGATAGAATAATTTGGGAGAAGGCTAAGTTTAAGAACAGTCGTAACCATAAAATTAACTGTAATAACAGTCATTGATTACTGGTTTGTCAAGAGGTTGAAATCGAGACAAGGTTATAACACTGGTTAAAACTGGCTAGGTCACAAAGAACACAATATTACAATAAGAGATAATTTGTACAAAAGTTAAATATGACAACATGGTTCGAAAAATCATTTTCCTAGAGGCTGATTATGACGAAATGATTTCAAGGAAAATAAGTCTTCAACAATAGTGAGAAAATCAACCTGACGAGATGATTTTCATCACATACCTTGAGAGGTAAGAATACAGACGACGAGAAAGTTTATTTTAAATAAATTCAGAAAATAAGGTACCGATACAGTTAAAAATACTAATTAGAACTTTCTTTTCAAGATACCACTAGAACGTTCCAATTAACAAGCCCACCCCCTGTTGCATAGCGTTACGTCTATGGACTTACGACGCTAGAAACTGGGTCTAGATAACTGTGATTGGCAAAGAACCTCTAGCTTTCTGTATAACTTAGAGTTTGACTACAGATAAACCAATAACAAGACAAGATGTTTAAATTTATTTGAAATATAATGGTACACTGTAAGACTACAGTCGTGATTGGTGATGTTACCTACATCTGTCCCAATGGACGAACCTTATGTAAATATAGTGGTGTACTGTTAGACTATAGTCATGATAGGTGATGTTACCTACATCTGTCCCAATGGACGAACCTTATGTAAATATAGTGGTGTACTGCTAGACTACAGTCATGACAGGAAATCTTTTTATTCAGGACTGGGTGTAGGGTAGGGATAAAAAACTTAATACAAAGTAATGGCAGAAACTACTTCCAAATTATGACAATAGAGGACACTGCTATAAAAAAGAATATGCACGCTACATCCTAAATGTGATGAATCAATCGTTGACAATAAACTAAGGATACGGTATTTTAAGCAAAATAAAACTCCTTTTGCTTCAGAGTTAATTAATGGTTTGCTTAAAGAAACCAATTCACAAGTCAATTTCGTTTTATTGGAAGTCTTACAGAGTCCCCCGGGTGGGACAGCTGTAAGTCTTTGAAATTACAATTCTAAAATCAAGGGTTCGATTTTCTTCGATCGACACGACAGAAAGCCCGATATGGCTTTGCTATAACAAAACACGTACATTTTTGCTGTATATTGTTTGACATTTGTTCTAAATCTACTGTTACTCGACCTGATCTTGGGATTACGAAATTGGTTATACGACCGTCATTACACTGTTTTATTACGTAATGATTACAATGGTTCTATCACTACTGTTATTTAGCTTGATCTGGTGACGAAGTGTAGGAAGTTGTCTACATAGATTGAACAAGAAGGAGAGTTGATATGAAGAGCAAAACGTTCTAAAAAATGCAAAACTAAAAGTCACTTCAGCAACTGAAATTCCAGTGGCAACAAAAAAATGGATTCATAGGATAGTAAAGACAGCAAAGAAGATATTTCAAGAATAGACTATTAAAATCAATTGTTTGATCTCCTTGAGAAGGATTTAAATGTAAGAGCAGCCAGCCTTCAGGTTTAAACCAAAGAATATCTCTTATGGTTTTATTTTGAAGGATTTTAACAGAAGGGCAAGCAATCTTGTGGTTTACTTTTGAAGGATTTTAACAGAAGGGCAGGCAATCTTGCCTTGGTTTTCTTTTGAAGGATTTTAACAGAAAAGCAGGCAGTCTTGTGGTTTTGTTTTGAAGGATTTTAACAGAAGAGCAAGCAATTTTGTGGTTTACTTTGAAGGATTTTAACAGAAGGGCAGACAATCTTGTGGTTTTCTTTAGAAGGATATTAACAGAAGGGCAGGCAATCTTGTGGTTTTCTTTTGAAGGATTTTAACAGAAAAGCAGGCAATCTTGTGGTTTTCTTTTGAAGGATATTAACAGAAGGTCAGGCAATCTTCTTTACTCTCAGTTCAGATCAAGGATCAACCCTCTTAATAATCTTGGAAAGCATTTCAATGGGAGAACAGCCAATATTCAGGTTCAAATCAAGAGTCATCGCTTGTGATCGTCTTTGATTTGTTTGTTTGGTTTGTTTTGGAATTTCGCACAAAGCTACCCGAGGGCTATCTGTGCTAGCCGTACCTAATTTAGCAGTGTAAGACTAGAGGGAAGGCAGCTAGTCATCACCACCCACCGCCAACTCTTGGGCTACTCTTTTACTAACGAATAGTGGGATTGACCGTCACATTATACACCCCCACGGCTGGGAGGGCGAGCATGTTTTAGCGCGACGCGGGCGCGAACCCGCGACCCTCGGATTACGAGCGCACGCCTTAACGCGCTCGGCCATGCCAGGCCGATCGTCTTTGAAATCATTTCGACGTTAGGGCAGCCAGCTCTCTTATCTTCTCCAAAAGCATCTCGATCTGCTGGAGAACCACATCTGGAGTATCATCAGCAATGGAGCTAACAGTGGATTCACACGACCATCCGCCTGTAAGGAACTTCCAGTGACAAGATAACAAATAACTTAAAAAGATAGTGGACCGTATCATTATAAGTCACAAAAGAGTAGGAGAACAAACAATCTGATGAAACAAACACTTAAACAGCATAATTAGTTCAAGAAGAAACATTATCTTGTTAACTAAAACAACGATTTTACTTTGTAATTTCAGTCCAGACTTTCAAACTATAATATTATATGTATGAATATTAATGTTATTGATTGTGAAGAGGGATTCTATTACCAACTATAAAATTTTAACTTCAGTGTACGAGGATGGATCGTGTCATGAACTGTGTTTACTATTTTCACTTATACATTTCTCACTGTTTACTAGATGGAATTTTGGTAAGACGTAATGATGATGTGTGATACATTAAAATTTCCCAAATTTCTAAATAAGAGCTGATGTCTAGAATTATTTTGAAACCAAAATGGTAAAATATTGTAACACAAAAATGCTGGTTAGTTAATTAGTTATTCATCCAGTTGGTAAGTTAATCAGTTATTTCGTTAGTCAGTAAGCTAATTATTTAGTAAGTCTGTTTAAATTTGTTCAATAGTACGTGAAAAAACTATTTATGGCCGTTTAGTTTTATTTTTGAGTTAGTTCTATTCCAAGTAATCTCCAAAAGGATTAGCGGTAAGTTTCCGAAGTTATAGCTCTAAAAATCCAAGGTTTGACTTCCATTGCGAGCAGAGCCATCATAAAATATTGTTTAGCTATGCTCTAAATAAAACATAACGCGCCTATAAAAGTAATTTAATTCTTTTAGATGTATTTCTTGGTATTAAATACGAGAAGATTAGGTTAATTGACGAATCAGATATTTTAACTCTGTGTTATATTGGATAAAATTGACTGTAAGATAGAATTAAATAACTTGAAAAAGTTAAAATCGTGACTTGGGAATCGGCCTGGCATGGCCAGGTGGTTAAGGCACTCAACTTGTAATTCTAGGGTCGTGGGTTCGAATTCCCGTCACATCAAACATGCTCGCCCTTTCATCCGCGGGGGCGTTATAACGTACGTTTAATTCCACTATTGATTGATTTAAGAATAGCCCAAGAGTTGGCAGTAACTGGAGATGACTACCTGCCTATCCTCTAGTCTAACATTGGTTAATTAGAGACGGTTAGCGCAGATAGTTCTCGTGTAGCTTTGTGCGAAATTCAAACCGAAAGTCGTGGGAATTGCAAAACGTTTTAATGCTCCCCTATGCAAATTAATTGAAGCAAATGGTCATTTTACAATATTTTCAGCATGACGACGGTGTAGGCTCACTGGACCCGCTGATTTCCTTTAATGATCATTTTTTCACACAGACGGCATCATTAGCTGTGTTTTCCAGTCCGGTCGATCTATTTTTGGGATATGTGACGAAATTTTGAAGAACATTACGTCATTCGAAAATGCGTTATAAGAGCAAAGAGACTAGTCAAAAAACAACTTCTTAACAACTCACTGCAGAAAAAACGGTATCAATGAGGTCTAAAATAGAAGAACTGGATGCAAGAACAATGGAGGAAAGTGTTATTCGGTGACGAGGCAGGGTCAAAGAAGTCTGCATGTTTGCAGGTCTCGAGGTGAGAAACTTTGAGAATCTCACATCAATCAGTTCGTAAAACATCCCTTGAAGAAGATGTTTTGGGGCTTTTTCAACTATTTGTGCCATCAGAGGCTTACATGTCGTAGAAGGTATGATGCGAGAACCACAGTATATCAAAGTTTTGCACAAAAGAGTCGTTCAAAATTGAAAAATAGATTTCCAGATGGTCTGGCATTTTTCACCAAGATCTGGTTCCGTGCCACACATCGAAACCTGTGAAGAATTTTATGACTACAACGCAAAGAAAGTTGCTGGACTGGCCTAGAAACTCTCCGGACATAAATCCAATTGAAAATTTTTGGAAAATACTTTACTTTGAAAAATAAGCTAATTGAGGTGTGGTACCGTGATATAAAAATTAGTAAAGATAGCAGTCAACTCCTGGACTTGATGACAAAGCGGATTAATGATCTTTTGAAAAATAAATGCGGTCATATCATGTATTAATTTATGAGTAATTTTTGGATTCTCAAAAATAAAACGCAAAAATTGAAAAAAGTCGTAATTTTCCGTCTTGTTTCAATTAATTTGCACCAGGGTGTACTTCGTATTTTTCTCGTTTGTTTCAAATTCGTTTCTGTGTACCAAAGTAGTGACATCTTGTTTTCTGTAACTAAACTAATGGAGAACACATTTCTTCCAATGATTTATCAGCTACTTTTCTAATAATTAATTTTTACCAGATATTATTATTAATTAATTGTGTACATTCAATAGATCAATGCTTTTATATTTTATACTTCAAGCTTTTAAGGCTCGATCAAACATTTATTACTGTAATTCTAAATAAATCAAAAAATGTTACAAATTTTCGTTTGCACAAAATACACAGTTTACTATTATTATTCTTTTCGTGATATTTTAAACTTAGATAAAATACAAAAACTACAATTTTTATAATCCTAGTTCTGGAAAAACAAGCTTGAGTTTGAAATTCAAATCCATTACAAAAGTAACTTTTGATAAATATTTGCCCGTGGTGGGCAGAGCACAGATAGCCCATTGTGCAGCTTTGTGCTTAATTCTAAACAACAACAAAAAAAGAAACATTTTATTTCTACAATTGCGACACTACAAACATTTGTTTTAATTTATAAAAAATATTTATAATATTTTATAACTATATAATAAAATATATAAAAATAAATGGATTAAAACTTACGTCTCAACTTCCTGCAAACTTGCTAATCATTTTATTTCTTTAATAAGTAATTATTAAATTCATTTTTAACTAACAGAAGATTAGAAGAAATTCAATAATATATTTTTAATTATCTTCGAAAGAATCTTCAATGACAATTGTAAGGTACTTTTGGTGTTTGTCGAGGTTTGTATCATATTTCCTGCTTTTGTTTCCCCTTCAGCTGTCATAGAATAGTTGCTGTTGTTGTTTGAATTAAGCTACATAATGGGCCATCTGTACTCTGCTCACCACGGGTATCGAAACCCGATTTTTAGCGTTGGAAGTCCGCAGACATACTGTTGAGCCACTGGGGGCATCGTAGAGCAGAGATGGCCCTTTATGTAACTTTCTGCTTAATTATAAAAAACAGACGTCTTAACATTGTGTTGCTGTACTTTGAACTTGTTTGTTTCTATGTAAGACAACACTTTAGAAACTGAGTCGATTGTCTCACGATACACATTACGAGTGGAATTTTAAGGGCTTTATCATTTACTTTTTTCAATGTGAATAATGAATTTAACTAGGTTAGCGGAAAAACACGGTAGATGCAAGTTTTATATCGTCTGCTAGACAGTTAGAAAGTTACTTACTACGAAACTTTCTCCGTGTCATAGTTTCCAACTCAAATTGTTAAGAATCTTGTATATATTTTATGGACTCAGTATGAACATCATTCAACAAAGTAGACTTAACAACGGCCTGGCATGGCCTAGCGCCATGAGGGTCACGGGTTCGCGCCCGAGTCGCGCCAAACATGCTCGCCCTCCCAGAAGTGGGGGCGTTACAACGTGACGGTCAATCCCACTTTTCGTTGGTAAAAGAGTAGCCCAAGAGTTGATGGTGGGTGGTGATAACTCTAGTCTTACACTGCTAAATTGGGGATGGCTAGCACCGATAGCCCTCGAGTAGCTTTGTGCGAAATTCCAAAACAAACAAACAAGTTGGCTTAACGTACTGGAGACCTCAGTATAAAAGGTGAAACTTTGTTTTGCTTTACGCTCAACAAGCTGTTAAAGTTTGTTAAATGTCTTAAACAATGTTCCTTACACGCAAGTTTTCACACCCAGTTTATATCAACTTACTCAGATGGAACTGCTTTGAATGTCGAGTTTCAATTCTAGTGTAAACCACTTCATAACTTCCACAGATTTATCGAAGTTCTATTAACAAGGTAAATATCAATAGAAGTCGAACTAGGAGTTTTACACTGATGTTAGCAGTGAAATCTCGAAATATAATTTATATAAATCGAAATGAGGGAATTTTAAAATAGAATATAATAATTAGGGTTAGGAAAATATAAATATAACATATATAGAAAATATAGCCTTGAGCTAAGTAACTCATAAAAAATACTCCAACAAGTGGATAATCACAAATTATATAGAAGCATGTCTGTAAGTTGTATTGTATTGCTATATTAGCAATACAAGTTGTATTGGATTGCTATGGAATTCGTAAAAAATAAATTGAGTTAAAAACTATAACACAAATGGAATTTTTAGTATGCAGTTTTCTTTGAGATGGGGTTACAGATGAAACATATATTGTAGGACTTCTGTCGCATTCTTCCAGCGAGAATAGTTTAATATAAAATTCGGTATGTTATCTTGGTTATGGTTTTCACACGTTTCGAGAGACCCCAAACCGTTGATTTCGTCTGTCATAACAAATAAAATGTTAAACTGAACGAGAGAGCTTGAGTGTAAGAATGTTGTCCATCATAGGAACAAAAAACAGCTAAGATGGACTTAGGTTTTTTAAACACAATTGTAAGGAATACCGGAGGTAAAATAGTAGTAAACTCCATTTTAACTTATAATAACCACAAAGAATAAAATGAAATATGGAAAATGTTGGCACGTAAAAATATATTGTTCGTGAGACGTTAAGTTTACTATAATGTTTGTAGTATTGTTGATAGAGACGGCTTTTGGTTGTCCATTTCATGATGAAATCATTGTGCATCACTAACTAGGTAAAATGGACTGTGTAATAAATTTTCCAAACAAAATACTTTTGACACAGTTGGATATGAAACTACTAAAGCCCAAACCTAATTTGACGAATGTAGTTTAAAGATAAGGAAACAAGATGTAACAAGATATTGTTGTGGTCTCCTACTTTTCTTGGCATATTCCTTTATCCAGTGGAAACAATTGAAGGTCCAGTCCTATTAATGACAATGAATTACTTTATTTTCTGCTAGAAACTTAAACACTTGTACGCTGTTGAAAATTGAAGTAGGCCTACGTCCCAAATAACTTTAGCTAATTCAAAACAATTAAAGACCATTCATAGAAACTAGCAGCGACAGAAAATACTCACTGACTCGTTAACTCTTTATCTTAAATTATCTTCTTTCGATAGAATTCAGTCTGTAACGACCATCACAACACATGAAAACGTCATGTTTATATTTCTTCTAGAAATAGACAGAACTTATTTAGTATCGACATCATGCACCGTCTTAATTACATTATAAATACAACTTAAAGCAACATTAGCATAAGAAAAAATAAATATTTTCTTTTTTAGGAGCCAACTTACACAAACATGCTCGGTAAGAAACTTCAAAAATAATTTTAAAATGTTTTACATTTGAAAGCGATACGAAATATCAACAATACTTCTGCAATGGTTTATTTCTTCAGTACATTATCCTAACTAGTTCTGTTATTAACGAGATATAAAACAATATTCTCAGCTAGATTTACCTTTACAAACACAACTACAAATTTTTTCTTTTTTTTTTTCACTGAATGAAATAGAAGTTTTCTTTTATTCCATAACAACCTCAGTCCCAAATATTTTAGGATCGGATGGTAATTTACAAAAAAAACATGATTTTTTAACACCTGGGTGACTTGTCAAGACGATAACTAGATAGGACGCACATATTCGGCTACAGAGATTCAAATTCGCGACCTTCATATTCGAGTACAGGGCCTTAACAACCAGGTCATTTCAGGTCCGATTGCAAAATTCAAGTAGTAGAAATAAACTCAATTAACAAATTAATTTTTTATGCTATCTGAAGAGAATATTTATACCATTGGATAATTTTGCAGTTAAAGAGAGTTATAAATGTACAGAGTTGTTTCTAGAAACCTACACAATACAGTTTAAAATGTTAACTAAACTATGTTAATTTCCTCTGCTGGGAATCGAACCCCACATATTTCACAATAAAAAAAGATACTGTATCACTTAATCGAAAGGGTTAACTTACCAATATCTATCTATTAGTAAGACATTTCTGACAGCTTAACTTATCACACATATTTTCCAACAAAAATCAATTATCAGGTGTTATTTCAGAGTCGTGACACGACCACCTGCTGGGTCAATTTTTCTGCGATAATCCCATTTTTGTACTTCCCTTATTACGATCTCTTAGGTGCCAGATATTTCTCTAATGTTCGAACTAAGCTATTAAATCGCTATCAGCTGAAACATAAGGCAATGTTTAATAACTCAAGTTATCATAAAATTTGAGTGCAAAATACCACAGTGTGGCCATCTATTGAGTGTTGTAAGAGATACGTTTAGAAGAAAACACAATACTGCCATGCGTTTTTTTTCTTTCCTGTGATTGGAGAATATTTTATTTTTGTTTGTTCTTAAGCCCAAAACTACACAGAGGTCTCTTTGTGCTCTGTCCACCACGAGTATCAAAACTCGGTTTCTAGCAGAATAACTCCGCAACCATATTGGGAGGGTGCGAAGAATACGTTTGTTCGTTTGTTTTTGAATTACGTTCAAAGCTACAGGAGAGTGATATGCGCCAGCTATCCTTAATTTATCAGTGTAAGACGAGAGGGAAGGCAACTATTCATCACCACCCTCCGCCAACTCTTGGGCTACTCTTTTACCAGTCATGTTTCCCATCATCTCCAATCAGTTTTCTACACTGATCGTAACGAACCGAAACTCCATAAACCTCAGAATCATAAACACTAATCGACGCCTAAACCCTCGTCACACAAGCTACTCAGACCAGACCCTATCATCGGAAAAAAGCCACCCACACTAAAGAATCTTTCGACGCCCAGCCCCAATGACTTGCACCCTGACAACCAGCAGATTGCACCAATTAAAGTTGTACCCATCTCTCAACATCCAGTAAATCAACATAATCAAACACGACCTCTGGTAGCAAAGACGAAAACATATTAGATGCACAACTTATCCCAAACCTCGCTTCATAAACATGTAAACCACCATAGATTTCAAAACGTTCGGTTGTTCCTGTCAGCGTCAGGTCTCATATGGCGCCACAATATTGGCACCAGTTTCCAAAAGTGAGTTTTCTCCGGGTCTTCCTGTTCCCCCAACATGAGATCCACAGATCCCTTGCCGCCCTAATAATATAGTGATAATTTATCTTGTGATACCAGTCGTTAGCTTATCTTTAGCTTGCTTACTTCAATTTAGTATTAACACTATTACCGTTGTTACTATTAACACCATTACCGTTGTTAGTATTAACACTATTACCGTTATTAGTATTAACACTATTACCGTTGTTAATATTAACACTATTACAGTTGTTAATTTCATTTTTTTCTAATTTTTCTAATTTTATTTTCAAAATTAATTCATTTTTCTAAATTATTAATATTCTCCCCTTCATATTGTTTTTATATTAAGCATTTCTGGATCTCCCCTTCATATTGTTTTTATATTAAGCCTTTCTGGATCTCCCTTTCATGTTGTTTTTATATTAAACCTTCCTGGATCCCCCTTCATGTTGTTTTTATATTAAGTCTTCCTGGATCTCCCCTTGATTTGGTTTTTTATTAAGCCTTCCCGGATATTCAATATCAAGTGAGGGTTAAATGTTTTTTGTTGTTATTTTTTGAAGCAAGCCACATCGGATTATCTGCTGTGTCCACCGAGGGATAAAGAGAAAAAAAAACTGAGTATCCCCGGTTATTTATCCGCCACCAGTCTTCATATTGGTCAGATGTATTCAAACCGTAACATTTGCCCCGTCTACGTATTCATTCCACATAGTGAGTACCGTGTTTTACTGTCTATTTTTCGTTCTTTGTTTCAGAGAAAAAGTAAGGGAAAATGTCTGGGCGAAGCAAAGGTGGCAAAGTGAAGGCCAAGGCTAAATCCCGTTCAAGCATAGCTGGACTCTAGTTTCCAGTCGAGCGTACACACCCGTTTCCTCCCACAGCAATAACTTAGGCATTGAATCTTTAGATCCCAGTTGTTGCCTGGGCCTTGAATCGGGTCGTTTGTGTTCGCATTTACTTTGACATCTGCCTTTCGGGACGGGAACTGGCCGTTTTCTCTGGTGCTGCCTTTGCCTCGTTCAAGAATAATATTAAGTATGACCAACTTCACTCCTTCACCCAAAAAAAAGTTTAAAAATAAAAATAAAAGAGCTAAATTCAATAACCTGCCACGAAAGGGGACGAAGAGGAACCAAAACGTTCCTGAACACCCCAGTTGGAGAGAGAATTCTTCTGATTTCTCTCTCTCTAAACTAAACCCCTGCCACGTTAGTTTGCGTTTGCCCCGACGACAATACTGGATAAGAGAATACAATTGAATAGCTTTAGTCACTGTTCATTAGGCCTAGGAAACTATACTTGTCATAAACCACTATCAATTCAGAAACTACTGAATCTGACCAGGAACATTTATAGATTTCGAACATTACAACCGTTTAACTTTAGTGAATTACTTCGGACGTTATTATTTCTACAGGACATTAAATATGTTTTTTATAGAATAAGTCAGCTTGTACGCGGTGTGAGGCCAGACCAAAAAAACCCCAAAAAGACACGTTAGCTTATGCAAGGCGTAACAATATTAACTTAGAATTAATTTACTCGTCGTGGACTTGGACCATCGATAAAATATTCAGTTCTAGACTGGATGTAAGACACTCAGTATAGTTTGTAAAACTCTAGTATATAAACCATAATTTGTGATAATTATTAGTAATAACCATGATTATAAACTGTATCGTTTTTATGTTTATATATGTGTTAAAAAAGGAAATTGTATATATCAATCTTGTTGGCAAATCGTATAAATTTAATAAATATTAACATTTAATTAACTGCTAAGCTCAAATTACAGTTTCTGATTATATGAGATAGGAATACGTAACTTTAATTTGTCATAAATCGAAGACTCGTTCGAAATAAATAATAATATGTAAGAAGTGTCAGAGTTCAGAAAACACATGAAAACTACACACCGTACTTCTGTTTTGGAAAGTTGTTTATTAATAACCTTTCTATGAACGTTTCGTTACAGTCTGAAGTTACATAACGTGTATAATACTAGAATATTTCACCGGCTTATTCCTGCTCGTTGTTTCAGTTCTTAAACCATCGCCGGACTGCTTGAATCAAATGTTTCAGCCATTTCTTATTTGGAAAAAAAAACCCGCTCGCTGATATTATTATAGTGTGGTACATAACACTTGATAGATGGTGTTTTTAAAACTGGTACTGAACTAATTTTGTTCTGAAACTATTTGATACATCTTTCAACTGAGAAATGTTTACTTTGCACAAACAAGTTAACAAAGGATGTAAACCCCATTGATTACTACCGCCTTCAGTTGTGTAAATGTATGAAGATCAGTACAATTACACTATGTAATTTTTTTCTTTTTCTTTTTCTTGTTCGTGGACAGAAGGTATTATTTCCTAATTGCTTATGCCTATAGTAAATGGAAAAGGCCTATTTTTCTCTTTAAACTTTGCTTTTGTGAACTGGGTAATAAAATTTTCAAATTTATCCATTTTCCAGAACATTCCAGGTAGATTCAGCTGAGTAGCTGATAGAGAATTTTCTCGAACTTTCAAGAACTTTCTAAAATGTTGTAAAACAAGAACATTTTAGAATTTTTTTAGATCTTTCCATAGTAATATACATAAAGGGGCTCACTACTTCAATTGGGTTTTAGTTGCCTAAATGACCACATAGACCTATCTGATTTTATCAGACATGGCTTCAAGAAGCTCTAAGCATTCTCCAGACGCATTCTGCTGTGTATGTGGCCAATTTATCAAGACAAGAGCGAAAAAGTAATTTGTGACAGCATCTACTAAAATGTGTGAAGCCTACAAGTCATATTTCGCCATGCCTGTCGGGGATCAAGACAAACCCAGGGCATCATTTAACTGTAAGCACTGCAAAAAACTCTAGAAGGTAAGAGGGACAATTTTTGCTTGAACACTAAGATTTTATATTATACAAGTTTTAGACCTTTTAAAATTCCGTGCACATCACAGAGTAATAAAACAGCGTCAAGACCTCGCTATAAGCCTTAAAGTATGTAGATTATGGCTGGGTTATCAGAGACTTCAAAATGGTGGCATTCCTGATGGGTGTCCAAGGAGACATTACCAAGTTTCCCTGTTATCTTTGCCTTTGGGACAGCATAGACACTCCAGCGCTCTGCAACTTATATAAATTAAAATGTACAAATTTGCCCGTTTTTATATAGAAAATAGGTTAGTTTCTAAATTCCATTATCCAGGTCACAAAAACAAAGTTTGAATGGAATAATGGTCATTTTCTGTACTTTTGCAACATAAGCAATGAAGAAATAACACATACTATCCAGGAACAAAATTTGTTTTACATAGTGTTAAATACGCTCTTATTATTACCTGATAATAAAACACGTTAACACCATTCAACGATACCAGAAACTGTTTATAGGTAAAGTAGCTTATTACTGTTATCAGGGGTGAAATTAAGGTTGTGTGGGGCAAGAAGCTCGTACTTTTTTGTGGGTCTTACATACTATGTAATTATACATAGAATAAAATAATCATGGGCTCTTATTAAGACCATGGCCTTTGTGGCTGAGGCCCCTATCTAAATATGCCACTAACTACAATTACCTTATCACAGTTTAATTTAACATCATTTTATGAGAACAGAATCTATTTAGATAATTATTTGTTGATGAAATAGCAGGTTAATATGATTGTGTTATAATATAGCCTGGTGTCATAACTCTATGATGATAAAATAATAAGACAACATTATTATCTGGTTCTAAAGTACTTTAATATATTTTTCTAACAATGGAATCTGTTATCGTAGTTCTTGTTTAGTTTATTCGTACGTTACGTTCATTTTCTAATCGTAAAAGTAGAATCTGGTATAATATTTATTTGTTGAAAAGCTACCACGAATACTTCTGTAAAGAATATTTTAGCATACTTAGAGGTATTCATTACCATCATTGTTATCATAACTGTTTAAAGGTGTAAGAGTTTATCGTTGTAATCTGTTGGTAGAATATATTACTATAATTTTCTATAAACCACATAATTTTTATAAATACTCTTCAAATCCTTATCGAAAATTTGTTGTTAAAAATTTTCAAACATTACGATAAATGGCGGGAATAGCATCATATAGCAGAACACTTAAATTTACAACTCACGTACTCGCGATAGCACGAGGCTTAAAGTTAAGCCTATAAGTTTGAGAACATGACTGTTTAGGGATTTTGTATTAACTTCAAAATGAGTAATAACGTGGAAGTTTGTTTTTTCTTCGATTTTCCTCGAAGTTTTGATGTCCACATTAAATTGCAGATTTTCCTTTTATGTTAGAATTACATTAGACAACAAAATATTTACCACTGAAAAAACTTAAGTAGCTTTGGGTCATTTCGTGAATGTGAGAAATCTGATGTCTTAACACTTTATCAGCACTGTGTGAAATATTTTGAAATCAATACAGTACAATATATTTATGCTGCAAAACGAGCTTTACTTGGACAGTTTAATGAACAAAAGGTAACTTTAGATGTGTTTTAAGTTAGATATTAATACTTTCTTTGTCGACTAAATAGATCGAAGTTGTTTGCAAATTGAATTTGATAATTTGTTAATTAAGTAAAGCTAGTTGGGTTTGTGAGTTACATATTATTGAAAGCTGTGTTAACTAGATAAATTTAGATGGTTTGTGAATTTAATATAAATAAATTATAACTATGTTTAGATGTTTCTTAAATTAGGTATCAATAAATACTTTGTTGACAAGAAAAATGTAGATGTTTATAAGGTCATTGTTGACATGATAAATTTAGAGGTGTATTCATTGTTGACTGGATATATTCAGATTGTTTATAAATGTTTTGTTGGTTGCGTGTTTTTAATATTTAGATATTTTGTCTTCATGGTTTTCGATAGTTTGTAGTTCTACGAATATTATAAATTATCAAATAAAAATAAAAATGAACAAACTCGTGTTTGTTTTCTAAGTATGTAAAGTAACCAGCTGTTTGGAATCACTTATTAAAAATTATGCATGTTTCAACAAACTCTCACACAACACACTTATAAAGTGTGTTAAATCGTGATGAACAGATCTATCTATCAAAATGATGTGATACTGTTGAGGTTTTTAATGTGATTTTCCGTCATTTCTGCCTCTGATTAACGTACATGTGCTATCTCCTTATTCAACATGATCAAAAGCATACTTTCTTTTGTCCTACATCAGTACCGAAATTGTCATCACATCCACTTACTCAGTTAACACTCTAATATCAGATGTACCATCCACACTGTTACTGATTGTTCTGATATTAACTCCTTACGCACAGAGCTTTTTACTTACCAAAAACAATGCAAACCAGGTGGTTCCAAACGAACGTTTTGAGGTACGTTATAAATGTAAATAATAACCATACCAATCACAGCTGAAATGAGAATTATCCATTAACTCTAAAATACAAGTATTTCAATCTGCTATCGATAAATAATAAAAAAACATAATAAATTTCGATAAAAAATAGAACTACAAAGAAACAGATAAGTTAAACGGCGTAGTTACTAAAGTATAACTCACGATAATGTAAACATATTAACAAGAATGAAATACATTATGGATTAGAATAGGAGAACGTATAATGAAACATTTAAATACATATATAATATAAAGCATCCGACGTATAACCGTTTGTACACAGCACTGAGTTATTCTCCAGTGTGTTCATCCAATGTATTTGTTCAGTTTCAGTACTTGCAAGTTTTACATGTAAAACATAGGTCCCATAAATGTAATTATTTTTCACATTATCTTAATACAAAATTGCATTTTACTTAATATATTTTAAAGCATGGAATAGTCGTTTTATTTCTTATTTTATTATCTACTGCTTTATATTAGTCACTGTCCTCTTAAGGTCAAAGGCTGATAAATTTATTATATTGTCTACTAACGTCTTTCTATCTCTTGTGTTATAGTCTCTTTGATATCATATGATAGCATCTTACGGTCATTGTGTCATCATATTATTACGTCTTCTCGATATAATTACTTAAATAAATAAATTTGATATCCTTTCATAACGTCTTCTTGTTACAATTACTTAAATAAATAAATTTAGTATCCTTTCATAACGTCTTCTTGTTACAATTACTTAAATAAATAAATTTAAAATCCTTTTATAGCGTCATCTTGATACAATTACTGAAATAAATAAATTTAATATCCTTTCATAACGTCTTGTTACAATTACTTAAATAAATATACACTTTATATCCTTTGATAGCGTCTTCTTGTTACAATTACTTAAATAAATAAATTTAATATTCTTTCATAACGTCTTCTTGTTACAATTATATAAATAAATAAATTTAATATCTTTTGATAATGTCTTCTAGCTACAGACATTTTGTTACCATACTATACCATATCTTTAAAGTCATTTTGTCATCATATGATAACATCGAGATAAAGTATGAATGTTATCATATGATAACAACTTTATAAAGTCACATTATTATCACGTGACATCTCTTTAAAGTCACATAATCATTTGATATCGTCTTTTTAAAGTCACTTTTCATCACATGATGACGTAATAAACTAGTTTAGTAGTTTTTCTTGTATACGTTATATTAAATTATAATATCACATGTCAGTTCCTTTTTTCTATATATTATTTTATATTACAAGATATAAAATGATTAAAAACCTTTCTTTAATATCATATCAATTTGATAATATACCTTCAGGTGAAGTACTTCTTTGACGAATGTTTCTTATAGAAGCTAAGATGGTTTGGTTATTCTCTGCAGTAACAGAACTTGAAATAGTTAGTTCGTTACTGGTAGTTCGAGCTTGAATAGTTGGTTTGCGTGTGGTGGTATGAGCTTCAGTAGTCGGAACCTCAGTAGTTGTTGGTTTGAGTGTGGTGGTATGAGCTTCAGTAGCCGGAACCTCAGTAGTTGTTGGTTTGAGTGTGGTGGTATGAGCTTCAGTAGCCAGAACCTCAGTAGTTGTTGGTTTGAGTGTGGTGGTATGAGCTTCAGTAGCCGGAACCTCAGTAGTTGTTGGTTTGAGTGTGGTGGTATGAGCTTCAGTAGCCGGAACCTCAGTAGTTGTTGGTTTGAGTGTGCTGGTTGAAACTTCAGTTGTTGTTGGTTTATTTGTGGTGGTTGGAACTTCAGTAGTTGTTGGTTTGTTTGTGGTGGTTGGAACTTCAGTAGTTGTTGGCTTATCTGTGGTGATTGGAACTTCAGTAGTTGATGGTTTGTTTGTGATGGTTGGTAATTGTGTAGTTGGTGGTTTGTTTGTGGTTGTTGGTACTTCAGGAGTTTTTGGTTTATTTGTTGCAGTCGGCAATCGTGTAGTTGTTGGTTTATTTGTTGTAGTTGGTAATTGTGTAGTTGTTGGTTTGTTTGTGGTAGTTGGTAATTGTGCAGTTGTTGGTTTGTTTCTGGTTGTTGGGACTTCAGTAGTTGTTGGCTTGTTTATTGTAGTTGGTAATTGTGTAGTTGTTGGTTTCTTTATGGTGGTTGGAACCTCAGTAGTTGTTGGTTTATTTGTTGTAGTTGGTAATTGTGTAGTTTTTGGTTTATTTGTTGAAGTCGGTAATTGTGTAGTTGTTAGTTTGTTTGTGGTGGTTGGAACTTCAGTAGTTGTTGGTTTATTTGTTGTAGTCGGTAATTGTGTAGTTGCTGGTTTGTTTGTTGTAGTCGGTAATTGTGTAGTTGTTGGTTTATTTGTTGTAGTTGGTAATTGTGTAGTTGTTGGTTTATTTGTTGTAGTCGGTAATTGTGTAGTTGTTGGTTTGTTTTTTGTAGTTGGTAATTGTGTAGTTGTTGGTTTGTTTGTGGTGGTTGGAACTTCAGTAGTTATGGGTTTATTTGTTGTAGTCGGTAATTGTGTAGTTGTTGTTCTGTTTGTGGTTGTTGGAACTGCAGTAGTTGTTGGCTTGTTTGTGGTGGTTGGTAATTGTGTAGTTTTTGGTTTATTTGTTGTAGTCGGTAATTGTGTAGTTGTCACTTTGTTTGTGGTGGTTGGAACTTCAGTAGTTGTTGGTTTGTTTGTGGTGGTGGGTAATTGTGTAGTTTTTGGTTTATTTGTTGTAGTCGGTAATTGTGTAGTTGTTGGTTTATTTGTTGTAGTTGGTAATTGTGTAGTTGTTGGTTTATTTGTTGTAGTCGGTAATTGTGTAGTTGTTGGTTTGTTTGTTGTAGTTGGTAATTGTGTAGTTGTTGGTTTGTTTGTGGTGGTTGGAACTTCAGTAGTTATGGGTTTATTTGTTGTAGTCGGTAATTGTGTAGTTGTTGTTCTGTTTGTGGTTGTTGGAACTGCAGTAGTTGTTGGTTTGTTTGTTGATGTCGGTAATTGTGTAGTTGTTGGTTTATTTGTTGTACTTGGTAATTGTGTAGTTGTTGGTTTGTTTGTGGTGGTTGGAACTTCAGTCGTTGTTGGTTTGTTTGTGGTGGTGGGTAATTGTGTAGTTTTTGGTTTATTTGTTGTAGTCGGTAATTGTGTAGTTGTTGGTTTATTTATTGTAGTCGGTAATTGTGAAGTTGTTGGTTTGTTTGTTGATGTCAGTAATTGTGTAGTTGTTGGTTTATTTGTTGTAGTTGGTAATTGTGTAGTTGTTGGTTTGTTTGTGGTTGTTGGAACTTCAGTTGTTGTTGGTTTGTTTGTGGTGGTTGGAACTTCAGTAGTTGTTGGTTTGTTTGTGGTGGTCTGAACTTCAGTAGTTGTTGGCTTATTTGTTGTAGTTGTTAATTGTGTAGTTGTTGGTTTATGTGTTGTAGTCGGTAATTGTGTAGTTGTTGGTTTGTTTGTGGTTGTTGGTAATTGTGTAGTTGTTGGTTTGTTTGTTGTAGTCGGTAATTGTGTAGTTGTTGGTTTGTTTGTGGTTGTTGGAACTTCAGTAGTTGTTGGTTTGTTTGTTGTAGTTAGTAATTGTGCAGTTGTTGGTTTGTTTGTGGTGGTTGGAACTTCAGTAGTTGTTGGTTTATTTGTTGTAGTCGGTAATTGTGTAGTTGTTGGTTTGTTTGTTGTAGTTGGTAATTGTGTAGCTGTTGGTTTATTTGTTGTAGTTGGTAATTGTGTAGTTGTTGGTTTGTTTGTTGTAGTCGGTAATTGTGTAGTTGTTGGTTTGTTTGTTGTAGTCGGTAATTGTGTAGTTGTTGGTTTGTTTGTGGTTGTTGGAACTTCAGTAGTTGTTGGTTTGTTTGTGGTGGTTGGAACTTCAGTAGTTGTTGGCTTATTTGTTGTAGTTGGTAATTGTGTAGATGTTGGTTTATGTGTTGTAGTTGGTAATTGTGTAGATGTTGGTTTAGGTGTTGTAGTCGGTAATTGTGTAGTTGTTGGTTTCTTTGTGGTTGTTGGTAATTGTGTAGTTGTTGGTTTTTTTGTTGTAGTCGGTAATTGTGTAGTTGTTGGTTTGTTTGTTGTAGTTGGTAATTGTGTAATTGTTGGTTTGTTTGTGGTGGTTGGAACTTCAGTAGTTGGTTTATTTGTTGTAGTTGGTAATTGTGTAGTTGTTGGTTTGTTTGTTGTTGTCGGTAATTGTGTAGTTGTTGGTTTATTTGTTGTAGTTGGTAATTGTGTAGTTGTTGGTTTGTTTGTGGTTGTTGGAACTTTAGTAGTTGTTGGTTTGTTTGTGGTGGTTGGAACTTCAGTAGTTGTTGGCTTATTTGTTGTAGTTGGTAATTGTGTAGTTGTTGGTTTATTTGTGGTGGTTGGAAGTTCAGTAGTTGTTGATTTATTTGTGGTAGTTGTTGGTTTGTTTGTGGTGGTCTGAACTTCAGTAGTTGTTGGCTTATTTGTTGTAGTTGTTAATTGTGTAGTTGTTGGTTTATGTGTTGTCGTCGGTAATTGTGTAGTTGGTGGTTTGTTTGTGGTTGTTGGTAATTGTGTAGTTGTTGGTTTCTTTGTTGTAGTCGGTAATTGTGTAGTTGTTGGTTTATTTGTTGTAGTCGGTAATTGTGTAGTTGTTGGTTTGTTTGTTGTAGTTTGTAATTGTGTAGTTGTTGGTTTATTTGTTGTAGTTGGTAATTGTGTAGTTGTTGGTTTCTTTGTTGTAGTCGGTAATTGTGTAATTGCTGGTTTGTTTGTTGTAGTTGGTAATTGTGAAGTTGTTGGTTTGTTTGTGGTGGTTGGAACATCAGTAGTTGTTGGTTTCTTTGTTGTAGTCGGTAATTGTGTAGTTGTTGGTTTGTTTGTTGTAGTTGGTAATTGTGTAGTTGTTGGTTTGTTTGTTGTAGTTGGTAATTGTGTAGTTGTTGGTTTGTTTGTGGTGGTCTGAACTTCAGTAGTTGTTGGCTTATTTGTTGTAGTCGGTAATTGTGTAGTTGTTGGTTTATGTGTTGTAGTCGGTAATTGTGTAGTTGTTGGTTTGTTTGTGGTTGTTGGTAATTGTGTAGTTGTTGGTTTGTTTGTTGTAGTCGGTAATTGTGTAGTTGTTGGTTTGTTTGTTGTAGTCGGTAATTGTGTAGTTGTTGGTTTGTTTGTGGTTGTTGGAACTTCAGTAGTTGTTGGTTTGTTTGTGGTGGTCTGAACTTCAGTAGTTGTTGGCTTGTTTGTTGTAGTTGTTAATTGTGTAGTTGTTGGTTTATGTGTTGTAGTCGGTAATTGTGTAGTTGTTGGTTTGTTTGTTGTAGTTGGTAATTGTGTAGTTGTTGGTTTGTTTTTGGTGGTTGGAACTTCAGTAGTTGTTGGTTTATTTGTTGTAATCGGTAATTGTGTAGTTGTTGGTTTGATTGTTGTAGTCGGTAATTGTGTAGTTGTTGGTATATTTGTTGTAGTTGGAAGTTGTGTAGTTGTTGGTTTGTTTGTGGTGGTTGGAACTTTAGTAGTTGTTGGTTTATTTGTTGTAGTTGGTAATTGTGTAGTTGTTGGTTTATTTGTGGTGGTTGGAACTTCAGTAGTTGTTGGTTTGTTTGTGGTGGTTGGAACTTCAGTAGTTGTTGGCTTATTTATTGTAGTTGGTAATTGTGTAGTTGTTGGTTTATTTGTGGTGGTTGGAACTTCAGTAGTTGTTGGTTTGTTTGTGGTGGTTGGAACTTCAGTAGTTGTTGGTTTGTTTGTGGTGGTTGGAACTTTAGTAGTTGTAGGTTTGTTTGTGGTGGTTGAAACTTCAGTAGTTGTTGACTTATTTGTTGTAGTTGGTAATTGTGTAGTTGTTGGTTTATTTGTGGTGGTTGGAACTTCAGTAGTTGTTGGTTTGTTTGTGGTGGTTGGAACTTCAGTAGTTGTTGACTTATTTGTTGTAGTTGGTAATTGTGTAGTTGTTGGTTTGTTTGTGGTTGTTGGAACTTCAGTAGTTGTGGGCTTGTTTGTTGTAGTTGGTAATTGTGTAGTTGTTGGTTTGTTTGTGGTTGTTGGAACTTCAGTAGTTGTTGGTTTGTTTGTGGTGGTTGGAACTTTAGTAGTTGTTGGTTTATTTGTTGTAGTTGGTAATTGTGTAGTTGTTGGTTTATTTGTTGTTGTTGGAACTTCAGTAGTTGTTGGTTTGTTTGTGGTGGTTGGAACTTCAGAAGTTGTTGGCTTGTTTGTTGTAGTTGGTAATTGTGTAGTTGTTGGTTTGTTTGTGGTTGTTGGAACTTCAGTAGTTGTTGGTTTATTTGTTGTAGTTGGTAATTGTGTAGTTGTTGGTTTAATTGTGGTGGTTGGAACTTTAGTAGTTGTTGGTTTGTTTGTGGTGGTTGGAACCTCAGTAGTTGTTGGCTTGTTTGTGGTGGTTGGAACTTTAGTAGCTGTTGGTTTATTTGTTGTAGTTGGTAATTGTGTAGTTGTTGGTTTATTTGTTGTTGTTGGAATTTCAGTGGTTGTTGGTTTGTTTGTGGTGGTTGGAACTTCAGAAGTTGTTGGCTTATTTGTTGTAGTTGGTAATTGTGTAGTTGTTGGTTTGTTTGTGGTTGTTGGAACTTCAGTAGTTGTTGGCTTGTTTGTTGTAGTTGGTAATTTTGTAGTTGTTGGTTTGTTTGTGGTTGTTGGAACTTCAGTAGTTGTTGGCTTGTTTGTTGTAGTTGGTAATTTTGTAGTTGTTGGTTTGTTTGTGGTTGTTGGAACTTCAGTAGTTGTTGGTTTATTTGTTGTAGTCGGTAATTGTGTAGTTGTTACTTTGTTTGTGGTGGTTGGAACTTCAGTAGTTGTTGGCTTGTTTGTTGTAGTTGGTAATTGTGTAGTTGTTGGTTTGTTTGTGGTTGTTGGAACTTCAGTAGTTGTTGGTTTTTTTGTGGTTGTTGGAACTCCAGTAGTTGTTGGTTTGTTTGTGGTGGTTGGTAATTGTGTAGTTGTTGGTTTATTTGTTGTAGTCGGTAATTGTGAAGTTGTTGGTTTGTTTGTTGATGTTGGTAATTGTGTAGTTGTTGGTTTATTTGTTGTAGTCGATAATTGTGTAGTTGCTGGTTTGTTTGTGGTTGTTGGAACTTCAGTAGTTGTTGGCTTGTTTGTTGTAGTTGGTAATTGTGTAGTCGTTGGTTTGTTTGTGGTTGTTGGAACTTCAGTAGTTGTTGGTTTATTTGTTGTAGTTGGTAATTGTGTAGTTGTTGGTTTAATTGTGGTGGTTGGAACTTTAGTAGTTGTTGGTTTGTTTGTGGTGGTTGGAACCTCAGTAGTTGTTGGCTTGTTTGTGGTGGTTGGAACTTCAGTAGTTGTTGGTTTATTTGTTGTAGTTGGTAATTGTGTAGTTGTTGGAACTTGAGTTGTTGTTGTTTTGAATGTTAATGATGAAGATTGAATGGTTGTAGGAATGTATGTTGTACTTTCCGTTTGAACGCATATGAAAGGGTATGTCGCCTCACATGGGTCCACTTTGCCTTTGTACTCTCTTTCTTCGGCGAGATTTACACATTGTCCTGCCTTTTTCTTTTTACTTGCACCGCCAATTTGTGCAGATTTTTCAAATATTCTGTACGGCGACATGAAGTCGATAGGAGCTCGTTTAGGTCTCCGAATGTGGGTAGTTTGAATATTTAAATATTCCCTGTGTCGATCATCAAGAAACCTGTTGTTATTGTTGTGTGATGACAAATAGTACGAGGATCTTTTCCTTCTCTTGCGTGTAGGAATACGAAACTTCCTTACGGTCTTCACATAATACCCTACCCATACATTGGTGAGTGACTGGTCGTTAATTGTAGTTAACCAATCACTTAGGAATTGGAAAGTGCTCCTGTTCTGTGGTTGGGCTAAGTCAAATCCTAGAGAAATACAATAGTCCTTCGCATCTTGTAGGCTCAAGTTTTCACGATAGAGGGTGTAGCAAATGGTTTCAGAGCATATCGTGTCTGTTTTAGAAATAAAAAGAAAAGGTCTTATTTAGTTCACACACTCAGAAATTTCAAGTAATCAGATAAATATTATCTTCGTGCTAGGAAGAAAAATAACTTGCGAAATAAGAAAATACTATTTTAACTCAATTGACAAAAGGGTTAAATAATACATGTTTAATAAGCTCCGACAGTGCACTGTCAGCTTTTCCACTTTAGGGTTATGCAAAATGTTTACAGTTTTTAGATCACTGATCGATCTATCTACACGTCGTAGAATAACCTTAAACTTGAGAGAATCACAAATTACTTGTATGAAAATTATGTGCAACATACCCCAGTTGACATGGTTTGCCTTCAATTATTTGTGGTCCTGCTTGGCCAGATGGATAAGACACTCGACTTGTAATAGGAGAGTCGCGGGTTGAAATCCCTGTTCACACCAAATACGCTCGTTCTTTCAGCCGCGGGAGTGTTATAATGTCACTGTCAATCCCAATTTTTTTGGTAAAACAGTATCTCAAGAGTTGGCGGTGGGTGGTGATGAATAATTGCCTTACAATAGTCTTACACTGCACAATTAGGGACGGCTGGCGCAGATAGCCCTCATGTAGATTTGCGCGAAATTTAAACCAAACCAATTTTTCAAATAGTCCAGTTTTATCGGATTGATGCGATACTAAAGTAATAGCTGTGATATAAATAGTTTTTTTTTCTCTTTTAGCCAGTATTTTAAATTATGAACTAACAAATAAACAATGTCAAGAAAAATTTGATTTTTTATAAACAAACCCACATTTGACTGTTTCTTGTGGTCATTACAGGGAATCGAACTTCGGATTTTATCTCCGTAAGTCCATAAAGTCCACGCTTTCGAATATGTCTTCGCACAAAGCTACTCGAGGGTTATCTGCGCTAGCCGTCCCTAATTTTGTAGTGTAAGACTAAAGGGAAGGCAGCTAGTCATCACCACCCACCGCCAACTTTTTGGCTACCAAAAATAGTGGGATTGACCAAACTATTAACGCCCCGTAAGCTGAAAGGGCGAGCATGTTTGGTGCGATGGAGATTCGAACCCGTGACCCTCCCATTATGAATCAAACGCCTTAACCCACGTCGCTGGTCATATTAAAGATGTCAATGAGATGAATATAATGAAGAAAACAAAATCTATTTATTTAACAATATTTATTGTTAAGAAAAGATTGGACATGACCTTTTGTGGTCATGTACTAAATGCACTTCTTTGGGTTTAAGTGTTCCTGTTGGTTAGCTGAAGTTAACGAACTTGCAGTGCGACAAGTCCAGGTTCGAGATCCTTTGGTGAACATCGCGCAGCTAAAAAAGCAGCATACAAATGAAACCGACCTCCGACACGAGAGACAATGTCTGTCATCCATCCGTAACACATCCAAGTTAAATAAATGCCATATTTAGAAACTGTGTGTAACGTATTTACTGTAGCGCATATGTTTTTAGTGCCAACGTTTTTGTTTATGTAGTTTTCTTTTCTGTACTTGAATTACATTCTTGACTGTGTATTGCACAAGTCTCGCCTGTTCTCGAAACTTGTTGAGAATTCGTGAATGTGAGAAAGCACAATATTTGTTTACGAAAACGCGTTAGATAATTGTTGCTGAGGTTCTACAAGCCTGCGTGATTCGTATGAAAGAAGATCGTTCAAGAGAGGAACTTATGTAACCACAGAAATGCAATCTTTCTGTTTCACTGCACGAATCACGAAATACGTTTTAGTAGAAACTAAACTGTCTATTTAAACACGTTAGTTTACAGGTATAGTAAATTATTTTCGTATCTCAGACAAATTAGCAGTGCAGTTTGGTGTTAATATTTTACTGTCCACATAAAGAGTTGTTGTTGTTTTGAATTAAGCACAAGCTACACAATGAGCTATCTGTGCTCTGCCCACCACGGGAATCGAAACCCAGTTTTTAGCCTAGTAAGTACACAGACATACTGCTGAGCCACTGGGGCGCTACGTAAAGAGAGTAATTGATATATAGTTATTTATTTCACTGTCTAATATCTAAGACAAAAGAACAGTGTAATCACAGACATTTCGCTTACCGTATACATATGTATAATAGTCTATAAATTTATGAATTACTCAGACAAACTGAGCGGTGTAATGTTGGAGAAATAGTTCATGGAATAAATTAAGAACAGATCGGCATGGCCAAGCGTGTTAAGATGTGCAATTCGTAATCTGAGGGTCGCGGGTTCGCATCCCCGTCGCGCCAAACATGCTCGCCCTTTCAATCGTGGGAGCGTTAAAAAGTAACGGTCAATCCCACTATTCGTTGGTAAAAGAGTAGCCCAAGAGTTGGCGGTGGGTGGTGATGACTAGCTGCCTTCCCTCTAGTCTTACACTGCAAAATTAGGGACGGCTAACGCAGATAGCCCTCGAGTAGCTTTGTGTGAAATTCAAAAGCAACCAAATTTAAAGAAAATAATTTACAAATATGGGCAATTACTTTATTATCTCAGGCAAAATACCATTGTTCTTCAAGGTAAATAGGTTACGGTTTGGTAAAGACACGGCATAGAATTGCGGTAAAATTGTTTGCTATTTACAGTATATTCTAGTAGGAAATTAGATTTTTTCGTTACTGTGTAAGAAGAGATAACTCTTGAATATTTAAGCAGATATTTAATTTTTTTACAATTTGGCATAATTTTTCTACCTATATTTAATACAAGACCACTTTTTCAAATGGATTTCTTAATTGAAAAACATAAATATTTGAAGCGTTGGTCCACCAAAGGATAAAAGTCAAACAGCTAGAAGCACTTCAACACTGACTGGCTATACATTTTTACTATAATATCTGATACAAATGATTTTACGCTTCGCCCTGATGTCGGATAGGACATCAGTTTCAGCTGTTGACTTGTTGACAAACGATTATAGGACTGCATCTTTACGTTAGTCTCAGCTGTTGGCTTGTTGACTAACGATTATAGGACTGCATCTTTACGTTAGTCTTAGCTGTTGGTTTATTGACTAACGATTATAGGACTGCATCTTTACGTTAGTCTTAGCTGTTGGTTTATTGACTAACGATTATAGGACTGCATCTTTACGTTAGTCTCAGCTGTTGGCTTGTTGACTAACGATTATAGGACTGCATCTTTACGTTAGTCTTAGCTGTTGGTTTATTGACTAACGATTATAAGGCTACATCTTTACATTAGTCTTAGCTGTTGGCTTGTTGACTAATGATTATAGAACTGCATCTTTACGTTAGTCTTGGCTGTTGTTTTTTTTGACTAACGATTATAAGGCTGCATCTTTACGTTAGTCTTAGCTGTTGGCTTATTGACTAACGATTATAGGGCTGCATCTTTACGTTAGTCTTAGCTGTTGGCTTGTTGACTAATGATTATAGGACTGCATCTTTACGTTAGTCTAAGCTGTTGGTTTATTGACTAACGATTATAGGGCTGCATCTTTACGTTAGTCTTAGCTGTTGGCTTCTTGACTAATGATTATAGGACTGCATCTTTACGTTAGTCTTAGCTGTTGGTTTATTGACTATCGATTATAGGACTGCATCTTTACGTTAGTCTTGGCTGTTGTTTTTTTTGACTAACGATTATAAGGCTGCATCTTTACGTTAGTCTTAGCTGTTGGCTTATTGACTAACGATTATAGGACTGCATCTTTACGTTAGTCTTAGCTGTTGGTTTATTGACTAACGATTATAGGACTGCATCTTTACGTTAGTCTTAGCTATTGTTCTTTGACTAACGATTATGAGGCTATATCTTTACGTTAGTCTTAGCTGTTGGGTAATTGATTAATGATTATAGGACTGCGACTTTTTATTTATATCTTTATTTAGAACATTTTTTATTTTATTTTTCGTATTTTGCACAAAGCTACATGAGGGCTCTTTACTCTAGCTGTCCCTAATTTAGACTAAAGGGAAGGCAGCTAGTCATCACCGCCCACAGAAAGATCTTGAAATGTTCCTTTACGAACGAATAACGGGATTGTCCATCACATTATAACGCCCTAACGGCTGAGAGGACGAGCAAGTTTGGTGTGACAGGGATTCGAAACCCCCACTCTCAGATTACTAGTCTAACGCCGACTACTTTAAGTAACTCATCATGTGAAAATAAATGGAATGTTCTAGAAATATGTGTTGTGTCGTTTTATCAGCAATAAGTTAACAGACTTCCAATGTTAAAATCGTAAGTGTGATTTTCCCAGTGGACTGTGCTCAAACAATTGTGTAGTTTTGAGGTAAAACAGATAATACATCGTCACCCTAAGTTCCACACCTACCAATCAATTCCTCTGTAGGTCTATTATTGATAAAAAGGTAAAGAGAATTATTTTAATTATCTTTCAGTTTAAGTGAGAAAATAGTTTAACGAGTCAGTTGCGTCAACTAATGCAAAAGAACTGATAAAAATAACTTACCATTCTGACCAGTTACCCTAACCGCCACAATCAACAATACTACCTGAAACAAAGAAAATTCTAAAAATCAATTTTAAATAGTGCAAGCTGTTGGCTTTAATATTTGAGCTTTAAACACAAATACTGTATACAGATTATTACATATTCAAATATATTGTGGCTATAAACTCTGTTATTTTTAAACTAAACTGAATTATTTTGTATGGTGTTTAATCAGCATATGCGAGTAGGTAAACCAAAATTGCGAAAGCTAGACAGATTGTTTAATTCATATTATTCTTTCAGAGAATATGTCTAAGCAACTTTTAAAGACAAAAATAATATTAAATACAGATAAAAACAGTTCCACAGTGTAATATCCAGCCACGATCTATGAATAAAGAATGGAACAAGAACAATTCATGATAACGAGAAAACCCACTTGTAGAGAAAATTATGTGTGTAAGAAACGGCTGGTCTAGGTAGAGAAAGCACTATGTAAAGGAGCGAACAACGTTTTGACTTTCTCCGGTCGTCGTCAGGTTCACAAATAAAGAGGTACTTGATTAATAGCTGACCTCATGTTTGAAAGCGGTTGTGTAAATGAGTGTAGGAATGTAGAGGGCGTGCTTAGATGTTGGCTTATATTCATTGATATAGATATAAAGGTGTTGGTTCTTCCCTTCTCTACATAGTTCTTTCTCTATTTATACCAGCATTTTTTTTACATATATAGTGGAATTACAGATTTCGGTAGACACATTTTCGGAGCCCAAAAATCTATTCTAGTGTTTAAATATATATACATATTCTAGCGAACAAAACTGATATTCGATAACTAAGTGACAGTAGAACATTACATTAAAAACCAAACATTCAATAGATAATGTTGTCTAAATAACTTTCACAAGATGATTGTAGTTCTGATTGGATAACGAGGTAATAATATTGTCTAAATAACTCTAACAAGATGATTATAGTTCTGATTGGATAAAAAGTAATAATATTGTCTAAATAACTTTCACAAGATGATTGTAGTTCTGATTGGATAAAAAAGTAATAATATTGTATAAATAACTTTCACAAGATGATTGCAGTTCTGATTGGATAACGAGGTAATAATATTGTCTAAATAACTTTCACACGATGATTGTAGTTCTGATTGGATAACAAGGTAATAATATTGTCTAAATAACTTTCACAAGAAAATTGTAGTTCTGATTGGATAACGAGGTGATAATATTGTCTTGGCATCCAACAATAACTAGAGAGTGAAATACAAGTGTGAAAACTGTAAAAGGTGGAAATAACATTGTTTTGACACGAATCAGTAGATATAGAGGAAGAGACAAGTGTAATAGAAATAAAATGTGGAAATACTTTTGTCTTAGAATTCAACAAGAGTTAAAAATTTAAAGAAGTGTGAGTCCTAAAAAAATACGGAAATAATTTTGTCTTGGCGTCCAACAATAGCTAAAGAGATTGTGACAAGTTTTATGGTAAATACACATCTTACCATCTGAGAACAGTTAGAGAATCAGCGACAAATTTGAGAGGTATGAAATAGTTTGTGTTGAAATACAAAAACAGTTGGTGTTGCCCCGGCATGGCCAGGTAGTTAAACCACTAATCCGAGACTCGTGGGTTCGAATCCCCATCACACCAAACATGCTCCTCCTTTCAGACGTGAAGACGTTATAATTTGACGGTCAATCCAACTATTCCTTGGTAAAATAGTAGCTCAAAAGTTGGAGGTTGGTGGTGGTGACTGGCTGCCTTTCCCCTAGTCTTACACTACGAAATTAAGGAAATTCAAAACAAACCAAACCAGTTAGTGTCAGCAGGAGCTTTGAGAGCTGTAAAAAGTAGAATTACTTTTGTGCAACAACATATGAAAGTCAGAGACACGATTGAGTGTTATAAAACGTGTGAATAGTTTTCTCTTGTATTCCAATAATAGCTGAAGAGTCAGTGACAAGTTAAGAGTTATGTAAGGTGGAAATAATATTTCATGTTCACAAGAAACCCATTCGAAGTAAAAATGTATTCTTAAGAATGTTCGTATGGGTATTAAAACTTTAAGTGAAGTACAGAACAATGTTTCGACTTTCTATACGTTATTTTAATTGGATTAAATAATTATGTATCAGTATTGAACAACAACTAGAGAGCCAAGGATAAATGTGTGTGTTTGTTTTTTTTTTAATTTCGCACAAAGCTACTCGAGGGCTATCTCCGCTAGCCGTCTCTAATTTAGCAGTCTAAGACCAGAGGGAAGACAGCTAGTCATCAACACCCAACTCCAACTCTTGGGCTACTCTTTTACCAACGAATAGTGGGATTGACCATCACATTATAATGCCCCCACGACTTAAAGAGCAAGCATATTTGGTGCCACGGGGATTCGAACCCGCGACCCTCAGATTACGAGTGGAACGCCTTAACCCACCTGGCCATGCAGGGCCAAGTATAGAGTTTACAAACCAAACAATGATAACTAGCTAACCTGGAAGAAATCAGGTAATACAATGCATTAACTAGGGTCGCATGCGACCAAACACACTCTGGTTTGCACCTTTACAGATACACAGAAGTGGGGTGTACTTTTTAAACGCTTGAGCTACAAAGGCTGTTACATTTGGAATATGTCTGGCATTGTCAATTAAGCCAACATCCAGGCCACTAACAACTGACCTTATTTTACCACTTGGAACCTAACTAACCACTAACCACAAACCTACTCCAGAAAATAGACCCTAACCACAGACCTCATTGTAAACAATGGTCCCTAACCACAAACCTCATTGTAAACAATGGTCTATAACCACAGACCTCATTGTAAACAATGGTCCTGTACCACAAACCTTACTACTCCTAACTACAGATCTTATTGTACGAAACTAAATGTGTAATTTAGCTTAAGCATTGCTATCGGCAATATTTATGATAGAGTAATCAAAGCCATGATTGGTCTTGACTCGAGTGTATGGATATGATATAGTAATTACTGATTAAGTAAAACCCAAGAAGAATAGGCTTCAAGACAGAAGTTACATAACATTCTGACCACTCCACAAATATTATTTCAAGGGAACATTCTGACCACTCCACAAATATTATTTCAAGGGAACATTCTGACCACTCCACAAATATTATTTGAAGGGAACATTCTAACCACTCCACAAATATTATTTGAAGGGAACATTCTAACCACTCCACAAATATTACTTCAAGGGAACATTCTGACCACTCCACAAATATTATTTCAAGGGAACATTCTGACCACTCCACAAATATTATTTGAAGGGAACATTCTAACCACTCCACAAATATTATTTGAAGGGAACATTCTAACCACTCCACAAATATTATTTCAAGGGAACATTCTAACCACTCCACAAATATTATTTGAAGGGAACATTCTAACCACTCCACAAATATTACTTCAAGGGAACATTCTGACCACTCCACAAATATTACTTCAAGGGAACATTTTGACCACTCCACAAATATTACTTCAAGGGAACATTCTGACCACTCCACAAATATTACTTCAAGGGAACATTCTGACCACTCCACAAATATTATTTCAAGGGAACATTCTGACCACTCCACAAATATTATTTCAAGGGAACATTCTGACCACTCCACAAATATTATTTCAAGGGAACATTCTGATCACTCCACAAATATTATTTCAAGGGAACATTCTGACCACTCCACAAATATTATTTGAAGGGAACATTCTAACCACTCCACAAATATTATTTCAAGGGAACATTCTAACCACTCCACAAATATTACTTCAAGGGAACATTCTGACCACTCCACAAATATTACTTCAAGGGAACATTTTGACCACTCCACAAATATTACTTCAAGGGAACATTCTGACCACTCCACAAATATTACTTCAAGGGAACATTCTGACCACTCCACAAATATTATTTCAAGGGAACATTCTGACCACTCCACAAATATTATTTCAAGGGAACATTCTGACCACTCCACAAATATTATTTCAAGGGAACATTCTGACCACTCCACAAATATTATTTCAAGGGAACATTTTGACCACTCCACAAATATTATTTCAAGGTGTTACGTTTTTTATGTATGTAGACTGAACGCAACAGAAAGACACAGATAACAGCTTATATAATTTATTACAATAAACTATTATATATGTAACAGATATAACATAAATTATATAACAACAATGACAGATATTCAGTTTAAAATTAATTACAATACAAAATGGTACTGGCCTGTGTCCAATATAATGATTCAGAATGAAAGTTTAAAAGTCTAGATCAGAAATCCAAAATTCCAGTCTAGGGTGTGAATTTGGTCCCACGAAGAAATTCCGAAGTTTGAATGGAGAAGTCCAGAAACAATTCACAGTTCAATAAATTTGACGAAGTTCTTTTTACGATATTTTTTATTAATGTGTCAGATATGTCGTTTTCCAACTTTTCCGGTCTTCCCTAAACAGTCCTGTGCGTGTTGACCTTCAGTATAATCAGTAATTCGAATGAATCGTAAAGATTGATGAAATAAAATCACAGCTTCTGTAGATCTAGCTCTAATCACAAATCCAAGTTGAATAAACACACAGCAAACGTTGAAAATTTCTCAAACGAATGACTGACTCTGACTCTTCTTTCTCTTTCTCGCGTCACCGTCTGTTTTTATACCAGTAGGCCTACTGTTTTCTCGAACAATCGCGTAACTTTCACAGAATTTCAGAGCAATCCGCGCATGTCTGTTTTTGCACGAGATTCGTCGTCTAGACATCAAGGCGACATACATTCTATTTACAGTCAAATGATCGATCTACCTAATTCTAGAAATTTCTACATGAATAACAACATATTTTATTGGTTTAAATTTCAAAACAATAATATAAATATGGAAATATAAATAATAGAAATTGGAAATCCAAACACAACACGACATGGTTGTCGTTTACATAACATTTACATAACACAAGGGAACATTCTGACCACTCCACAAATATTATTTCAAGGGAACTACGAATACAAATCAAAAGCAAACAGAAGCTACGTATGAAATACACTCTTGACTTTTCAATACAGTGGTACATGTTGAAGTTAAACATGGGCTATTAAAGATCTGTAAGGGATTAACTGATGCTGCTTGTACAACCAGCATCATTTCAACCACGAAGTATCCAAAAATGAAATACATGGTTTCCAAATTTTCTTTATGTCAGTATAGAAAACTGTATTAACAGTCTTCCTGAAACTCAGTATCAATGTCTCGGTGAGCTGCTGACTGCTGAGCAAAAACTCAGTAGCAATGTCTCGGTGAGCTACTGACTGCTAAGCAAGTTTCCATGAACTATTTATAGATGCATAAAACACTGGAATTCAACAAATGTTGAAACTGAAACCACAAAACTTTTAAAATATTTACAGTTTTTATTACTTTGTACAACAAGAAAGGAGTTTGTTTGAATTTTGTACAAAGCTACTCGAGGGCTATCTGTGCTAGCCGTTCCTAATTTAGCAGTGTAAGACTAGAGGGAAGGCAGCTAGTCATCACCACCCACCGAAAATTCTTGGGCAACTCTTTTTACCAACGAAAAGTGGGATTGACCGTCACATATAACGCCCCCACGACTGGGAGGGCAAGCATGTTTGGCGCGACTCTCAGATTACGAAGCGCACGCCAACAAGAAAGAAGAAAAGAATGCACTGACTTTGTGCTGAATTTAGGTTAGTGTAGAATGATGGTTGATCTATGATCCTTCATACAGATTAATGTCTGAAATTTTAAGGTGCCTCCTTCTAATTATGTACTATGACCACATGCATAACTTCTTACAAGCTGAACTTGACAATGAGATTATACCAAGAACTATTTAAGTGATCGTAGCAAAATTTATGTGTTCGTGAAATGATAATTTGTCTTAAAGATGAACCAATGGATTATTGTTTATACAGCTGTATTCCTCAGTGAAAAATATATATTTGTTACATTTCGCACAAAGTTACTAAATGTCTATCTGTGGTACCAACTTTTAATTTTGAACTGATGGCGTAAAAGGTAAACAGCGGTTAGTTGACATCATCAACAATTGGGCCACTCTTTATCAAAAATAATGGGCTTTATCGTCACATTATCAAGTCCTTATAGCTGAAAGGCAGACACAACTGTTGTCAATATCCCATTCCAATACCTGTAGATTGCAAGCACAGTGTCCGACCGAATAAAAGATTAAGCCAGTTCCTCTGAAAAAGCAAAACGAAATGGATATGTTCCTACAAAATATTTTAAAGCATATCCACTTATAAAGACCTCAGTGCAATCATTAACTGATGTATTAATTGAAGAATGTTACTGCTTTTCAGAACACTTGAAAATATTCACATAGATCAAGGAAAAAATATTTCTAAATCCCTGTCTGCAGCCTCACTATGTCATCCAAATCACAGAACTAGCTAACACATTTGTTAATTTTTTAAACAATTTCTGCCCACTATTAACTCACCGCTAAGTCAGCTAACTTTTATAATACTAAAAACCAGCTTTCATTACTTGTGATAGGCAAATAACAGGTAGCCTATTGTGTAACTTTGTGTTAAACTACAATCAAACGAATACTTGAAAATTTTATAAGCTCTGAGCAGATTGGCTAGCATGGCCAATTGTCTCTGAACACATTGGCTAGATGTTCACTTGCCTTACACCTCTAAAAGTATTGGTTATGATTGGCTGACATTAAAAACAATATATACCAACAGTAACGAAACTAATAAGGTGACAGTAAAGATCCCAGTAACCTAAAACCAAAGACACCAAAGTGCCGTAGGTAATTTGACCAATAAATTGACACTAAAACACCAATGTATCGACAATACATTCTCTAAACAAATTGGCTAGGACGATCATTTGCTTCAAATCTTTAAACTAACTGACAAGGAGAGCTTCCTGTCTCGTGTTTCAGAACAGACTGGTTAGAATGGCCTCTTGTCTCACGCCTTTAAATTAACTGACTAGGATAGCTTCCTGTCTCGTGTTTCAAAACAGACTGGTTAGAATGGCCTCTTGTCTCACGCCTTTGAACAAACTGACTAGTATAGCTTCTTGTTTCGTGTTTCAGAACAGACTGGTTAGAATGGCCTCTTGTCTCACGCCTTTGAACTAACTCACTAGGATAGCTTCCTGTCTCGTGTTTCAGAACATACTAGTTAGAATGGCCTCTTGCCTCAAGCCTTTGAACAAACTGACTAGTATAGCTTCTTGTCTCGTGTTTCAGAACAGATTGGTTAGAATGGCCTCTTGTCTCACGCCTTTAAACTAACTCACTAGGATAACTTCCTGTCTCGTGTTTCAGAACAGACTGGTTAGAATCGCCTCTTGTCTCACGCCTTTAAACTAACTCACTAGGATAGCTTCCTGTCTCGTGTTTCAAAACAGACTGGTTAGAATGGCCTCTTGCCTCACGCCTTTGAACAAATTGGCTGCGATAGTCGCATGCCTTGTGTCTCTAAACAGTTCGGCCAATATAACCACTGACAGTATCATACAGAGCAACAAATACTCCATATACTTATTAATGTCCTGCGTAGAAGTTATGCATGTCACACATTTAATATACAGCCTATTACATAATAAGGAAAATTTACAGCTTGTAACAGGCTGTATGTTAAATCTGCAAGATGCATAACTTCTAAAAAAATCACACAATCATCTACACAACAAAGATGAGGTTATAATAACACATTTCTATTGCAGACTTTGGTACTCAACAAACCCTTGGAAATAGTTGTACAAGAATACATCTTGTTCTTTACTGTCATGATTCTTCAAATTGCAGTCTTTAGCAAAAGCCCTTAATATCTTTGTCGTAATGTTCTGGCAGACGTCTTGTAAATATAAATTATCGGCACATGTGTAACATTTAAAATAATAATAAATAGTTAAAAATAGCAGCAGTCCCTATTTACACTATTTTAAGCTTACTTAGGAAAAATAACTACTGTTTAAACACAATTAAGTTTGTATGTTTTATTCTGGAATCAAGCAACTCAATGGGCTATTTGTGTCTGCCCACCACGGGTATTGAAACTCGCTTTATAGAGGTTTGTCTGCAGATATATTGCTGTGCCACTGGGGGCAGACAAGAAATAGGCAACACATACAGAGGATTACAATACAACAAAAAAGAAATCCCATAGTAGACCTGGAGAGTATCATTTACATCTGGTTTCCCGCGGTAAGTCTACGGATTTACAACGCTAAGATCAGAGGTTCGATTTCCCTCAGTGGACTGAACAGATAGCCCGTTGTGACTTTGCTACAAGAAAACACACAAATACATAAGTACATCCGACGGTAGCAAAATAAAATGTAGAAAAATTAGTTTAAATGTGATAACGTCTACTTGATGCGTACAAAGAAAGACGTCGATAAATATTAGAGAAAATTAGACCAGAAATCTTAAAGGTTGTTGGAAAAAGAAAAGTGAAATGAAAGTAAGTCAACAACATTCCCAGAAAAATATTAAATAGTTAATAATTCAGATGTAACACTAATTACTAAACAACAGGAAGTGTTAGAAAAAGGCTTAGGGTTTGCATTTAAGTTAACGAATTATAGTAAGGGGGAAATCTTAACCAATTTTTAAACCGAGCTAAGTAAAATAAGAAGTTATTATAACGTCAAAGTTATTAAAATAGAATGTCACAGAATTATAAAAAGATTCAAACCGGACAATAATGAAGAACATAATTATTATAAAATTAATAAAATATAATCGTTTGTAAAGCGGATAAAAAACTGTAATGTTTAATAAAAGTGATCAAACAATAGAATAGGAGATATGAAGAAAGACATTACATATTCAAGAACAAACAATAAATATATATCATGAACAATCAAAAACTAGGGTTAACAAAAGTAGAATTCTTAATGTCTCAAGAGAAAAGATGATTAGAACTTGGTGAATTCATTACAGTAAGGGTTAACGTAGTACCAAAAATACATAAATAACAATAAGCTTTAGACTCACAGAAAACAAGTATGGATTCATTATCTTATGAAATAGTAAAGTCTTCTTTCTTGAGAAATAAAAACAAATATACAGTTAAAACTTCTATATAACTTGTAGCGAGTTTCAAAAACAATAAATAGGAGAAAAGACGTGATAGTTAGCATCAAAGATAAAATGTAACTAATAGAAAAAACAGGGTATTTAGAAAATTGAATGTAACTGTAGTAGTATTTATAATGGACAAACTAAATAAAATATAAAACACAGATTACAAGAACATCAAGATTATATAAAGAATAATAAAATAGAAACTTCAGCTGTTGCCGAACGTACAATAAATACAGTGAAGTATCCAGTAAAATGTAATATAAATATAGTGAAGTGTCCAGTATCAAAGTACTATAAATACAGTGAAGTATCCAGTAAAATGTAATATAAATATAGTGAAGTGTCCAGTATCAAAGTACTATAAATACAGTGAAGTATCTAGTATAAATGTAATATAAATATAGTGAAATGTCCAGTGTCAACGTACAATAAGTACAGTGAAGTATCCAGTATAAATGTAATATAAATATAGTGAAGTGTCCAGTGTCAACGTACAATAAGTACAGTGAAGTATCCAGTATAAATGTAATATAAATATAGTGAAGTGTCCAGTGTCAACGTACTATAAATACAGTGAAGTATCTAGTATAAATGTAATATAAATATAGTGAATTGTCCAGTGTCAAAGTACTATAAATACAGTGAAGTATCCAGTATAAACGTAATATAAATATAGTGAAGTGTCCAGTGTCAACGTACTATAAATACAGTGAAGTATCCAGTATAAATGTAATATAAATATAGTGAAGTGTCCAGTGTCAAAGTACTATAAATACAGTGAAGTATCCAGTATAAACGTAATATAAATATAGTGAAGTGTCCAGTGTCAACGTACTATAAATACAGTGAAGTATCCAGTATAAATGTAATATAAATATAGTGAAGTGTCCAGTGTCAAAGTACTATAAATACAGTAAAGTATCTAGTATAAATGTAATATAAATATAGTGAAGTGTCCAGTATCAAAGTACTATAAATACAGTGAAGTATCCAGTATAAATGTAATATAAATATAGTGAAATGTCCAGTGTCAACGTACTATAAATACAGTGAAGTATCCAGTATAAATGTAATATAAATATAGTGAAGTGTCCAGTGTCAAAGTACTATAAATACAGTGAAGTATCCAGTATAAATGTAATATAAATATAGTGAAGTGTCCAGTGTCAACGTACTATAAATACAGTGAAGTATCCAGTATAAATGTAGCAAGTGGTTGATTACCACAAGTTCAGTGTAAGTATAATAACTGGTACACCAATCCAATACGTTTCTTGTTACGATTTTTTATTGTTACCATTTTAGACTGTTCTACTAGGCTTAACCAAGGATAGATATTTAAAATGACCAGGTGCATATTATAGAACATTTTTTATAAGATTCATCCTCATAGGATTGTGTCTACTTTCAAAGTTTCAATAAATGAAGTTATATGTTTCAGTATACTTGATGAGATGACGAAAGATAAGTTCGTTTATAATAACAGATTATAATTAAAATATATTACGTAATTCTACTATATTTAGGTTTTCTGGTGATTATAACATAACATACATAAGTTTTAGGAAGACCAAATTAATTTATTTCATTCTACTCACAATATATTATACTTTTTCACCTTATTTAGGGTTATTTCAAATACACTATTATATATATACATTACTTAATTAGACTTTATCTAGGGTTATTTTAATCATCCTATTATATGTATACGTTATTTAATTTCACTTTATCTATGGTTATTTTAATCATCCTATTATATGTATACATTATTTAATTTCACTTTATCTATGGTTATTTTAATCATCCTATTATATGTATACAATACTTAACTTCACTTTATCTATGGTTATTTTAATCATCCTATTATATGTATACGTTATTTAACTTCACTTATCTAGGGTTATTTTAATTATTCTATTATATGTATACATTATTTAATTTCACTTTATCTAGGGTTATTTTAATCATCCTATTACATGTATACGTTATTTAATTTCACTTTATCTAGGGTTATTTTAATCATCCTCTTTCCTAAGTGAACACTGTTTCAGATCGATTTTTTATAATGATATCCACAAAGTTAGCAGTTCTAAATATTTTATTACAAAGTATACTGTGGACAGGATCACCGAATGTTTCTTGACAAATACTGCTACATTTTTAGCTACTAATCAGAGTACTTGAACCAAGGTACATTTATTACCAAAACATTCGTCTAAAAATACAACAACAACGGAGAAATGAAATACTTTCTTTTTTGTGATTTTCCAGTACATTTAAAATTCGTATTGGCCAGGGTGTGATACATATAACCTGCGCAAGTGTAAATTTAAGGGTTCATTGTTCGCATTTCACTGTTGTGATAGCGCATGCGTTAAATCTTAGTATTTAAGTGGAATAGCCAAAGTCTTATCTGTGAGAGGTGTTGGTTAACCCGTTAAAAAATAGTGTTGTATTTGGTATTTGCATGAAATATATTCAGACGTTTCTTTATCAGGATATATATTAAGTTCATTTACTAATTCAACACAATAGAGATGTTTTACTTATTTTGTATATAATATTCATTGTTTTTATCCTATGTCGGTGTAGGATACTAGTGGTTTCATCCAGTGTTTGTTCAGGATACTTTTGTTTTATCAATGTTTGTATAGAATACCGAAGAATGTTACCCAGTGTTAATAAAAGTGTGGAAACGGTGTGAATGGAGTGAACTTGAGTGAACAACGTTTGGATAATGTTATGTCATCGTTAGGTACAAGCAGTTTACATATACAAAAGAATATACATACAGTGTGGAACAAGGGGTCACATGACCGGAGATTGCTTAACAAGTTAGTGAAGGATTTTAGCATGGCAACCCTGTTTCACCTGTTCTCTCCAACATATTCGTGGCCCAGATCGAAACACAAGTTATACAATGAGTACTTCATTTTCCCCTATATTGGTACAGTTATATCACGACACGTTTACTGCTTTCATTTCTACCGAATACACGTGCACTTTCTTTGAAACACAAACTCCATACACGTACCATTAACTTCACCATTGAACATAAAAGTAAAAACAAACAAACAAGTATGTTCTTTTACACTCGATGTTATCTGATCCGAAACACAGTTGAAACCAAAAGTCACCGAAAAACCCACATCCCATGGACTTCCGCTCCTGGATCGAGACAAATAATCCTAAATAATGCTGAAACAAACCTCATGAACACTTTTCGGAACTGACTACACAGTTGAAGAAATGAACCTTATAAAACATTTCTTTATTAACACTAAAACCCAGCCCTAAACTAAACTTATTACCAGTAAAAATTACATGAGATCTTACAATACGAACATTATTTATAAAAATAATATGTTATAAATGTCAAAAATTCTACATCGGAAAAACCGAAAAAACTGGAAATCACATCCAGCAAAATTAATGGAAAAGACTTCCATGTTTCCCACAATAACAACTAAAAAACACAGTGTAGATAAGACTTCCATGTTTACCACAATAACAACTATAAAACACAGTGTAGATAAGACTTCCATGTTTACCACAATAACAACTATAAAACACAGTGTAGATAAGACTTCCATGTTTCCCACAATAACAACTATAAAACACAGTGTAGATAAGACTTCCATGTTTCCCACAATAACAACTATAAAACACAGTGTAGATAAGACTTCCATGTTTCCCACAATAACAACTATAAAACACAGTGTAGATAAGACTTCCATGTTTCCCACAATAACAACTAAGAAACACAGTGTAGATAAGACTTCCATGTTTCCCACAATAACAACTAAGAAACACAGTGTAGATAAGACTTCCATGTTTCCCACAATAACAACTATAAAACACAGTGTAGATAAGACTTCCATGTTTCCCACAATAACAGCTATAAAACACAGTGTAGATATAACAACTAAAAAACACAGTGTAGATATAACAACTAACAAAACACAGTGTAGATATATAAGACAGGGTAATTTTTAAATAAAGAACTGTTTTTTAACAAAAGCAAAATAAAGAAAGCTTTCTAATTTGGACAAAACTGCCCTACCAAGATACTTATACTAGGCTATAAAGCAGTCTCTGGCCCAGTTGTCCTCTTTAATCCATACTTTATGTATGGTCCTGTCTATATTAACCTCTTGTATCTGATGATTAAAAATTTTGGACACTTATAATAAAGTTTTTTCATTACCCATTCAAACTGTCTCCAAACTTTAATTTTCAAAAAGTGTGTTCCTCGTTATTAAATGAACAACTGTTACACTGATGATTTTTATCCAATGTTTATTCAGGATACTCGTGGTTGTAATCCAGTGTTCCTACCGATATTGGTTGCTTTATTTCGTGCTTTTGAAGAATGCGGATCAATATTATTAATAATTTATACCGAGTCTAGGTGTGTGTGTGTGTGTGTTTTCTTGTAGCCACATCAAGCTATCCGCTGTGTCCACCGAGGACAATCGAGTCCCTGATTTTAGCATTGTAAATCCTCTGTACTAGCGGAGGACTGGGGGTGTTTAGGTGGTAAGGTTGCTGTTGTTTTTTCATTCAACGTTTATAATAATCTGCATGTGGTTTTTATTCACAAGTCTTAGAGAAAAGTGAGTGTGTTTTTATTCAATGCTTAGTTAAAAGCAATGTTCCAGAAAATTCAGATAGCATAATTTTTTGTGAAAACAAACAATATATATTGAAATTTGGAAATACACTGTAGGATATGTTTACACTGTTGTCGAGGGTAAAAAGTAATATTCGCCATCATTCGTCGGACTTTCGTTGGTTCAGATTGTAAAGTTTGCATGAAGGTTTTTGTTTATATATCTTGTTTCATATACGTTAATTACTTTCCTCTCCAAACGCTCGTGAGAACCAAACAAAGGGACCTACATCGAAATACAAATTGCACGACTACATCAACTCGTGGCACTAAATGTACTTTATATATTCTGTTTTTCTTTTCAGTAAGTCATTTTGATTAGGAATATTTATATCGGACAAGAACATTTCCTAGAAAATCTATATTAATACAAACAGTTTCTTTACCAGTTTTGGTTTTGGTCAAATCTGCGGCTAAACACGTTTTTACAAAATACTTTATTCAGCATTGACAGAAAAGAGCCCGCCATGGCCAAGCGTGTTGAGCCGTGCGACTCGTAATCTGAGGGTCGCGGGTTTGAATCCCGGTCGCACTAAACATGCTCGCCCTCCCAGCCGTGCGGGCGTTATAATGTGACGGTCAATCCCACTATTCGTTGGTAAAAGTGTACCCCAAGAGTTGGCGGTGGGTGGTGATGACTAACTGCCTTCCCTCTAGTCTTACACTGCTAAATTAGGGACGGCTAGCACAGATAGCCCTCGAGTAGCTTTCTGCGAAATTCCAAAAAACAAAAGACTTAATTAAGATATTTTAAAATTAATATTCAAACTTTAAACTATTATTAAGCCAATAGTGTTCAAACAGTTTAATGTATTAAATCAGAAATTTCAACTATTTAATCTCGGAAAGTGCTTAGGTATTGCTTTGAACATTACCAAGATGTCTGAAAACACGACTTTCAAGTATCTTTACTATTTCTTTAGTTTTTTTTAGTTTTTAAATCTCGAAACGTCCTGATGAATTTCCGAAACTAATGTCATTCCATCTTCATCATGTAATCCCCATCTATGTTATTCTTAATGTATTTCATGAACTATCATTTGACTACCTGATATTTTAAAAGTATCATTTCAGATAAAGTTCACCTATTTCTTTAATTGTTGTTAAGAAATAAAACTTTCCAAGCGTCTAACAGTATTTATTCAGTTACCTTTCAGACGTTCCTGTTTTTGGACACACAACGTCTAAACATTTTGATGTGTTTCGTGCTCTCATTTAGATTTTATGCTTTTTACAGAAGATCTCTTTAAGTCATATCAGCGTATTTATTAAACGTTACAAGTTTTAAAGATATTTCAACACATCTTAGGAAGACGTTTTACTTTCATTTAGGCCACTTTTGACTTTTTCTAAATGTATATATAATATATATTTATATAACCTTTAAAGGTATTAGAGTATTTTAAAAGTCTTTTGTACACATACACTTCCTTGCATGTTGCAGTATTATTAAGCCTTATTGAAAATTTCTCAGCATTTTCAGCCGTATTGCTTTCAAGAGCTTTAGTTTGTTTCATTCGAACTTTTTTGATTTTTAATGATATACAGATATGTATTATAAAGTAATTTTAACATGAATTATAGTTCTAAAAATATAATTCACAAACCTTTTAACAGCTTTATTAAAAACTGTCATATTTTTAATGTTACGCAGACTATTCAACATATTTTAAACATATAACTTCGAAATTTGTACTTTTATAAGCATATAATATAATGTGTTTGTGTTTTCATATAGCATAGCCGCATCAGGCTATCTTCTGGAGTCCACCGACGGGAATCGAACGCCTGATTTTAGTGTTATAAATCCGCTGTACTAGCGGAGATCATATAATTTCAAATATTTCAACGTATTTTTTTACTTGTCATTTAGAGTTTTAGCTTTTAAAAATATATAGATGCAATTATTTTACCGTTAAATAACTTTAGCTTTCTAAACGTACAAGTGTAGAAAAAATATTAAAATATATTTACAAATAGCACAAATAATATATTTCAATTTGTTGTTGTTTTAAAATTTAGGGCTATCTCTACTCCGCTAACCATGGGTATCAAAAGCTATATTTTAGTGTTATAAGACCGCAGATATAACCTAGATATAATTAGAGGGTTAAGGTATATTTTAATGTCAGAAATGTTTGCGTTAAATTCACAAGAAGAGAAAACATCTTAAAAAGACATCTTAAGAAAACATCTTAAGCGACGTTTTAACGAACACAGATTTTAAGCATTAGATTATAAGATGAATACATAACTTACCAACCCACGTTCCAACATTTTCCAAACGACTTCTTTTTACGAATCACAGCTGAACAAGTGGTGTCGAACAGTCTTAAGTTCGCATACATCACGTTCATTACCCATTTCTTGTTCTGAGATCGTGAAAAAGAACGCAGGATAAATTTGAGCATGCGTAATAATATTCTGACGACAATCAGTTTGACACACGTGGTCAATTTTTGAGAAAATCACAAGTGTGCCTTCCTGTTTTTTCTACAACTGACGTGATTGACTGCAGATTGGACATCTAAAAGTGAATTCCAGGTGCGCGCTATAAATTTATTAACAGATTTTCCCTCAATATTCCCTTCTCCGTTTGATCTATTAAAGTTAATCACGATTAACATTCGTCGCTGTTTGTTAAAAAACAACACAGCTCATTCCCAGTGTGTTCTTCAAATGATGGTGTTCTCACGGAGTCACCCAGGTGAGTGGAGTAGGTGTGTGTTATCCACCTAAGTGATTGGAACTTGAGTATTGAATGTGTTTTATAACTTTCAGAAAAAAGGAAATTAACGATCTTGGTCGCAACGTATCAACAGCATAAAATATTTGTATCTAATTACTATCGTGGCAAAACTTAACTATTATTGTTTTCTTTCTTCTTCATTATTATATATTAACAAATAAACTGGAAGTGTATTATTTGAATCTCTCTATTGTTAATAGTTATAGTGAGAAATAACGTTGAATAAAAATATGTGATGACAGCCTTTTAAGTAAACAATGAAACTCACATACAACGTTCACTATAGTAATACGTCACTGCACGTGTGATACACCAAAATTCGTGTCTCAAGCCCCCCAGTGGCTCAGCGGTATGTCTGCGGACTTACACGCTAAAATCCGGGTTTCGATACCCGTGGTGGGCAGAGCACAGATAGCCCATTGTGTAGCTTTGTGCTTCATTCAAAACAACAACAACAACAACAAATCGTGTCTCAAAATTTTCAGAATCAACCAAACAACAAACTTTACGGGCCTCCCCAGTTAAATATTTTTGTCATAGCATGTCTTGTAAACTACATAATGAATTTTATGTGACTCTGCTGTTAATGTTTGTTATCGTATGTCTAGTAAACTACAAAATGAACGTTATGTGACTCTGTTGTTAATGTTTGTTATCGTATGTCTAGTAAACTACACAATGAATGTTATGTGACTCTGCTGTTAATGTTTGTCATTGTATGTCTCGTAAACTACACAATGAACGTTATGTGACTCTGTTGTTAATGTTTGTTATCGTATGTCTAGTAAACTACACAATGAATGCTATGTGACTCTGCTGTTAATGCTTGTCATCGTATGTCCAGTAAACTACACAACGAACTTCATGTAATTCCCATGTAATATTTGTCATCTCATAAATTATAAAGCAAACTTTACGAGACTCCCCAGTTAATTTATCTGTTTTTGCATGTCTTGAAAACCACATAACGAGCGTCATGTGATTCCTTTGTTTATAAATTTAAGTCTCGGAAGCCAAACAGTAAACTTTGTATCTTCCTTATTTCTGTGTTACTATTTCAGAAGCCAAACAGTACACTTTGTATCTTCCTTATTTCTGTGTTACTGTTTCAGAAACCAAACAGTAAACTTTGTAACTTTCTTATTTCTGTGTTACTATTTCAGAAGCCAAACAGTACACTTTGTATCTTCCTTATTTCTGTGTTACTATTTCAGAAGCCAAACAGTACACTTTGTATCTTCCTTATTTCTGTGTTACTATTTCAGAAGCCAAACAGTACACTTTGTATCTTCCTTATTTCTGTGTTACTGTTTCAGAAACCAAACAGTAAACTTTGTAACTTTCTTATTTTTGTGTTAATATTTCAGAAGTCATGAAGTTTGTGACTTCTCACATGTACGTTTCGGTTTCACAAACAAAACATTGAATATCTATTGTAGTTTGTTGTTGATTTTTAATACTACTAAATAGGAAACTTTAGGTGACCGTTTAATTTTAGGACTTTTATCTTACAAATGTAGACTGTACTATAACCGATCACAACTACATGTTAAAATTAAGACTACGCTTATAAAATATTTGTAAGTAGGCGGTTTACACGAAATACAGAAATCCGTTGTGGTTTAATCAAACAGCGTCGCAAAAACAGTCCACTGCCGATTTTAAACTTTCACGAAATCTAAAAATGGGTTCTTATCAGATTATGTGGATTAATTTAGAAACAAGCTCACAAACTTTCATGTAACTTTTACATTATGTCCCGTACGTATCTTCCTTCTCCAAGTAATAAATTAAACATCGACGCCCTACCAAATATCATCACTCGTCATGTGCTCATTAGTGGTTTAATCTTAGTATTAAAATTATAAGTTACTTTACATTCACTCTCTTCTGTAAAATTCGTGACATGAAATGTGTCGTTACAAACTATCGTCAGTATACATGTGTGGTACATACCAATGCAATGTTCCCCTATCTTTTGTGGTAATATCAAATATGGTGCTAACACGAGGTCCAACGTGTCTAATACTGTTGTATTAATACTAATGTTGTTATACACACCTTAGGCCTTTGTTCTTTTGTAAGATGTCACCTTCTGCTCACAAGGATATTTAAATAAATGTTGAACCTCGGTTTAAAATGGTAGGACTGGAACTTCATTTTCTTACAGAATTACGAAATTATATAAAACTGATAGTTGACCAATAATGTCAGAGGTCACAAGATACGCTGTCCACTGGCCAAAGAAAGCAAGGTGATGTTCAAAATCCAGACACGTTGTCTTAAATCACAGATTTGGTAGTGATTCATCTCCAGAAAAATGTAAAAATATCGTATAAGCGATAGTTTAAATGTCTATACAAGTACGCACGATTTTTCAGGGTCTATACAAGTACGCACAGTTTTTCAGGGTCTATACAAGTACGCACAGTTCTTCAGGTCTATACAAGTACGCACAGTTTTTCAGGGTCTATACAAGTACGCACAGTTCTTCAGGTCTATACAAGTACGCACAATTCTTTAGGGTATATACAAGTACGCACAGTTTTTCAGGGTCTATACAGGTACGCATAGTTCTTCAGGGTCTATACAAGTACGCACAGTTCTTCAGGTCTATACAAGTACGCACAGTTTTTCAGGGTCTATACAAGTACGCACAGTTCTTCAGGTCTATACAAGTACGCACAGTTTTTCAGGGTCTATACAAGTACGCACAGTTCTTCAGGTCTATACAAGTACGCACAGTTTTTCAGGGTCTATACAAGTACGAACAGTTCTTCAGGTCTATACAAGTACGCACAATTTTTCAGGGTCTATACAAGTACGCACTGTTCTTCAGGGTCTATACAAGTACGCACAGTTCTTCAGGTCTATACAAGTACGCACAGTTTTTCAGGGTCTATACAAGTACGCACAGTTCTTCAGGTCTATACAAGTACGCACTGTTTTTCAGGGTCTATACAAGTACGCACAGTTCTTCAGGTCTATACAAGTACGCACAATTCTTTAGGGTATATACAAGTACGCACAGTTCTTCAGGGTCTATACAAGTACGCATAGTTCTTCAGGGTCTATACAAGTACGCACAGTTCTTCAGGTCTATACAAGTACGCACAGTTTTTCAGGGTCTATACAAGTACGCACAGTTCTTCAGGTCTATACAAGTACGCACAATTCTTCAGGGTCTATACAAGTACGCACAGTTCTTCAGGTCTATACAAGTACGCACAGTTTTTCAGGGTCTATACAAGTACGCACAGTTCTTCAGGGTCTATACAAGTACGCATAGTTCTTCAGGGTCTATACAAGTACGCACAGTTCTTCAGGTCTATACAAGTACGCACAATTTTTCAGGGTCTATACAAGTACGCACAGTTCTTCAGGGTCTATACAAGTACGCACAGTTTTTCAGGTCTATACAAATACGCACAGTTCTTCAGGGTCTATACAAGTACGCACAGTTCTTCAGGGTCTATACAAGTACGCACAGTTCTTCAGGGTCTATACAAGTACGCACAGTTCTTCAGGTCTATACAAGTACGCACAGCTCTTCAGGGTCTATAGAAGTACGCACAGCTCTTCAGGGTCTATAGAAGTATGCACAGTTCTCATTGTAAATTAAATGTGTTTATTTCACATTTGTATTCAGTCAACACCAGGACACTCCTCTTACATTTTTTATATATCCAATCTGCTGTCACGTTTGAGTTTGTGTGTCTGATACTTGTTGGGAAAACTGCTTTGCCCGAAAGCACCAAAAGTCACTGTAGTTTGTATTAAGTCATATATCACAGTATTTTATAACTATGTAAAGTCAAACCTTTATTGTAGTTTGTAATTACGTTAACTGGTAAAGTCACTGAAGTTTCCAACTGCGTTAAATCATACATTCAATGACGTTTGTAACAACGAGAAGTCGCACACTTATTGACGTTTGTAATTCTGTTAAGTAACAAATTCTGTAACGTGCAAAAAGATGTTAACTTAGGTGTTTCCTGACGTTTGTAACTGGGTTAATTCACCTTCACTGATGTTTGTACCTATATGTTAAGTCACACACCAACTCACCTTTGTAATAATGTTAAATGACAAATTCAATCATGTTTGTAGTCGTAATAAGTCACCCACTTATTGACGTTTTACAAGAGACACTTTCACTGCTCGACTCGTAATCTGACGAAAGCGGGTTCAAATCCCCGTCACACACCAAATATGCTTGTTCTTTTGGTCACAGAGGCCAATTCTACTATTAGTTGGTAAAATAGTTTAAGAGTTAGCGGTGGGTGGTGATGACTCTCCTCCCTCTATTCTTACACTGCTAAATTAGGGACCGCTAGCACAGATAACCCTCGTGTAGCTTTACGCAGTATTACACTGCTAAACTAGGGACGGCTAGCACAGATAACTCTCGTGTAGCTTTACGCAGTCTTACACTTCTAAACTAGGGACAACTCGCACAGATAACTCTTGTGTAGCTTTACACAGTATTACACTGCTAAACTAGGGACGGCTAGCACAGATAACCCTCGTGTAGCTTTACGCAGTATTACACTGCTAAACTATGGACGGCTAGCACAGATAACCTTCGTGTAGTTTTACGCAGTCTTACACTGCTAAACTATGGACGGCTAGCACAGATAACCCTCGTGTAGCTTTACGCAGTATTACACTTCTAAACTAGGGACGGCTAGCACAGATAACCCTCGTGTAGCTTTACGCAGTGTTATACTACTAAACTAGGGACGGCTAGCACAGATAACCTCGTGTAGCTTTACGCAGTCTTACACTGCTAAATTAGGAACGGCTAGCACAGATAACCCTCAAATATTTTTACGCAATGTTACACGACTAAATTAGGGACGGCTAACACAGATAGCCCTCGTGTAGCTTTACGCAGTCTTTACCAAATTAGGGACAGCTAGCACAGATAGCCCTCGTGTAGCTTTACGCAGTCTTTACCAAATTAGGGACGGCTAGCACAGATAACCCTCGTGTAGCTTTACGCAGTCTTTACCAAATTAGGGACAGCTAGCACAGATAGCCCTCGTGTAGCTTTACGCAGTCTTTACCAAATTAGGGACGCCTAGCACAGATAACCCTCGTGTAGCTTTACGCAGTCTTTACTAAATTAGGGACGGCTAGCACAGATAACCCTCGTGTAGCTTTACGCAGTCTTTACTAAATTAGGGACGGCTAGCACAGATAACCTTCGTGTAGATTTGTGTGAAATTAAAAACAAACCAAACTTTGCTATCGCCTACCTGACCCTCCAGGTGAAGTGTTTAAAAATAGTTTACATTTACTATCTTGTGTTAGTATTAGTATTGTGTTAGTATTAGTATTAGTATTGTGTTAGTATTACTATTAGTATTGTGTTAGTATTACTATTAGTATTGTGTTAGTATTAGTATTAGTATTGTGTTAGTATTAGTATTAGTATTGTGTTAGTGTTAGTATTGGTATTGTGTTAGTATTAGTATTAGTATTGTGTTAGTATTACTATTAGTATTGTGTTAGTATTACTATTAGTATTGTGTTAGTATTACTATTAGTATTGTGTTCGTCTTCGTCTTCGTCTTGTGTTAGTCTTCGTCTTGGTGTGTTTCTCTTCCCTCTTGTCTTGTGTTCTACTTCCTAGTCTTGTGTCGTATCGTAGTATTGTGTTCGTATTCGTCTTGGTCTTGTGTTCGTCTTACTATTACTTTTGTTAGTATTACCTCTTCGTCTTGTGTAGTATTGTCTTAGTATGTGTTAGTATTAGTATTAGTATTGTGTTGTATTACTATTCGTATTGTGTTAGTATTAGTATTAGTATTAGTATTAGTATTGTGTTAGTATTCTATTAGTATTGTGTTGGTATTACTATTAGTATTGTGTTAGTATTACTATTAGTATTGTGTTAGTATTATTAGTGTGTTAGTATTCGTATTGTGTTAGTATTAGTATTAGTACTGTGTTTTTTGTATTAGTATTGTAGTTAGTATTAGTATTGGTATTTGTTAGTATTACTATTAGTATTGTGTTAGTATTACTAGTATTGTGTTAGTATTAGTATTAGTATTGTGTTAGTATTAGTATTGGTTTTTGTGTTGTTTACTATTAGTATGTGTGTATTACTATTAGTATTGTGTTAGTATTAGTATTAGTATTGTGTTAGTATTACTATTAGTATTGTGTTAGTATTAGTATTAGTATTAGTATTAGTATTGTGTTAGTATTACTATTAGTATTGTGTTGGTATTACTATTAGTATTGTGTTAGTATTACTATTAGTATTGTGTTAGTATTAGTATTAGTATAGTGTTAGTATTAGTATTGTGTTAGTATTAGTATTAGTACTGTGTTAGTATTAGTATTAGTATTGTGTTAGTGTTAGTGTTAGTATTAGTATTAGTACTGTGTTAGTATTAGTATTAGTATTGTGTTAGTGTTAGTGTTAGTATTAGTATTGTGTTAGTATTAGTATTAGTATTTATTGTGTTAGTACACTGCAGCTTACTACGCATCATTAAAATAATATTCTGGTGCTTGAACCGAGTATTAGAAAATAATACTATGTTGCACCCAATATCAGAAAACAGTAATATTTTGCACCCAATATTAGAAAACAGTAATATGTTGCACCCAATATTAGAAAACAGTAATATGTTGCACCCAGTATTAGAAAACAGTAATATGTTGCACTCAGAATTAGAAAACAGTAATATTTTGCACCCAATATTATAAAACAGTAATATGTTGCACCCAATATTAGAAAACAGTAATATGTTGCACCCAGAATTAGAAAACAGTAATAGGTTGCACCCAATATTAGAAAATAGTAATAGTTTGCACCCTTTATTATTAAATGGTAATATGTTGTATTGATAGACAAGAAAAGGTTGCACCCAGTATTTGACAATACTAATATGCTGGTTGTGTCACATTTAAAACAAATCTACATATTTCTGGTTGTGTCACAGCTATCATTTAAAACAAACCTACATATTCCTGGTTGTGTCACAGCTATCATTTAAAACAAACCTACATATTCCTGGTTGTGTCACAGCTATCATTTAAAACAAACCTACATATTCCTGGTTGTGTCACAGCTATCATTTAAAACAAACCTACATATTCCTGGTTGTGTCACAGCTATCATTTAAAACAAACCTACATATTCCTGGTTGTGTCACAGTTATCATTTAAAACACCTACATATCCTGGTTGTGTCACAGCTATCATAAACAAACTTACATATTCCTGGTTGTGTCACAGCTAGCATTTTAAAAACCAAACCTACATATTCCTGGTTGTATCACAGCTATCATTTAAAACAAACCTACATATTCCTGGTTGTATCACAGCTATCATTTAAAACAAACCTACATATTCCTGGTTGTGTCACAGCTATCATTTAAAACAAACCTACATATTCCTGGTTGTGTCACAGCTATCATTTGAAACAAACCTACATATTCCCATCGTTTAGCAAGAAGTTGAATGCTTTACGTTGCTCAACGGCTATCCTCAAACTGAACCCACATCTATGATATCCTCAGACCGAAATGTTAAACTTTGTGAATAAAAAAAAGTGAATACACTAAATTATATGTCTGTCAGGCTTGTACCGATATTGTAGGCGAACAATAGTGTAGTTAAAAATATGTAAGTTTGTGGTATCTTCAATTCAAGAACGAAATGTTTTACAAAACACCCGCAGAAAACAAAGATTCCTATAGATTTTAATGTCACACTTCATTCAAGTCAGACACGATTGTAGAAATATTTTGGGGAGTAACTTCCTAATTGTTGAGATGTGTTTGTTAGTATAGTGATACGTATTCTGAGACAGGTTTCTTATAAAACACACATGAAGTCCGCTGAAACTGTCAGCTAAGACCACTGGCTGTCACCTTACAGACTTATCACATGAAGTCCGCTGAAACTGTCAGCTATGACCAGTGGCTGTCACCTTACAGACTTATCACATGAAGTCCGCTGAAAGTGTCAGCTAAGACCAGAGGCTGTCACCTTACAGACTTACCACATGAAGACCGCTGAAACTGTCAGCTAAGACCAGTGGCTGTCACCTTACAGACTTACAAAATGACACAATTTCTTAGCCAAGTGTGATACAGAAGCTACAAGAATGCAATACAACAGAATTCTAGTGGATTCTCTTATCTTCAGATCAGTACATTTCAAGGGTTTCCAAAAGTTTATTTCACCACAGCATATTTTAAACAAGCATAAATTACCGAACATGCCAAACATGTAAAATCACACAGAACCGATTTAGAGCACAACGTACATAAAAACTTCAAGTTCGTAACATATTTATTTTTATTTTCTAATTAAAACTTCAGTACAAGAAACGACAATTAGAGAAAGAAAGCGTCAGAAAATGTATTTTGCGGATAGTTTAGTCGATTCAATTTGTTTGGTTCAAATATATATAGAAATATTTCAGCACATTTCCTTAACCTTGTTGAATGAAATCAATAGTTTCTGTAAGTTTTGATGGCTTGGTTGTAGTAGCCGGATGATTTCTTATCCTTTGGAATCATTACACGACATTGTGTTTAGGAGTTGATCAAACAGAATCTACAAGCGTGGTAACATAACGTTGTCATCTTTATAAGTTGGTTAACCGGGGAAATAGAGTTGAATGTCACCCTTAAACTAGGTTTACATAATGTTAAAACTAGATTAAATTCAATCTATACGACTGTTTCTCAAACCATGCAACTCCTGTCTTATGAAACAACGTTGCACTCTGTATTTAGTTAAACAACAAACGTTGTGTTCTTTATCGTACTGCACCCCACCCCCAGTTACCACGACTCACACCGCTAGAAACCGAGGCTCAATACCCGAAGTGGGCAGAGCACAAAGAGCCAATTGTGCAGCGTTGTGATTTCAAATGAAACTTCCATTAATAAAAATTAAATGTCATATTCTCTATGCCATTATATATAAAACATTAAAAATATAAAACGTTTTATTATAGTGGAGCCTGTGACGCGTATGTTTAAAACTCAAATCTCGAAAACACCCGCACCAATCATAAATCGGTAAAGCATAACGTGATAACGAGAAACCCACTTGAAGTAAAAATGTATTTCAGAACGGCTGGTATGGGTATTAACACGTTCGCTAATAAAGCAGAGAACAAAGTTTCGACCTTCTTGGGTCATTTCAGGTTAACAAAGAAAGAGTTTCCATCCAGAGATACAAAATAGGGTAACATTTTTATAACACTGTAGCACGTTTGTAGCTGAGTAACAACTATTAAGTTTTCTACAACAAATCTCATGTTTCAGATAACAATATTACAAAGACAAGTAAGTTTCAATTATAAGGCAATCAAAAACAAATTTAAAAAGTATATTTCTTTTTTAAGTAATCTCATTAATGTCACAACATAGAAACAAAAACTTTTCACCGATATCTGTGTCCACAACAAACTCAAATTTAAATAAAATCATTTTTATCACGGAAGGTAAACTTCACTGAATAGTTAAAAGTCTTATAGTCAGGACTACAAGACTACTGACTACTTGTCCGGAAAGGCCGCAGGTTTTAGTAGTTATGCCTCCCCGGGGAACGATGGGTTCTGTATTTTACTAAACTACTTCTGTATGAAACTAAATTTAAAATGTTGTGTGCTCTGTTTCTCACTAAATATCAAACACGTAGGCCCAGTATCTAGTATATCTTAAACTCTACGGCCCAGTATCTAGTATATCTTAAACTCTACGGCCCAGTATCGTACTAAACATTAGATATTGTGTGTCCTGTATCTTACTAAATATCGAACTCTCAGTCTCGATATCTTACTAAATGTTAAATGTTGTATGTTTTGTATCTTACGAAATATTAAATTTTTTGGTTCGGTATCTTACTAAATATCAAATTCTCATTCCCACTGTCTTACTAAATATTAAATGTTGCATGTCCTGTATCTTACTAAAAACCAACTTTCAGGCTCGATATCTTACTAAATATTAAATGTTGTGTGTTCTCTACCTTACTAAATATTAAATTTTCATTCACAGTGTCGTACCGGCCCGACATGGCCAAGCGTGTTAAGGCGTGCGACTCGTTATCTGAGGGTCGCGGGTTCGCATTCCCGTCGCGCCAAACATGCTCGCCTTTTCAGCCGTGGGGGCGTTATAATGCCGCGGTCAATCTCAGTATTTGTTGGTACAAAAGTAGCCCAAAATTTGGCGGTGGGTGGTGATGACTAGCAGCCTTCCCTCTAGTCTTACACTGCTAAATTAGGGACGGCTAGCACAGATAGCCCTCGAGTAGCTTTGTGCGAAATTCCAAAACAAACAGTGTCTTACTAAATGTTAAATGTTGTGTGTTCTCTATCTCAGTAAATATCAAACTCTAAGGCCCAGTATATAACTAAATGTTAAATGTTGTGTGTTCTCTATCTCAGTAAATATCAAACTCTAAGGCCCAGTATATAACTAAATATTAAATGTTTGTGTTCTCTATCTCAGTAATATATCAAACTCTAAGGCCCAGTATATAACTAAATGTTAAATGTTGTGTGTTCTCTATCTCAGTAAATATCAAACTCTAAGGCCCAGTATATAACTAAATGTTAAATGTTGTGTGTTCTCTATCTCAGTAAATATCAAACTCTAAGGCCCAGTATATAACTAAATATTAAATGTTGTGTGTTCTCAATCTCAGTAAATATCAAATTCTAAGGCCCAGTATATAACTAAATATTAAATGTTGTGTGTTCTGTATCTCAGTAAATATCAAACTCTAAGGCCCAGTATATAACTAAATGTTAAATGTTGTGTGTTCTGTATCTCAGTAAATATCAAACTGTAAGGCCCAGTTGGAAGCTCAGTAGGAAGGAAAGAAAGCTCGGGACATCTTCGTCGCAGTGGTTCAGGACTTCTGAGGCGATCACAAGGCTGAAAATCATGTAGAATAACTTGAGGCGAAGAATTACGGAAAATAAGCTGCAGGATGTCCCTAAAAGTCCATATCCTTGACGAGCAAGGCGAGCGCATCCACCAAAATATGCTGGACTTTGAACGACGCTACCAAGGAGCGTATGACCGAAACATGATGAGATACTATATTTGGGGGCTGATACGTGAAGGTAATTTACATTACAGTCGAAAATGTCAAAAAACTACTCACTTCTAATCATTTTTGTTCATTTTTGTGGACCTGGCATGGCTTGGTCGGTTAAGGCATTAGACTCGTGATCTTAGGGTCGCGCTAACCGTCCCTAATTTAGCAGTGTAACACTAGATCAGTGCTTCCCAACCTTATTTATGCCCCGCACCCCTAAAAAAATTTAATCCCTCACAGTAATTATTTATTGAAGAATAAAGGTAAAGGTGGCCAAAACAAATTTTTTATTAGTTTTTTAAAATATGTAAACAAAAACAAAACATTTGGAAAAGAAAAAAATATTATAACAAACTAAAAGTTGCATAAACTAAAATGTTATCTCACACCCCTAAGGGGTGCGAGCGCCCCTGGTTGGGAACCATTGGACTAGGGAGAAGGCAGCTAGTCATCACCACCAACCCTTGGGCCACCCTTTTACCAACAAATAGTGAGATAAACCGTCACATTATAATGCTCCCACGGCTGAAAGAGCGAGCATGTTTGGTGTGACGGGGATTCGAACCTGCGATTTTCGGATTACGAGTCTAGAAAGAATTCAGCTTGAGAAGAAAAAAAACAAATATACAAACTGTACAAAAAATATAAAAATTCAATCTTGACTTCAGCCTGTAAAGTACCACGCAGCACTTTATCCACATTTATGAAGAAGTGTGCTAACCTGGAGACAATATCCCATAGACTCTTACATAATGCTCTAAACTAATTTAATAAAAATTTTCATAAAAATCATTTATTGTGTGACAGATAACACGTAGTGATGAACATAGTCCTAAGTACCTCTCTCCTACATGGTACTAAGTACCTCTCTCCTATGAATATATATTTCAAAAATATAAATCAAGCTGGCCATCATGTATTAGACGTTTAGAATTAATATAATATTCATAGCTTTTTTTGTTAAATATATATATATAAATAGATTTAAAATAATAATAATGAAAAATAAAAGAAGAAAATAAAAAACAAGATAAGTTTAAAAATAAGAAGGCAGCTCAAGACAATAAATGGACAGAAAAGGGCTGGAGTACTATGGGTTACTCTGAGTTCTATGGGTTACTCTGAGTTCTATGGGTTTCTCTGAGTACTATGGGTTACTCTGAGTTCTATGGGTTTCTCTGAGTTCTATGGGTTACTCTAAGTTCTATGGGTTACTCTGAGTACTATTGGTTACTCTGAGTACTTTGGGTTACTCTGAGTTCTATGGGTTTCTCTGAGTACTATGGGTTACTCTGAGTTCTATGGGTTTCTCTGAGTTCTATGGGTTACTCTAAGTTCTATGGGTTACTCTGAGTTCTATGGGTTACTCTAAGTTCTATGGGTTACTCTGAGTTCTATGGGTTACTCTAAGTTCTATGGGTTACTCTAAGTTCTATGGGTTTCTCTAAGTTCTATGAGTTACTCTGAGTACTATGGGTTACTCTGAGTTCTATGGGTTACTCTGAGTTCTATGGGTTACTCTGAGTTCTATGGGTTTCTCTGAGTACTATGGGTTACTCTGAGTTCTATGGGTTTCTCTGAGTTCTATGGGTTACTCTGAGTTATATGGGTTACTCTGAGTTCTATGGGTTTCTCTGAGTACTATGGGTTACTCTGAGTTCTATGGGTTTCTCTGAGTTCTATGGGTTACTCTAAGTTCTATGGGTTACTCTGAGTACTATTGGTTACTCTGAGTACTTTGGGTTACTCTGAGTTCTATGGGTTTCTCTGAGTACTATGGGTTACTCTGAGTTCTATGGGTTTCTCTGAGTTCTATGGGTTACTCTAAGTTCTATGGGTTACTCTGAGTTCTATGGGTTACTCTAAGTTCTATGGGTTACTCTGAGTTCTATGGGTTACTCTAAGTTCTATGGGTTACTCTAAGTTCTATGGGTTTCTCTAAGTTCTATGAGTTACTCTGAGTACTATGGGTTTCTCTGAGTACTATGGGTTACTCTGAGTTCTATGGGTTACTCTGAGTACTTTGGGTTACTCTGAGTACTATGGGTTACTCTGAGTTCTATGGGTTACTCTGAGTTCTATGGGTTACTCTGAGTACTATGGGTTACTCTGAGTTCTATGGGTTACTCTGAGTTATATGGGTTACTCTGAGTACTATGGGTTACTCTGAGTTCTATGGGTTTCTCTGAGTTCTATGGGTTACTCTAAGTTCTATGGGTTACTCTGAGTACTATTGGTTACTCTGAGTACTTTGGGTTACTCTGAGTTCTATGGGTTTCTCTGAGTACTATGGGTTACTCTGAGTTCTATGGGTTTCTCTGAGTTCTATGGGTTACTCTAAGTTCTATGGGTTACTCTGAGTTCTATGGGTTACTCTAAGTTCTATGGGTTACTCTGAGTTCTATGGGTTACTCTAAGTTCTATGGGTTACTCTAAGTTCTATGGGTTTCTCTAAGTTCTATGAGTTACTCTGAGTACTATGGGTTTCTCTGAGTACTATGGGTTACTCTGAGTTCTATGGGTTACTCTGAGTACTTTGGGTTACTCTGAGTACTATGGGTTACTCTGAGTTCTATGGGTTACTCTGAGTTCTATGGGTTACTCTGAGTACTATGGGTTACTCTGAGTTCTATGGGTTACTCTGAGTTATATGGGTTACTCTGAGTACTATGGGTTACTCTGAGTTCTATGGGTTACTCTGAGTTCTATGGGTTACTCTGAGTACTCTGGGTTACTCTGAGTACTATGAGTTACTCTGAGTACTATGGGTTACTCTGAGTACTATGGGTTACTCTGGTGTTGAAGCACCATAACTTCAACATCGTAGTAGGTGAAATGTAAGTTAGGGATAGAAGAAGGGGTCTTTTGCACCTGACCCTCCTGGGTATCTAAAATCCCACATACCCACACAGAACAAACAAGCAAGCAGCCAGAAAACGTCTAGCACAAACACTTGGCTTGCTTTAACCTACAAATCATACTAAGTTACTAACGACGCGTAGTGAATTAATCATATGTGGAATATCGAGTTTTGGAATATATTTTCCACATCGATTAGGTCCTGATCTTTCTTCAATCACACGCAATATTTTATATATTTTTTATATATATATTAATAATATTTTATATATTATTAACTTTTCTGTTTATTGAAATTATTAATTCATCTTCGCTACTAAGTTAGGAATTAAGCAAACAAAACATTTTCTAATAAGTAGTGAACTTTTAAAACTGCAAAGGTAACAAAGGGGCTTATGGACGAAGTTTGTTATGAAAACAAAAGGAAACCTCTCACCTAAGACGGGTACACACGAACACTGCGCACTGAAATCTGCGCAGCTTATTCCATCGCGTGTGTCTCTTGCATCAGTTTCACACGTATTTACTATTTAAGCCTAACCTACGAGGTTCAACGGAAGGTAAGGTAACCCTTGGTCTTGAAGCCTACTGTTGAACGATCATTTCATACACTCCAACAACTTCATAAAGCTGCGGGTAAGTACATCAGAAATTGACATTTTAACAGCTGTCTTCTGTAAGTTTTACATTCACGACTGTCGAAAGAATGTTAGTTCAAAAATCATTTTGAAAGTTACATCGTCAAACTTAATTTTGGTGAATGTGGTCAGTAAGAATAATTTATTTTTGTTTGTCATTTTATTTCAGTTTATTTACTCTCTACTCCAGTCAACAGATTATTGCTGAAACAGTAAAACTGCACCCATTATCGACGAGTGCTCGTGATTAATAAAAGTGCGTGACTGAACTTTGATTTAACGAAAACTACAAAGAATGTTTATAATTCTTTCTTCAACATCAATATTTTCCTTCAGGTTTAAGCCTGCATTTAATAACTTTATAATTTTTCAAAATGTAATATTTAAAAATGAAGTGTGCATAAAGTTTAGCTTCAAAGAATTGTAGAAATAAAATTAGATCAAACGTTATGTACAACACATTTGTTTCGACTCCGAAGCGCGTGTGTTTGTGAATCGAACCCCTGATTTTAGCGTTAGGCCCGGTATGGCCAAGCGTGTTAAGGCGTGCGACTCGTAATCTGAGGGTCGCGGGTTCGCGCCCGCGTCGCGCCAAACATGCTCGCCCTCCCAGTCGTGGGGGCGTTATATGTGACGGTCAATCCCACTATTAGTTGGTAAAAGAGTAGCCCAAGAGTTGGCGGTGGGTGGTGATTACTAGCTGCCTTCCCTCTAGTCTTAGACTGCTAAATTAGGGAGGGCTAGCACAGATCGCCCTCTAGTAGCTTTGTGCGAAATTCAAAAACAAACAAAAAACATATTTTAGTGTTGTAAATCCGGAGACCGCTGTACCAGCTGGATGCAACTCTGTAGCAACTGGATAATAAATATGAAAAAATGATTTGAATTGTTCTCTGTAGGCGCTAAATACTAGTTGTACTAATTGTATTCTAAATACTTCACTTCTTGCTTATTCCATACTTTCCTTAACTAATTTATATTTAAATTTTGTTTTATTTCGAGTAGTCTAATATTTTAATAAAGTCTGTTAGAGTTTGAATTTCGCGCAAAGCTACACGAGGGCTATCTGCGCTAGTCGTCCCTAATTTAGCGATGTAAGTCTATAGGAAAGGCAACTAGTGATCATCACCCACCGTCAACTGTTGGACTGCTCTAACGAATAGTGGGACTCACTATAACATTGTAACGCCGCAACGGCTGAAAGGGCAAGCATGTTTTTGGTGTGAGAGTTTTAAGTGTTAACTTCTTGATGTCTACAAGACACTTAACCATTAGCCGACTGTGGGTTCTTTTACATCTGTTGACTTATTCTTGTTATCAACTTCAAGGTCGCGGCCCGGCATGACCTAACACGTTAAGGCGTGCGCTTTGTAATCTGAGATCGCGGGTTCGCGCCCGAGTCGCGCCAAAGATGCTCGCCCTTTCAGCCGTGGGAGCATTATAATATGGGGTCAATCCCACTATTTGTTTGTAAAAGAGTAGCCCAAGAGTTGGCGGTGGGTGGTGATGACTAGCAGCCTTCCCTCTAGTCTTACACTGCTAAATTAGGGACGACTAGCGCAGATAGCCTTCGAGTAGCTTTGCGCGAAATTCAAAACAAACAAACAAACAAACAATTTCAAGGTCGCTATCTTCAATGGAATGGTCACTAATCAGGTCTTTAAGAAGTTCTTCTTCTCAATTATCACATAACTCTTCAATGGCGAGAAAGTCGTTGTCTTGGTCGACGCATCTGTCGGTGTCAGTGATGAAAGCGAGTAGATGATCTCTAGCGAGCTGCATCGTCTGAACCAAAGATATGTTGTCGTCTTCGCTGTTGTCAGTCGAGGTGAAACCGGTGAAACGACTTCATACTGTGCTGGTCTTGATTCGCCGAATAGATCCAGGCACAAGTGAAACGTTTCGCCAAGTTTGTAGGGAACATGCTTTAGTTCATGTTTAACAACATAAAGTGGATTCAGCGTTTTGATAGTGGGCTATGAATGCACGAAGTGGGCTGTAACACTGGTGTTGAGTTCAGAAACAAGAACGCAATTTTGACATTCCTAAACTTCACTCGACTGTGCGATGTGCTACTGTCTAACAACAAGGTTACGTTGCGCCTTTGTACTTTTATGCAGTTATTGAAGCCTGCAACCCAGTACTGGAAGATAGCGCTGGTCATCCATGCCTTCTTGTAAGCATCCCAAGCCACGGAATAGCCAGTTTTGGTGTTTAAGCGGGTGTTGTGCCAATCACAACAGCGCATTCATATTCCTCAACACCAGTTCAACATAACTTAACACTATCTTTTGATCGCCTGCCCCCAGCACAGTGGTCAAAGTTTGCTAAATCCTGACAGCTGACCCTAGTTTCATCCATATCGTAGATGTCTCTAGGCGCATATCCCTCTGTAATAGTAAACATGTTGGTCATCCATTTATCAACTGCCATGGTGTCAACATCACCATGTTTACTGTTGATTGTGAGTTGCAAAATGTTGTGTCTGGCTTTGAATTTAATAACCCCTCCCTCAGCGAGTGATTAGAAGTGAGAAAGGTCCAGAGTAGTGTCTTATATTATAGATATGGAATGATTATTTTTCATAGCATGAATTTTTGTATCAAGATCACAATGATACTTAAAAGTCGTCATTGAAAAATGTCGGACAAATGTTTTTTTATAAAGACTGCGGATTATTATATTTAGTCTCTCACTTAAAAATTTCCTGTGTTTTGTGATCTGATTTGAGTTGGGTTTTATTATTGGCATTATGAGCAGTGGCGAATTTAGGTAGCAGCTGGAGGAGACTCAGCCCCAGGTCCCATGATTTTAATGGGGATACCATTTATACTTTTGTTCCATGTACAACAGCATACATGTGGGGCTCACATAAATTACTAGCCCCTCGACACACACAACCTTAAATCCACCTCTGACAATAAAACTGAATAACTTTGACTATTTGCCAACGACAGTTCAGCACGATAAGATGGCTTTAGTGTCATTTTGAAACGGAATTTGTCTGTCTCGGAGTATTATAAGAGCGTTTGACAATAAATTTCATGTGTATATGTCACGGTAATGTCATCAAAGAATAGTATGCTATGTATCGCCGTTTCAAATGGCTTCATTTGTGGCCCCTTCTATTGAATTTATAACCAATAGAAGGCGTAGATTACAACTGATTGATTGCAATATGATTCATGCCACGTTATGTTACGGATAAGGTCCGGCATGGTCAAGTGTGTTAAGGCGTTCGAATCGCTGTCGCACCAAACATGCTCGACCTTTCAGCCGTGGGAACGTTATAATCTCACTATTCGTTGGTAAAAGAGTAGCCCAAAAGTTGGCGGTGGGTGGTGATAACTAGCTGCCTTCCCTCTAGTTTTACACTGCTAAATTAGGGACGGCTAGCGAAGATAGCCCTCGAGTAGCTTTGCACGAAATTCAAAATAAACAAACAATATTAGGGATAATTGACAATTTTAATGACATTTCTATAACAAAAACTTAGTGGAGAGCCAAGTTGGATTTCTAACTGCTCAAAGCACATTATTGGAGAAACAGGAAAATCCTTACAGTTACCCAATTTTATCAGCTGTTGACATGTTATTATTCTGTGTTATTTCATGCATTATTTACTAAAATAAAAATTATATCGTAGATTAATGGCATTAACGAAAATGTTGAAAATAACACAGAAGGACAATTTAAAAGAAATTTCAGGGGTGAGTGGTATATTTCCTTTGTTTATAATAAATTTTATTTATTAAAATAAAAGTATCTGAATAAGATTAAATTATATAATAAAAATAATGATAATGTAAATTTTTCTACGAGGGTTACTCGCTAACACTAACAGTCCGCAAGCTTTCGGTACTTGATTGATGTAATATTTGTTTCACGTATTTTGAAACTTTTCAGTGGAAATTTAAAAAAAAAAATCAGGGTTCAAGAGATAATAAAACAATAAAATTTAATTGTAAACACCATCACGTGCTGAATGTTGTCAAACACTGAACGCGAATGCAGTCGACAACGTCATCAGGTGATGTTAACTTTCAAAAAAAAAGAAGAAAACATCAGCCAATCACAGTGCCTTTGGGACTAATTTTAGTGGTCATAGTATCAAATAAGAAAGCGGTTAGCCTCCTAAAATGTCTAATAATTTTTATGATAAAGACGTGGTCACTGAAGGAGAGTCTCTATCCCATCTTGAAGTCTATTCAAACATAGTGGTGAGGCCTAGCATGGTCTTGTAGTTCGTCTATGCCATCTTGAAGTATATTCAAACATATTGGTGAGGCCTAGCATGGTCTTGTAGTTCGTCTATGCCATCTTGAAGTATATTCAAACATATTGGTGAGGCCTAGCGTGGTCTTGTAGTTCGGTACTGAAGTATCTATCTGCTAGTAGAATTATATTACCACAGAAATGAATGCTTTATGACTATGACTAGTCAAATCCCAATATTTGATCAGGCAAGATTAGCGTAACTGTTGGCGGAGGTAATTCTTGATTTGCTACCTGCCCTTGAGTATGTCTTTAGTTTAATAGGTATTATTTAGTTTATGTAAAATTTTAATGTTTAATGAATGTTCTAGTCACCCAGATGTATGTTAGCAGACTTGCAACTTTATAAACCGGGTGTCTGATACCCATAGTGGGCAGAGCACAGATAGCTCATGTGTAGAGAATTAAAAATTAATCAAAATATAGTCATTTTAAAAGTAATGGTTATGATAAATTTTGTTTAACTCGTTGAGAGTTGTACGTTGTGGACTTTGATGAAAAGAGCATAATTATCTAAATTAAGTTCAGGATACAACTTTGTTAACTCACATGGTAAAGTAAGTAGATTTATCACTCATTTTGTTTTATAGTCTTCTCAGTTGGATTCTTAACTAAACTAGTCTGTGTGGACTTTTAACAAGAAAATATAATTATTTAGGGTTTTAAAGACAACTGTGATATCCTTTTGTGTAAATATTTTTGTACCTTTGAATTTGGTTGACTTGCTTTGAATTTATTATTTTAACACAAGTAGATTTATGATTGTTTATTGTTCAGATTTATCACCAACAAGTCACAGACACCTACTGTAAAAAATTTAAATCTTTATACATAATAACACTGTTGACAGTAGGTAGGTTCAAAATTAGTGATGGTTAATGCAGATAATCCTTGTGTAACTTCGTTTGAAAATCCAAGAAAACATTTTGAAGAATGAGAATTAACAATGTGCCCCCAATCAATATTCATCTTACATATTAGGATATTTCTAAACAATAGTTAAAGATTGGAATGTTTATTTTTAGTATCTTTGTACGAATATTCAAAAACAAACAAAATTATTCGGTGGTGACACAGAACTTCAATTTAATACCAGTATGGAAGGGATAAAAAAAATGAAAATTAAAAGTTGTATGTTATTTTAAGAAATTATTTTCTATACTACTTTGAACAGAAGGAAGTGCTGATTTGTGGTCGGTGAGGCTGTATTAAAATTACATGTAAAGAACCAGTAATTAATGTTAAAATTCTGTTACTAACATGCACGCACACCAAGAACTGATTCGTCACTGATGGCTGGAACTGCACACTTCCAACACACAACCAATATTGATTTATACTTACACCATCATATTTTAAGACTCAGAAGGTAGTCAATATTTAATTTATTCATTAGTATTGATATTTTGCTTAAATATAATATAGGTCACCCAATTCTATATTTGGCAAAGCATTACAAATGAATAATAACTTGTCCTACGTGACTCTCTCTTTCAGTTCCTGTTTCTTTTGTTTAGAATGTCCTCAAATGTAACCCTTCATTCTCTCTAAACCAGCTGATCACGAGGCAGACTGCCAGTTATATATTTACGTTACTCTGGGCCCGGTATGCCTAGGTGGTTAAGGCACTCGATTCGTAACCTGAGTATTGCTGGTTCGAATCCCAATAACGCCAAGCATGCTCACACTTTTAGCCGTGGAAGCGTTATAATGTGACGGTCAAATCTCACTATTCGTTGGTAAAAGAGTAGCCCAAGAGATGGCGGTTGGTGGTGATGCCTTCCCTCTAGTCTTACACTGCGAAATTACGGACGGCTAGTGCTGATAGCCCTCGAATATCTTTGCGCGAATTTCAAAAACAAACAAACAACAGTTGTATTATGTCAACACTCTAACCACGTGTGCACCGACGCCATTTTGTGAGCCTCTTCTGTACACATTACCGAGTTATATTCATAATTTAATTAAAGTAATTTAATATGAATGTATTTTAATGACATTACTATAACCAAGTACTTTATAACTTAAAGTTTAATATTATTTAAGTTTTATTTCTTTATTTTGAAAAGAAATATAAATATTTTAAATCGCAATTTATACTGCAGGTTACAAGTCTAAACTTTACGAGCTATTACACATAATACTGTGGGTATAATATAAAAACTGCCACATACAGGTCAAATCATAGCTGCATCTGGTTTTTATTAGCATCTGGAAATTTTACAAGAATTTCTCGATGGAAGTTTACATTCTGATATTTCTGTTTGTTTGTTTTTTAATTTCGCACAAAGCAACTCGAGGGCTATCTGTGCTAGCCGTCCCTAATTTAGCAGTGTAAGACTAGAGGGAAGGCAGCTAGTCATCACCACCCACCGCCAACTCTTGGGCTACTCTTTTACCAACGAATAGTGGGATTGACCGTCACATTATAACGCCCCCACAGCTGGGAGAGCGAGCATTTTTGGCACGACTCGGACGCGAACCCGCGGATTACGAGGCACACGCCTTAACGCGCTTGGCCATGCCGGGCCTCCAATATTTGTCATCTGAATATGCAAAAACATCCCAATGCGCGTTCTCAAATGGTTTTGAACGAACTGCGCATGCTTATTTTAGCCCTAAATACGTTAAGAAAGCCCACGGTGATAGTATTTAATCTAATGTTCTCTTTCATTTATTTATTTATTTATTCTTCACGAGATTACACGTGGAATGCGAATGCGTGAAATACTTTTCAAATGAACGAAACCAAAAATAAAGCCGAAGCCAGTCGTCACGTGATGACAACGGCATTTTTTCACCGTTTAACAAATGTATTGTATTAAAATGTTTAACTTTGTATGAAACAGAAACTTTACTAACAACGTGAGAATTGTAATGTTTGATGAAGACATTTGCAAGAAATGTTTCGGACAGACAAAAGCAAGCGTGTTATTTATACCTGTTTTTCCCCAAAACAAACACGGGAAACTCTAACCCCGACAACTTTAGACCCTAAGTTTATTCAGTTTTTTTGGGAAATTAATGAAACGAATTTGTTCCAAAAGATTATCCCAATTCTGTTAAAATCGTGATTTAATTCCTGACACACGAAACTCTTCATGAAAGGGACAACAGACTGTTGACTTTAGCCCAAAGCTACACGAGGGCTTTCTGCACTAGCCGTCCCTAACTTAGTAGTGTAAGACCAGAAGGCAACTAGTCATCGCCACCCACCGCCAACTCTTGGGCTACTCTTTTACCAACAAATAGTTAAATCGACCGTCACATTATAACGGTACTATCGCTGACAGGGCGAGCATGTTTGGTGTGACGGAATTCGAGCTCATGGCCCTCAGAATATGAGTCGAGCGCCCTAACTAAAAAAAAAACTCAAACAAATAAACAACTAAACAAGTAAATCGATTTAAGAGCTTTCTTTCTTATTTCAGAGTTATAGAAAATTTGTTTGAAATGAACACTCTGAAAAATACTGTCCAAATGGTTGTGCAGACAGTCAGATGGGCCAAGGGAACTTCCCTGTTTGAGGATGTACCTAGCGCCCCCTACCAGGTTACAATGTTCCACCTTACCGATGTTTCTCAGCACTGTTCATTGGATGACTGTTGGTTGATTATCTGTGATAAGGTTTATGACGTAACCGACTTTATGAGGCAGGTAAGGAAATAATTTCCTAATGTTTAATCTGTGTATTAGTTTTCACTTTTTGAATATATAACGCTAGAGAATCAATTGTTATGTTACTACGTGAGTTTTACTTTATTAATATTATTTGTTTTGCATAAATAAATATTGCACCTGCTTCTCATTACTGTGATACCACAGTTTCGATTTACTTTTGATAATTGTATTTGTACAGCTGCCTTTCGTGCATATTCTAAACAGACTTTACACTTTATATTACTAGAATACTTCATGTTTTTCCCCGTAGCACCCTGGTGGAGAAGAGATAATTTTAGAATATGCAGGTCGAGACGCAACCGTGGCATTTATCGGTACAGGGCACAGTTTGGACACTGTCCAAGAGATGGAAAAATATTGCATTGGTTTGCTAATCGAGGTAATACCAAATTCTCAGTTTTGTTTCAAACTTCTGTAAACAAGACAAACTTAACGTTTTAAGTACTTCGGTTTAAAGTCCGAAGTTTTCTGATAAAATTACCTTTTGTGATTTTCAGCAAAGTGAAAGATATGATTATTATTCTAAGAGAAAGTGAAATGGGAAGAAGATTAATATTGTTACACTTTTGGACAACAGATGGCAGGTCATGTACACATTTATTTTCTCATAATTTTAATGAACTTTTTCACTTAAATGTTTTGTTTTATCAGATATAGAACGCACGTTATCCTGCCAGGAAGATGAGTTTAACGTTTTGAACGATAAAGTTTTTATTTGGTGACATGAAAAAGTTTTATATAAAATTTCAAAAAAATACAAACTAAGCATGGTATTGAATGCTGTGTGTGTCGAAAACGCTCCACTTTAATAAAATCTAAAATTATGACCTGTCCTATTTTCTCATGTTTTAGTTAATATTGAAATGTATGTACATATAGCTAATATATAGCTCGCTTATGCTACTGTTTCTCTATTCCGATTTGTTCTGTTTTATTTAGCTTTGGAATGTGTTTTAAGCTATGACATAAGAATTTTTTGTTTGATTTAAATAATAAAAAATAATAACGTTTTGTTTTTCAGCACGAAAGGCTAAACTTACACTACGAGAAAACTTCTCTTTAAACCAAGAGTGTTACGACCTCGTTATTTTATGCTGTCATCTGTTGACAAGAAAGGAAGACGTCGAGAAAACAATCTGATCGAACAGTGCTAATTTTATTATCTGATTAATCATCTTTGTCAATACAAATTATGTATTGTTTCATCGTGTATCCCATTGTAAAAAAAAAACAAAACATTTTTGTTTGTAATTACCTCTGACAATCCAAAACATATAGTAAATACAATCGTTCTTACCATACGCCAGTTTTTACTAGTGATAGTATTAAGTACCTATTTATTACGTTAAGCCTAACATCAGTTCAGGTGATCGGCTGGTCAACTAGAGATATTATTTTGGTTACACTTTAGATACTTCCCTGTTAGTACAGCGGTAAGTCTACAGATTTATAACGCTAAAGTCAGGAGTTCGATTCCCCTCTGTGGGCTCAACAGTCAGCCCAATGTAGGTTTGCAATAAGAAAAACAAAACAAACATACTCTTTAGACGGTCATAAATGACAGCCCTTCCATGTGGTAAGATATTTAGTTTTCATGTTACGTAAATGTTTATAAAATACGTCCTCATTTGTCAAAAGACTGTATACACATTCATCACAATGAAAACGTAGCATATTCAAGTAATTTTTGTTATCTATATTCAGGAACACCTTATTAAAAGTGGTAGAATCTTAAATCATTGCAAACTGCCGTCCTGTGAAATTTTATCGGATAAAGATTAAAGACTATTTGTTTGTGGTTAACCATAAAGCTACATAATGGGCTGTTTGTGATGTACCAAACACGGGTATCGAAATACAATTTTTAGCGTTATAAGTCTGAATAAATGTTACGAGATCTAAAGTAATATAACCAACGTCTACAGCCTAGATAATTGTTTTTTTTGTTTTCTATATGAACTTTGTTGGTTTTAGGTCTTTTTTTTCGCAACTGAGAGAAATTGAGACCACACTCCCCCTGTTACATTTTTATTGAAACAGAAACGAGTAGAAACACAAATTAAATATGGAGGGCCAACTTTCTCTCAGATACGTAGTGTTAAAGTTAACTTTTTTAATATTACATTTTACATGTTTACAATTTTGTACATAAGTCGTATCTTTTTTCTTATATTACATACTTACACAAGTTAAAATTTAATATTGACTTATTTCTATATATCACATCCTAATACGGTTGGCTCTTTTATAAATCTAAATTGTATGTCTGTTACTTTTGTTTTTAAATTTTAAGAATTCAACACTCGAAGCTTCAACGTATTCACAAATTCTTGAACTAATAGACCAGAAGAAGGCAGCAATCACCATCAACATAAATGCTACCCTAACCTAATTATGAGATTTAACGGTCACTTTTATAATGCAACCATGATCCCAGAGGGCCATTTTGTTGAAACGAGACTTTCATTGGAGCCCTCATATTTTTCTCCGTCGCACCAAACAAGCTCGCCCTTTCAGCCGTGGGGGCGTTATAATGTGACGTTCATTCCCACTATTCGTTAATAAAAGTGTAGTCCACGAGTTGGCGGTTGGTGGCGATGACTAGTTGTCTTCTCTTTAGTCTTACACTGCAAAATTAGGGACGACTAGCGCAGATAGCCCTCGTGTACCTTTCGTGAAATTAAAGGAAAAACAAACAAAAACTTTAACTATTGCTCGCTACCCAATAGGTCATGGCTGGACTAGTTTTCCATACGTCATTAATACTGTCATCACAAATTACTTCATTAGACTCTACAGCCCTCTAGTGTAGTTTGATGTGTTCACATCACTGTGTTCTTATTGGATAGGTAGTAGTGACCAGTGTATTTTACAATTCGCTTATTATTATGTGGTAACTCCTGCCAGAAGAATTGGTAAAACTCTACAGTAATAGTTAGACATTAACACTGGTTCCAGAAATTTGATTAATTTTGTGAAGAGTTGAAAGAAAAGGATATCGAGGTGAGAAAAAATTGAAGCCAAAGTTGTGGAAGATTGGGCACAAACAAACTCGTTCAGTAATCCTACTTGGAGTAATTCGTGTTGACGAGAAACCTACTTGTGGTAAAATTTATCTCAAGATGATTGGCATACCAGTCGTCTCGTGATACAATTCTACTTGGACTTTCCACATGGAATGATAGATTTGTTGGCAAATGCCGAATTCAAAGACGTTATGGCCAATACTCGTTTGAAAATTAGGCTAAGGGAACATAAAAGTATATCTGGAAAAGAAACTCTCCAGTTAGTAATGGAACTAGAATCCATTAATGTCGTAGACAAACTGCTAAGGATATGATATAACACTTACGGAAACATTAGACGAAATAATATTGAAACATCAACTATCCCTAAAGTCAGAAAAACGTGTAGCAGATATAATAAGGAAAAATAAAAAACCCTAAATTCGAGGGCTTTTCCAGAAGAAGTGACAAGAATAATGACGGTTACATAGGAACAATAGATGTAACGGAACGTGCAAATTAAGATTCAAAATGTGCGCGTGGAGCTATTGGCCATAATGCACAAAGCAGTAGGCACGGGCAAGTATGTAAAGGTACTCTACTCGTAATCTCAGAGTCGCGAGTTCGAATCCCAGTGACACCAAACATGCTCGCCCTTCCAGTCGTGGGGTGGCGTTATAATGTGACGGTCAGACCCATTATTCGTTGATAAAAGAGTAACCCAAGAGTTGGTAGTGGGTGGTGATGGCTAGCTGCTTTCCATCGAGTCTTACATTGCTAAATTAGGAACGGCCAGCGCAAATAGTTCTCGTATAGCTTTGCGTAAAATTCAAAACAAATGAAACGAACTTGGTAGGGGTTTAGTTTAGAGATAATGAAGTCTCATGAATTTTCTCTTCAACAGAAACGTTGTGGTTCCTCTTCGTCCCCCACCCCGTGTAAGATTGTTTATCTGTACGTGGGGGTTTTCCTACGTGGAATGACGTAGGGCATCATGTCTGGTGAAAATGCTGAACGAGATAAAGGCGACATAAGGGAAGTAGGTAGGCTAAAAAAGCTGTATGTTTTTAAATTTCTCACAAAGCTACTCAAGGGCTATCTGTGCTAGCCGTCCCTAATTAAGCAGTGTAAGACTAGAGGAAAGGCAGTTAGTCATCACCATCCACCGCCAACTCTTGGGCTACTCTTTTAGCAACGAAAAGTGTGATTGATGGTAACATTATACGCCCCCACGGCTAGGAGGGCGAGCATGTTTAGCGCAACGCGGGCGCGAACCTGCGACCCTCGGATTACGAGTCGCACGCCTTACGCGCTTGGCCATGCCAGGTCCTAAAAAAGCTGAACGGCAGACGAGACAAAACATCATCTCAAACAGCACTATTCGGAGCCTGGGCCGGGACCAATGCCTGAGATTTGTTTGGGAGCGAGGAAGTACCCCGATGAAAACCACTTTCTCGGCTGAATAATCTACCCAGCCGTGCCCGGAAGTAGTTGGAAAGAAAACTAAGATTATTAATACAAACTGCAATAGAACACATGTAGATTAAGGCAAGAATTTGGAAGTGGGTGATTAGATGGTGTCTTGGGGAACTACTCGTTGTGATCTAGTAAAGCAGGGATGAACTTCAGTTTGAACTTGCTTTCACATCTGATGCCCAGAGGTGATGGGGGAAAACTCGAGAGTGGTGGTGGGTGTTCTTCTTCAGCGAATTGTTCTTCATCGGTCTGGGATGATTTGTTTCTTCTTGTAATTTTAGTTTGTGTCTTCTGAGTGCTTGTGAACTGACGCGTCAATAGCTGTAATACGAATGGTCTGAGTCTGGCTGGTGGTTGTATTCCGTGAAGATAGGACTGAGGTCTGGCAGGAGTTATCGCTTGTCTTCTTAATTTGCTGCTAGCAGTGTAAGTTGTTGAAGTTGCATGAATCTGTTCTCGTGTTTATCCTAGCTGGTTCTAGACCTCGCAGTAATTCGGTGGTTGACCGTTGGAAGTTGTCCGTTGATTGTCTGTGTCATCTGGAAGGTTTGTAAGACCACGAGTTGAAGGAACAGCGATGGAACACTGAGATAAATTATATAATAAAACCTACATGTTCCTTTAAGATTTTTGATCAGGTTATATGAGTGTTGCTTTCCATCAGTTCACTAATAACCAAGTAGACAACGTAACCTTAACTTGCCTCAGGCAGTTTAACTGACCTGATTTTGTGAATTAGATATTTTCAGTTAGATCTCAGTCGTAGGAGTTACCAGTTTTCTGTAATATGTAAAATAAAACCTTTATCTTAAATATCCGGGATCTTACTATGTAGACAAAATTGAATTTTTTGTACACGCAGTGGTACTTACGTATTATCGGAGGGGAAGGGCCCATTACAAATCACTTGAATATATTCAAAACATTAATACAATATTAAATGTATACGGTTTATTTACATTAATTTATGTTTTGTTCTTTTTCCACAACAACAAAAACAATAAAAAAAAAATTAAAGCATTAGACTCGTACACAGAAGCAACAATGGTTTCTAGAGGCCAAAAGTACTTTATGTACAATATATAAGAAAAATGTAATTTTATAGCACCAAAACTAGAGTTTTGTAAGTGTTTGTTTTTGAATTTCACACAAAGGTACACCACGGCTATCTGCGCTGGCCCTTTCGAATTTTGCAGTGTAAGGCTAGAAGGAAGGCAGCTAGTTATCACCACCCACCGCCAACTCTTGGCCTACTTACCAACGAATAGTGGGATTGATCGTAACATTAAAATGCTCCCACGACTGAAAGGGAGAGCATGTTTGGTGGGACGGAGATTCGAACCCGTGACCTCGGATTACGAGTCCATTGCCTTAACCACTAGCTATGCCGGTCCGTTTTTAAATGACATCTATAAGCACCACTAAAAAAGGAACAGTAAACGTAGACTATTTTCTACTTGATAACAAACTGTGTTTCTTAATAATTTACCACTGAATACCTTTCATAGCGCTGAGTATTCTATGTTTTCTTCACTTAAAGCGTTTTGAATGAAAACTATAAAATAATATAGAGTGAAACATAGTGTTTTGAATATATACTATAAAATAATATAGAGTGAAACATAGTGTTTTGAATATATACTATAAAATAATATAGAGTGAAACATTGTGTTTTGAATGTATACTATAAAATAGTATGGAGTGAAACATAGTGTTTTGAATGTATACTATAAAATAGTATAGAGTGAAACATAGTGTTTTTTAATATTCACAATAAATATTAAATAGTAAATCACTTACGCTACATATTTAATGTGAGGTACATACATATATATATGTGAAAAAGTACAATACAAAGAAAAATATATTCGCCAAGCTAAACTAGAATACGTTCAAAAAATCTATATGGCTGTATGAAGTCAAGAACACTAAATATTACTAAATCTGTATGGCTGTATGAAGTCAAGAACACTAAATATTACTAAATCTGTATGGCTGTATGAAGTCAAGAACACTAAATATTACTAAATCTATATGGTTGTATGAAATCAAGAACACTAAATATTACTAAATCTATATGGCTGTATGAAATCAAGAACACTAAATATTACTAAATCTATATGGCTGTATGAAGTCAAGAACACCAAATATTACTAAATCTATATGGTTGTATGAAATCAAGAACACTAAATATTACTAAATCTATATGGCTGTATGAAGTCAAGAACACCAAATATTACTAAATCTATATGGCTGTATGAAGTCAAGAACACTAAATATTACTAAATCTGTATGGCTGTATAAGGTCAAGAACACTAAATATTACTAAATCTGAAACTCACCAATAAATTTCAGGATTAGCAAATAGTCTGTTGGTTTGTTAGCAGCAATAACTTCTTATTGTTTCTAATCTTACGTTAACATGATACTACGATCGGCTTGTATGTATTCCAAACATTAGCTTGACCCCATGGATACTACGATTGGCTTGTATGTATTCCAAACATTAGCTTGACCCCATGGATACTACGATTTGCTTGTATGCATCCTAAATGTTGTTGTTGTTTTGAATTAAGCACAAAGCTACACAATGGGCTATCTGTGCTCTGCCCACCACGGGTATCGAAACCCGGATTTTAGCGTGTAAGTCCGCAGACATACCGTTGAGCCACTGGGGGACGCATCCTAAATATCAGTTTGACAAATTATTGAGAAACACTCATAATAACATAAGAATTCTAATAGGAATAATTAGTAACATTTTAAGTGATACCTTATGAGTGCAATAAGGCTGATATCGAGCCCGGCTCCGTCTTTACAGTGGATCGTCGACTGATTGTAATATAAGACATTCATACAGTAGTGCCATCTATTCGTGTAAATTAGTAATAGTTGGTTCCGAAGGGAAATTTTAAATCTCGCGAGCACTGTGACTCGGAAAACTGAATAACTGTTTCCGATAATTATTGAAGAAAAGACTTGTATCTTTTTTATTATTTGGATGTTTTATAAGTTATATCCCGAAACTCAAGTCATATTCATAAGTCATAAAGCCTATTGTGGAGGAATCTTTGGTGTTTTGTGTTTCAAGACTGAGAGATAGAACATGATTTTTAATACGCCTGAATATATTGTGTTTCTTTTATTTGTAAAACTTCCATAAAATTCTACAAAAGTTTCAACACCTTTCTAAAGAGAATGATTGAAGTATTATACGATTTGTCCTCTTCTTGTTCTAAAGCGATTTATAAACTGCTATAGACTCACAATCTATGGGTCCTAGGTTTGAATCCCAGTTGCATTAAACAACTTCGACCTTTCAACCACAGGGTATTATATGTGGACGAACAATCACACTATTCGTTGGTCAAATAGTAGCCCAAGTGTTGGCGGCGGGTGGTGATATCAAGCTACCTTCCCTCTTCTAGCTAAATTAAGGGCATCTAACTCATATAACCCTCATGTAGTCTTGCGCGTAATTCCAAACAATCCAAATCTCATCCATAGAAAATGAAAAAGAAATGTTTTTATGTATTTTATATACTGATAATACAGTCTTTAGTTATTTTTGTAAGTAAAAAGATGGAGAATATTTTGTTTAATAAATTTTGTTTGTTTCAAATATCTACTCAAATTTACAAAGAGTTATTTGTGCTACCTGTTGCTAATTTCCAGCTGAGAAACTAGAAAGAATATAATAAGCGAACAGTTTGTTTGTTTTGAATTTCGTGCAAAGCTACACGAGGGCTATCTGCGTCAGCCGTCCCTAATTTACCACTGTAAGATTAGAGGGAAGGCAGCTAGTCATCACCACCCGCCGCCAACACTTGGGCTATATTTTATTAACGAAAAGTGGGATTGAACGTCATATAATAACACCTCCACGACTGAAAGGACAAGAACTATTGGAGATTCAAACCTGTGACCCACAGATTACAAGTGCCCTAACCACTTGGCCATGCCGGGTCTACTAGTGAACACCACCCAGGAGTAACTCTTGGACTACCGTAACAAATTAATGGGTTTAACTTTAACTCTTTTAACGCATCCGCAGTCTCAAACTGCGTAACAGGAATTTCGTTACCAAGACGTGGAGAATAAACACTTGTATCTTTCAGCCACACACATTCTTTACCCGTAAGTAGCAGTGTTCACAACTGTGTAGAAAAATGGAGGTAGCCGCAATTATGAAACTGTTATTGTTCGACCTTAGTAAGTTCCTTTCCATATGTCCCCCAGGGTCTCAGTGGTATGTCTGAGGACTTACACGCTAAAATCCGAGTTTCGATACCTGTGGTGGGCAGAGCACAGATAGCCCATTGTGCAGCTTTGTGCTTAATTCTAAACAGCTTAATCCTTTACATATAAGGAAAGGCCTGGCATGGCTGTTACGTATTTTTTATGTTTTAAGTTCTTCGTAGATTAAACGCAACAGAAAAACACAGATAACAGCTTGTATAATTTATTACACTAACCTATTAACAAATATAACAGATATAACATAAATTATATAATAACAGTGACAGATATTAAGTTACAACATTCGAAATTAATTACAAAACAAAATAATACTAGTTTCAAACTTCAAAATAAATCACAATACAAAACGGTACTGGCCTGTATCTAATGTAATGATCTAAAATTAAAGTCTCAAATTCCAGTCTAGGGTGTGAATTTCGTCCCACGAAGTAATTTCGAAGCTTAAATGAAGAAGTTCAGAAACAGAGTTCACAGTTCAATAAATTCGCCGACTCTCAGCACAAGCAGTAATTCAGATGTATCGTAGAGATTGACGAAATAAAATCACAGCTTCCGTAAATCTAACTTCAATCACAAATCCAAGTTGAATATTCACAGCAAACACTTAATCTTTCTCAAATAACTAACTCTGTTCTTTTGAAATAAAACTGATGTCTGAATCTCACTCTTTTTCTTCGAATAAAACTAATGACTGAATCTATTTTCTTTTTTCGAATAAAAACTGATGACTGAATCTATCTTCTTTTTTCGAATAAAAACTGATGACTGAATCTCTCTCTTTTTCTTCGAATAAAACTGATGACTGAATCTATCTCGCGTCACCGTCTTTTATACCGATAGGCCTACTTCTCGAACAATCTTGCAATTTCCATACAACTCTAGAGCAATCCGCGCGTGTCCGTTCTTGCACGAGACTACACGTCTAGACGCGAAGTCACCAGCACTCATTTACAAACATATGATTGGTTTACTTAATTCAAGAAAGTTCTAAATATTACCCTAAATGAATAACAAAATATTAGTTTAAACTTCGAAACAATAATATAAATATGGAAAAATGAATAATACAAATGAAAATTCAAACACAACACGACATGTTGTCGTTTACAAAATATTTACACATTTACATAACAATGGCCTAGCGCGTTAAAGCATGCGCTTCGTAATCTGAGAGTCGCGGGTTCGCGCACGAGTCGCGCCAAACATGCTCGCCATCCCAGTCGTGGGGGCGTTATATGTGACGGTCAATCCCACTATTAGTTGGTAAAAGAGTAGCCCAAGAGTTGGCGGTAGGTGGTGATGACTAGCTGCCTTCCCTGTAGTCTTACACTGCTAAATTAGGGACGGCTAGCACAGATAGCACTCGAGTAGCTTTGTGCGAAATTCCAAAACAAACAAACAAACCATATAAGGAAACGGGAATAGTTCTTATCGACTGTCTTAAAATCCGAAAGTGCAGGTTAAAACTGTTCTAATTTTGGGAAGCAAAATGTCAAGCAATAACTTTACTAAATATGGTATTTCAGCAACGACAAAAACATGAATATAAACAGAGTCTGTTAGTTACGATTTAGAAACCATACATCGTAAGTACGCAGACCGCTGGGGGCTTAAAGATTCTTTTCTTTGAAACATCAAATACAAAGCAGTTGTTGTTAATACAATACACGTGGCCAAGTTGGTTAAGGCGCTTAACTTGTAATTTGAGGGTCGCAGGTTCGAATCTTCGTCACACCAAAAATGCTCGCCCTTTTAGCCATAGGGGCGTTATAATGTGATTTCAATCCCACTAGTTGTTGGTAAAAGAGTAGCCCAAGAGTTGGCGGTGGGTGGTGATGACTAACTGCCTTCCTTCTAGTCTTACACTGCTAAATTAGGGACGGTTAGCGCAGATAGCCCTCGTGTAGCTTTTTTTGCGCGAAATTCAAAAACAAACAAACTAAACCATTAATTGCACAGGAGTTTATGTGCGGACACTGAAAACAAAAGTTTGATAACGCTGGTGGGTGGAGCTCAGATTGTCCACTGTTGTGCTTAATTCAAAACAACAAATACCTTCTAATTTACATTTTATATGAACCTTTTTTCTGAATTTTCAAGACAATCCTAGTGACAATGCTCCGTGATCATCATTTGATCTTGTAAACTATGTCTGACCTTAAAAATACAAACATCTAAGATTAAAAACAAATAAAATATATCATACAACAATACTTTTTCTGTGGATTATAAAATATTTTTGAAAACCTATATCCGAAAGTAAAATAAAAATTTTAGAAAAGAAAACAGAATCATTTTTATTTATTTACTATACTTATTTAAATTATCTTATCAACAAATCGATTTTTTCTGTGGATTTCTTCTCCCTGGCGTGAGATATAAAGACAAGAGGACATCTTGTTCTTTATAAACACTCACTTATTGGAATCCTTTGTTAGATTCACTGATATCTCAGATATTCCAACAGGTTGACTCATCATTCATAAAGACTTCTCAAAACTAAACATTTAGCCAAAGATGAATGATCAGAATGGATTACCTTTGACTTGGATTGCTCTCCTTCAGGACCATAGAGATCCCTTCAGTAATTTTTTTTAACTAAATAACATTAATAAGGCTCTTTCTTTACTTAAATATGGAGTTAATCCTCTCTAGTTGTGGGGATTGTATGTTTATACCGTGTCACTGTGATTGAATCCTGTCTTATCAGCATTTACATCACAAATCAATTTGTTATCTGATTTAAACATTTCTCATATAAATTAACGAAGAGTTTTAATGGTATCCTTTAATGTCATTAAATACTCTATGTAAGTGTTCTTGTTATGTGATGGGCCTCAGAGTGCGAGCACAGAAGATCCAATAAAATTGAGTCATCTTCCAAACATTGGTGATACAACTGTGTTACTTGTAGCTTCATGTCTCGCTACTGCTCAATAACTCACGAGTAGAAGTGAAAGGTATTCAAACCACGTTCTCTGATGTTCATCTTCACCAGTGAATGATGGGATTACAAATGCATGGCTTCAAAGGAAGCAGCACTGTTTTTGATGCCAGAGATTTGACATCTCTCTACGAACGAACCTGATGCAAAGTTTCTCCTTTGATTTCAGAAAATTTCTTAGGTTATCCAAATTTTGAAACAAATTCACTGACTACTTTCTTTATTACGATTTATGCTTTTTTTTGTTACAAACAGCGTATATTACCGGACACTTAACGAAATAGTCGCCGTGACTTATTTATTTCCATTGTAAACCTGTTGTACAGGAAAATTAGTAAGAATAACACAATACTACTATAGTGCTCTAACACAATACTACTACAGTTGTTTATGTTCGTTCGTTCGTGAACCCTTTTACAAATGATGCTGTGAGTAAAACTTACACCAATCCTGCATAGGTTTTTGGCACTTAGCTCAACAGAGAGGTTCTTAGCCTTATTCTTGACAGCTACACATACCTCCAGCTGTTGAAAGAGTGTAGAAGGAATAGAGTTTTTTTGTTGTTTTTTATCTAGCAACTGTGAAAGTACCAACTAAAGCCATCAAGTTTATCCATTGGCTAGTGGCTTATTTAGGTAGGGGCTAGAGGAGACTCAGTTCCAGGGCCTATGGTCTTAATTCTATGAAAAGTTACATGAGATGTAGGGCCCACACAACATTAAATCTGATTCTGCCATTGACATATTTTATTTTTCAACATATCAAGCCGTCCTTTAGTCATAATGAATTCACCTCAATATCTATTTGTTTTGGGTTGTATTGTTTCCATTTAGGTCATATACTCCATTTCTGATCCACTGAATAACAGGCTTACTGTTCATATATTTTGCCTTAGATTTCCATTACGTGTTGAGCCATATCTGTTTTCTGTAATCGTCATCTGTAGATGCCCCATTATAGATTTTATTCTATTGCAATTTGGGATGATTACTTCGATTTTCCTGTGTTTTCCTTTTTCGTGGTGTTTGTATTTTTCATTAATGTAATATCTTTGTAATAATACATCAGCATTTCCATGGTAATAATGTAAACTGTTAAACTACCAAATTAAATCCTATACAGGTTCTATTGGTATAGAATTTCCTTTCAGTTACTTAAGGGACAGTAATTTTTTCACTAACTTTGAGAGATATTCATGTTGCCTCATCCAAAATATTTTCAATTTCAACCAATTCAAGATTCCTTGACTTGGCACATGCTCCAATTCCATTACTTTTTTGACCCAAGAAATTCACTTGTCGACAAACAATTCATACCTCTTAAGATTCAGCTGGATTCAGATTGATGACCCTTCATTATTCATCGGCAGTCAAAGATAAACAACGAAACTAAAATGTGATCATCTATCGATTTGACATCATCCACCTATAGGGAATTAATAAACATATTATTTTGTAGAACTTTGATGCGTCGCTGAGTGTACATACATACATTCGTCTAATTTTATGTATATATAAATCTACATAACCACTTTATTTATTTACTTTTTATTCATTTCCACCAAATAATTCCAAGTATTTTTCTTACCTAGTTATTTTTGTAACATTTTCTTTCAAAACTTTTAACACTCAATATTTATTTTTATATTATCCCAATTCTAAAATAATCTTTATTTGCAGCTTACTCGCACGTAAGCTTCTCTGGATCTGTGTTTTACACTTGTTTCTCTGGTATGTTGTTGCGGAATATCGAACAAAGATACTTGAAGGACATTAAGCTAGCGTACCTAATTTTTAAGTGATAGTAAAGAAGTAAGGTAGTTTGTGAATAGTGTCCACCTCCAACTTTTTTGTCTATTCGAATAATATTTCATCGTTACTCCTAGAACGACCTGAGCTTACTTAATACTATCTCATTTATTCTTATCTATATTTTTCCTGTGACAACATGGCGAGAACCACTGATTGAGCTTGTTCATCTCGAACGTTCTACGTTTGATAACCTTTTATGGTAACAAACTTTCTGTTTCATAAATCTTTACATGCTTCTCAGGCATGGACAAGTGGTTACGGTGTTCAACTCGTAAGCTGAGGGGTGAAGGTTCAAATCACCATCGTACCAAATATGTTTGTCCTTTCATCGGTGGAGGCGTTATAATGTGATATTTAATATAACTTTTCTTTGGTAAAAGAGTAGTCTAAGAGTTGGCGGTAGGTGGTTATGAGTTTCCTCAAGTGTTAAACTGCTAAATTAAAGACTCCTAACGCAGATAGCTCTCGTGTTGCTTTAAGTGAAATACAAAAAACAAAATGGAAGCTAAAAACATCTGCTTACCATTCACTGTGAACACAATAAGCAGTCTACAACTGATAGGCCTAGAATTTATAACGAAAATGACAGAAACCGCAAATATTTTGGTTGTTTTCTTTCCTCCTAGCCCCCCAGTGGCTCAGCGGTATGTCTGCGGATTTACACGCTAAAATCCGGGTTTCGATACCCGTGGTGGGCAGAGCACAGATAGCCCATTGTGTAGCTTTGTGCTTAATTCAAAACAACAACAACAACAACATCTCTCCTCCTATATTTGTTGAAGAAAATACAGATATTTTTATTTTGCATGTCTGGTAACTCGAACCCAAAATGAACAAGTTAAGAGACTTGTGGAAACGCGCATCAGCAGTTTAAGTTATTTTAATTACAAATTTAAGCTACTTAGTTGCTAAAGTTTTGCCTGTTTTCAGCGTTTACACTACAGTCAACAATACCTTACTAAAGAACAATTGGCCAAGTCTTTTCTTTAATATTCGCAAAATTTAATGATTGAGCCACGCACTGATCATCTGACATTATAACTCTCTTTATTCAAATACAATACAACTATTTTAGTGAAAAAATATAGCCTATAGCATTGTTTTAATTAACAAACTTTGCGTATTTATATGAACTAATTAACTATATTTCTATACCTGATAGTCACACTGTTCGTGCTTAAAATTTCACTTATGATACATAATTGCAGCGCCCTCGTTTAGTAATGGTTTAAACTACAAACCACTGAATTTTTGGTTCGGTGATGGGTTCTGTGAAAGTAAACATTAATTTGCGGCATTTGTTTTGAATATTTATGGAGAAGTAGAAATGTTATGTTGGAGGCAGATTTATTGTTTTAATAATGGATTCGTGTGTGCAGAATGCATTATTGCCGAAGGACAAAAAATCTGCATTGCTTTTTTGAGTTAAATAGTAACGAGTACATTGGTGCGAAAGTGGCTGCATATCCTGGGGCCAAGCCGATAGAGTGATCAATGAGCTAGCTATTCAGAATGAATCGTTGCATCATGCCTGCGCTGTTTTCTCCGTCGAGCTTAGTGATTCTTGTCTTCCTAATATTACGACTCAGCATCAACGGAACAAGTGCTGAGAAAAACAAATACTGTAAGTAATTAAATAACAATACTAGTTTTTATTTATTATCTGACTTCATATACTTATCTCTGTGTGTGCAACCAAAAAACAAGCTTTTTGTCTTATCGTCCAAGGGTAACAATACGATATCACAGTTGAATTTGCCTGGATCGAGTCCCTGGGAGAGAGAGAGAGAGAATAATCCACCTAATAGAACAACACTGCACATGCGTGGTTTCATATTTAAATTTATTAAATTTTGACTGTTGAGATGAAAGTTTGAGTTATATATCATACTTGTTTTATTAAGTAATGGTATTGCCTGAATAAAGAAAGGACTTTAAAAAAAACAACTTAAAATATACAACTAAAATTAATTCACCAATTACTTAAGATATATGCAATATTTATTACACGCTAAAATCATATTGGGAAGAATTCCGTAACTGTTAACCACTCACTTAAAATAAATGAAATCCAGTTACTGAGACAAAGAAACGTATTAAAAACTCGTGGCAGCTAAGTGCTATTATATTTGTATAATCGATTTTATTACTTCTGAACCAATTCATAATATATGAACTACATAATGGATTTCCATGAACTATTTTTGTGTGGATTTACAACTTTGTTTTTAATAATAATTTAAGGTTGAATATACATAACATATTAAGGAAATGGAAATACACTTTTCAATCGGTCCCATAACAAAAAAATTATCAAAATTAGGAAAATTACTCTCCCACAAGGGGTAGAATGCATAAAATTTAGTACTTTATTAAATGATAGGACTGTTAAATAAGGTATGTACTTCATAAAAATTTAAATATTTGACTTGCTTGTAGAGCTTTTATCTATTGTTATTAGTGTTATTACTGATGTAAGTTATATTCTAATGTTGCAAATTGTTGGATGAAGGAAACGTTGTAAATAGCGGTGTTTATGATTGGCCTAGAATTTTCTAGATATTCATTTTCAAAAGTTCTAGTAAATTTGGAGATGGATTGTAGAGAGAGAATAGTTTTTCAAAAATAGTTTGTTTGTTTGTTTTTGAAATTTCGCACAAAGCTACTCGAGGGCTATCTGTGTTCAAAAATAGTGAGTTCAAAGATATCCAAGAAGATAACAGGTAGAATTATTTCGAGAATTATGTCCTGAATTTAGTAGCATAATACTAGAGATAAAGCAGCTAGTCATCACCACCCACTGCAAACTATTGGGCTACTTCCTTACCAAGTGGTGATTGAGTGTCACATTATAATGCACCTATGGCTGAAAGAGCAAGCATGTTTGGTGTGATGGGGATTCAAACCTGTGATTCTCAGGTTATGGGTTGAGTGCCCTACTCAGCTGACCATGCCAAATTTATCCTCATTGAAACTACCAGAGATGTACAGGGAAAATACAAGTAATCTGAAAAATAATACAGAATGTGAAAAAAATGTGCAAATAGGTTGTAATGACAAAAACTACAGCAGTGCTGTAAGAACAAAAATGGTTTGGTAAAGAAAGACATCAAAGAGGTAGAAAAAACATGAGTGAGAGAATAATAAGTAATATAATAATAAAGGACAATAAGGGAGTTCTTGTTCCATTTAAGCTCTCCTATCAATAAGGGAGTTCTTGTTCCATCTGAGCTGTCCTGTCAATAAGGGAGTTCTTATTCCATCTAAGCTGTCCTATCAGTAAGGGAGTTCTTGTTCCATCTAAGCTGTCCTATCAATTAGGGAGTTCTTGTTCCATCTAAGCTGTCCTATCAATTAGGGAGTTCTTGTTCCATCTAAGCTGTCCTATCAATAAGGGAGTTCTTGTTCCATCTAAGCTGTCCTATCAATAAGGGAGTTCTTGTTCCATCTAAGCTGTCCTATCCATAAAGTTAAACTGTTAAAAAGAACAAAAACTTGTAGCCAGCATTTATCATTCATATATTTATCAAGCTTTCTCAGACTGATTGCGAACACCACATTTGAAGACAACCAATTCTAGAGACCAACTACTTTGTTGGTAAACTAAAGCTATATCTGGTAAAGATGACTTATTTTCTGCCAAAGTTTACATTAGCATCATGTGGTTTTTGCATTTTGATGATTAAATAGGATAAAAAAAATGATAAATCAATAGCATCAGTTGCCTTGGAAATCTTCTCTTAATGCTTTGCTTAGAAATCTTCTCTTAACGGTTACCTTAGAACTCTTCTCTTTACTTTAGAAGTCTTTTCTTATCACTTGCCTTAGAAGTCTTTTCTTATCACTTGCCTTAGAAGTCTTTTCTTAACGCTTGCCTTAGAAGTCTTTTCTTAATACTTCTTTTTTCATGAAAAAAACATTTTCAGAGATGTGAAACTATCCTCATATAACAACCTTTTATTCTTAGACTCATTTTAGTCTTTCTCAAATCATTTCCAAGAGTTTAGTGTCCTTATTAGATTGACAAATAACCTTGACATGACATGATAACCTCCCAAAACTTGTATTGCTGTAGATATAATCAAGAATTCTATTTGTCCTAGTGTTAGGAACAACACTTTGGCTGGATGTTTCAAGAGATTGATCAGTTAGAACATCATGGTGTCTTTGTTTTTTTCGTAAGACTTTTAAGGTTATTCACATCAAACTTGTCCCCTGCTGGTACAGTGATAAGTCTATGGATTTACAGTTCTAAAATCAGGGGTTCTGTTCTCCTTGGTGGTCTTAGCAGATAGCACAATGTGGCTTTGCTATAAGAAAACACATCAAAATTATACTCATAATTCAAACTGTGATATTCACATGCATTACTTTGCATGTATTATAATTAAAAGCCATCTGTTACTTGCTCAACTTGCCAAATAAACCAAATCCATTTGTAAGGCAGTAGCATCCTCACAGCCAACAACACCTAAATCTTTAATGTCATCATCAAATTTATTTAATATTTTACCATTTTTTCATATTTATTATTGATGTAATTGAAGCAAAGGTCCCAACACAGTCATGGGGCCAAGTCATCTTCTTTCTATAGGCCCTACCAGTCATATAAATTAAACCATAGATTAACTTTGAAGGACAATTTCATGGATTCATAGATTTTGTAGGCCTTGGGCACTGTGCCTAATAAATAATATGGCCCCAACAGTTCTGAGGTTCCCTACTTGCAACATTAATCTACTCTGACAGAACTCGTATTTATAATAACCAGCTGTTGTATCTATCAGTTAACTTATTCCCCACACCTACAAGAGACAATATTTTAATGATTCCTTTATGTGGCACATCACAACACAAATTCTTCACTATTGTGTTGCCTACATAAGTTGTAATCTCTTGTAAGAATGTCCAAAACATTATCATGGTAATATTTTTACATTGTGAAACCAAGCTGACTTATCTATCAAAATTACTTCAAGCATCTTTTATCAGACTTTCAAAACTATTCCCACAACTGATGGGTCTGTAATTCCTGGAGGAATTTTTGTCATCTCTCTTGGAAAGAGTTACATTAGTTAACTTCCAATCCTCTGGTGTTTTCCCATTATTCAAGAACTTAGAAAAAATTATAGGGTGCAGCTCACATATCTAATCTATAGCATCTTTCAAAACTATTTGCTAACTATTATGTGGTCCATGTGCTTTATTATTTCCTTAGTAAGCTCAGAATTAATATTTCCATCTGTCATCTCTTCAGAGTAAGGAATATTACTTAATTACAAACAATGTAAAGTTAATAGAACATTTAGAGAACAGGAATTAAATGTATTTATAAGATAATATTCATTTGGAAATGAATGAGGAAAGAAGTTCAACATTTGAGGAAAGTTGTCCATAAGCTTATTGATGGAAAGTTTGCAGTACACTGGTTGACACTGACACTGATTCCACAACTATAACTGTGTGAGATAATTTGTTAGTGAAATATGGTAAATTGCTTCCAGAGGCAAAAAAGGAAGAGAGATTGGTGCAAACAGTTAGTGGGCATAAAGCTTAAGTAAAAGGGAACATGGAAACTTCCCTTTTTGTTGGAAGCTATTTTGTGCCTCATTATATGCATGTAATTGGCATCAAGGAAGAATACATTTTGGAGACTGATTTCATACAGCAATATGGACATCAGATTAGGCTAACTTCATGGTCTCCAACCAGGAAGTCTTTGTATGCTATGAGGCAATTGCTAAACCAAAGGTTGAATATCCAATGCAAACAGAAATAGTAGCAATACCACCAAGAAATGAGTTACTTATATCAGGGGTTAATAGCTGTAACTAAAGACTGGGTATAATGAGACTGAAACACCAGTATGATATGAGGTATTGGTGATTTGAAGAGCTCTCTTGAATATGAAGATAAAGATTTGATGCATAACTTTGCCAAGGAAGAACTCGTGCCAGCTTGTGATAAAGTGAAAGGTAGTTACGCTGTAAGTGCTGACAAAATTAGAGTCCATCAAGTTGAGATGGTGTGGCTGAACATTTCACATCATGAAAGAGGATAAACTTCTTTATAAAATGCCTGTTCAGAGGAGAGGTGATCCAAATCAAAGATAATTCGCCATAATCATATTTGAAAGCACACTGTTCAGAGGAGAGGCAATCCAAATCAAAGATCATTCGCCATAATCATATTTGAAAGCACACTGTTCAGAGGAGAGGCGATCCAAATCAAAGATCATTTGCCACAATCATATTTGAAAGCACACTGTTCAGAGGAGAAGCGATCCAAATCAAAGATCATTTGCCATAATCATATTTGAAAGCACACTGTTCAGAGGAGAGGCGATCCAAATCAAAGATCATTCGCCATAATCATATTTGAAAGCACACTGTTCAGAGGAGAGGTGATCCAAATCAAAGATAATTTGCCATAATCATATTTGAAAGCACATTGTTGAGAGGAGAGGTGATCCAAATCAAAGATCATTTGCCATAATCATATTTGAAAGCACACTGTTGAGAGGAGAGGTGATCCAAATCAAAGATCATTCACCATAATCATATTTGAAAGCACACTGGTAAGAAAATGGCCAACTGGTTAATTTTCAATAAGAACTTGTCAGCATAACCTTAACATTTGGAGGATCTCAGAATTTCTGTCATTACTACTACCAGACAAGTCAGCTATTGACAACAAGCGACAAAGCTCTCTCTCACCTGTATATTGTGGGCTTTGGAAATGAAAACTGCCAAAAAGACTTGATGAATGGAAGATGTGGTACAGTATTTTGTTTTCTGTATCACAATTTAGGATTATTTAAGGGACTTGACAAGATGGGAATGAGGCAGTGTTGTAAACTGCATTTTTAATGTTGTAATTTTGTTGTTTGCCAGAGAGAGCTACAGATCATGAATGATGGTATTAAGGAAGGTTAAACAAAATGTCACTTAAAATCTTGAACCTGTAAACGTTTAGAAGAATCTATTAGAACCAACCATCCACTATTTAAACCCAGCCACTCATCCACTGAAATCAGAGGTCACATTATCTCATTTCATTTTTATATCACATGATCTTTAAGCCTACATTAAAGAAACTCTCCTTATGGCTAAAGACTGCTTAACCCTTAATGATTCACAAAGCTCTTTATACCTAAGATTGTTCTAAATTTCCACATGTAACTGAGCCAGTTTAATATATATAATTTGTTTTATCTGTGTGCTTCCTCTCTTCCTAACAACTAAATAAACTAATAATTACTTTGTTATAATTGTACTAATAATCATTTTTGTAACAATTTTGCTGCTGATATAACAAGTTATTTCAAAATGTTTGAACTTGTAAATAAAATGTTGTGTATTTTGTGAACTGTCTTCCTGTATATTACTGAACCTCAGTCTTCACATCATGAATTAATTGTTGATATGTTAAATAAACCAATTTGTATTTATGTGGACTGACTTTTGAATTATTTTTGTCTGATATTTATGGGATTTTAGAGTCCTTTTTGTTCACCATAGAGTTACTTAAATTAGATGTGTGAATAACATAATGTCACTTCACCATTATAAGATGCTGTGTTTTTTTGGTTTGCTGACCCAAGGTCTGCTGATTAACCTTGAATAGGTAGAACTGTAGGCTACAGTAGAGAGTATGACAAATCAATGAATGCATTACAGCCCTAAGTCTTTTCAACTTTACCCCCTTGGAGAATGAAAAAAAAAAAGAGAGATTTGTAGCATATAATTTAAAAGGACTTACCCACAGAAAACAGTGTTACAACATTATTATTATAGTAAGGAAGGAATAGGAAAAATACTGACTTTACATACAATTTTAAATAAAATACAGTATTTTTATAATATCTTGTGTGTCAGATACACAATAAGTTCTAATAATCTGTTTCTTTTATTAGATCACATATCTACATTATGTGGACAAAAAATATTTCATCCACTATACAAAAAGATCGATGGGGTTGTCCTTACCTCAGAAAGTGAAGATAATCTTAAATGTGTCATCACATTCCAAACAGATTCCATTCTTCAAAAATTCATGTTGCGATTTGACCACCTAGCTCTGGACTGTAATGACCATCTCTTTGTTTATGATGGAGACAATGCCTATGGCACCCACAAGGTAATTCATTTTAAGTAATTTTAACATGAGCAGTGTATCATACTGACAAGTTCCCGTGATAGAAATCTTTACTTTTGAGATTGCAAGCTTTCTTCAAGTGTAATTAGGTTTAGAAACAGAGTATTTGAACTTTTCTTGTTAGGTATATATTTTGAAATAAAAATAAATTGTACTTAATGGTATTTTTTGTTAATTTTAACTTATTTTGGTAACTAAATTGTTTTGTGCTCAGATGTATCACTTTGTTCATATCTGTTTAGGTATTGATACTGAAGTGTGAAACACTTTGTCTAACATTCACTAACTGATCTCTCACTGTTGATGTTTTACTGTTAGCTAACTTCGATGATATAGGTTTATATATTTGTATATCAGTGATTTTTCTTTCCTTTTAGGCCCACCTGTCCTGCCGAAGCACCAAGCGTAATGTGGGCACTATTTTCACTCAGAGCAACTTTGTCACTTTGAAATATATTACAGACAAGTGGAGCAAATTGGGGAATGGTTTCAAGTTAATCATAACTGCCTTCAAAACATCTCGTATGATACTGTAAATTATCTTCTCTTTTTTTCTTCAGCTATCTTTAAGATCTGCTTTGGGAAAATATTCGTGGCATAATACATTTGTTTTTACATTTTGAATCTGTTGATTTCTTTCAGTGCCAAATACATGTAAAAAGAGTAACCATCAAATTAACTAAATAAATTTCAAAATATATTCCATAGAGTTAGATATTGTTTGCATTTCAAAGTATTAAAATCAGAGTTACATGTAACAAAAAATGACATGGTGGTCTTGAAATAGTTTATTTAGCTTATTTAATTTCTTCAGCTGTAGGATGTCAAGATTTTCAGTGTTTGAACACTTTCTGTATATCTGAGGATTTAACTTGTGACAACATTAACCATTGTGGCGATAACAGTGATGAAACCAGTTTGGCTTTTTGTCCAAGTAAGTTTGTAAATATTAATTTATTTGTCAGACTCAGAAATGAATCTTAGATTAGGTAAACTCATGGCTAATGTTAATTTTCCTCTTACATAAAAAAATGATTTGTTATCAACATAAGAGTTGTTGCTCAGAAAAATCTAACAAATTATAAAGGGTAAAATATGTTATTTTTCAATTGTTAGAATTAGTTTCAGTTTCTTTAATTTTAAAACAATATTATATTTAGTAACCACCAGGGGCATAGATATTTTACACCCGATGGGGGGGAATATGATTTTTGTAACCACTTATGTGGACTGTTCAATTTGCAACTTGGTAATCTCTGATTATGTGAACCTGAAAGCTGTAAACATGCAGTCACAAAGTAACCTTGTAACCACAATACTTCAAGGTTTGTATAAATGAGATGTTGTGAACAGTTTTCAAAATGTTAATAGAATAAAGACAAATGTGTCACAACTTAACTGTCACATGAATTTATTCCTGCACACTGCACAGTATAAAATATGGCCATTATACTTGACAAGGTTACTAATAACTTTCATTGCATGAATTACGTTTTCAAATATAAATAAAATTAGTAATGACCCTTGATAAGTTTATATCTACTGAAAAACTGTTCATGTTGTTTGATAAAAATAATTAAAACGTCTTTGCGAACTCTTGAAAATTACACATCAATAAAGTATAGCACATAGTTATTCATACTTTTCATTGAAGTAAGGTTCATTTAGTCCTCTAGTCTACGTGTTCTGAAACATAGACCTTTATGGTGATTTGTTTATGAATTCTTTCATAAGCTCTTCTATATTTATCTTGTCGACCTCGTCTTTGTTAGTATGACAAATAATCCCACATGGTTTATGCGGCACTAAGACATAGTTGACCTTAACCACGCCTTCAACCGTCTTAATGCAGAAAAGCTGCGTTCACATTCGCAGCTGGATACTGGACATACAAGCATCATGTTACAGTAAGCATTCTTTGCACCTTTCAGAGATACTACTTTTGTTGTTCCTTTGAACATGGGCAACTGAAACTCGAGCCGATGTGCAGAGATTTCTGGATAGAAGTTTATAACTAAGTTTTCAATCTTGCCAGATGTGATCATGTTCTCAAGTGCCAGATATTGCTTGAAGTCATTGTAGTCTGCATTGAATCTAGTGGTCAAATGTTCTGTGACTGTGTCCACAAATTCAAAATATTGTCTTCTGTAGTAATCTCTAGCTGTTGCAGAATGGTGTGCTGAGCCATCACCTGTGATTCTTCTGGGGGATCTGTGAATGTGTGATACTTCAATAGACACCAGATCTAGGGAAGTTACCTTATTGTCAGCTTCATCAAATATCTTGTTGTAATTTTCCTCTTTTTGCACTACCCGCAATTGCTCAAATGTCATTGTAGATGTTTCAATAATGCCAGATACTGCCACTGATTTTGCTTGGAATGCACAGTTTAGTTCCTCTAATGCAGCTAATGGATGCTGAGCTATGAACAATCCTAAAACTGTCTTTCCTTTGTCAAATCTGTCCAACAGACCTCGTGTTTTCACTCTTACATCTTATTTTTCATTTGCTAATTCAGACAAAGAATCAACAATGCCACTGTAGTGATCATTAGCACATGTAATTCCAGATAGGTGGCACAACCAGTGTGTTGGGCACAGTGGGCGGATGTATTTAACTGGACCATTGTGGCTGTTTGACGATACAATATTTTCAAAGATTGTCTTGTATTTGCCTGACCTCTGAAGCAAGACACCAAGTTCGTGTACCAACTGGATAGAATCTTGAACACATTTACAAGCTTCAACTGCATGTTGCATTATTAAATTAGCCTTGTTTGCTCTGCAGTTAGAAAACAAAGCTGATGGTTGCTTCTCTTTTATTTTTGTCTGGCATCCACTGTATGCACCACTCATGTTAGCGGCTCCATCATTAGTTTGTGCTCTTAATCCTGACAGTGGTAAATTGAGTCTAGTCAGTATGTCAAGTATTGTCGAGGATATTGTTTCACCAGTTGTATTGGAAACACTGTACAAACCAAGAAGTGTCTCATGGACATCAAGGTTTTCATCTACTCCAGTCACTGGAGTTACATCAAGTGAACCTTCTGGAGATATAGCAAATCTGTGCTGAGAGGAGGATTGGTGTTTGTTGAATTTCTGTTTTCCTTTTTTCTGGTTGCAAAAACCAATGGATATGAAGGTATATTCCACTGGCCTCTATTTTTCGCCTTGGCATAGTGAAAGCATATGACTTTTTGAGTCTGATTGTTGAAGTGCGGCCATCAAACCACTTGCCCTGGAAGTTGGTATTTTGAGATTTTGCTTTCTGTTGTGGTATTAGTTGTGCATCTGGATGATATGGCTTTCCACACTGTATCTGTGGAGTGTCAGATTTTTCATAACTGCACAAACTTGTTTCACTATCTGGTGGTTCATGATGAGCAATAGTTGCACGAGCATTTTCAGACTTGTCCTCTGATGAACATTGTATTTCCTCTGTATGGCAAGATTCTATTCCTTTGCTTGAGGTTGTTGGATTATCTACATCTGTATTGTCACTTGTAGTAATAGTAACTGGCTTCTAGAACTGTCTAATATTGGAAAGTTTCAGATGCTTGCTTGTCATAATTGGAATCTGTTTCCCAGATGACTCAACAGGCTAAAATACAGTCTTTATTGAAAAACTTTAATGTACAACGAACGAAGATAGAACAGAATGGAAGTAGAACTGAACTGTACAATGTATTTAAGTCGAATGCGTGAACCTCACAGTGACTACCGAGCCGACTGAGTGGAGGTGGTGATGTAGGGCACAGCTGGATCCAAGCAGCCTGAACCTGTCGTTAACTGTACACTAAACATACACTATAGTTTAACTGTACACTACATACAAGACGTAGGTAGATTCTGTGATGGTGCTTGCAAGCCTTGCGTGTATACTTAGGCCTACTGACTGATACTTATGAACTATCGCTTAGATCGAAAGCTTAGAAACATGCCTATATTAAAGATGTACATTTCAGCTACTGAAAAAGCCTACATCTCGGCCTAATTATGTAATTTGATTAAGAAGATCACGAGAATCACAAGAACAAACACACAATTTGTTGGCCTGTGATGCAATAAAACAATTCATCAGACCAAACTGTAGGGGGGTGATGATTGTATTCACTATAAATCATTCCTAAAATGAAGGTGGGGATGTATCCCACCCAGGATCTACGCCTCTGGTTTCCAGTGTTTTTTATTTGTATATGCTCCTTAGGAAGTTATTTCATGTCTTGGACTTTCGATTAAAAAATACAGCTCTTGATGTCTAGACTTCTAATTGCTATAGGAATGTGTCTTTCATTTGTATAAGAAAATCTGGCACTATTATAACATGTGTGATATACATGGATAGTGTCACTGTTGTAACTTTTGTCTACTTGTAACTAGCACCAGTTACTATAAGTAATACTTATTAAAATAATCATTACATAATGTTTTGTGGAAAATATAATCAGAATAAGTTCCAGCATTCAATACTAATGTAATTATAACCTACATTTAAAGTACTACTTTGGAAAACATAACTCAGTAACTTATTAATATTGTGTGATGAACAGATATAAATCATTTAGCAATAAATTATGTTTTAGTGAATCATTAGAATGGTAATGATGGTAGTATCTATGGAGACAGCAGGTTAAATTGTAAATAGATTTGTAGACCACATGTTATAGGGTAAATGTATTTTGTAGACCTCATGCTATAGTGTAAAGATATTTGTAGACCACATGCTATAGTGTAAAGATATTTATAGACCACATGTTATAGTGTAAAGATATTTTTAGACCACATGCTACAGTGTAATTATATTTGTAGACCACATGTTACAGTGTAAATTTATTTGTAGACCACATGCTACAGTGTAAATTTATTTGTAGACCACATGTTACAGTGTAAATATATTTGTAGGCCACATGCTATAGTAGCATTGCAAACCTTATCTATATGAGAAGAGATTAAAACTCAATTTCAAGTGTATGTCTCTTTTTCACAAAAATGGTTAAATTATTCCTGTCATGAAGTGTTTGTATTTGGCCTATTGAAAAAAGCATTCATGAGGTTACATGATGGCTTACATAAACAGTGTTTGTTCCAGTTTTGTGATCTCGGTATGGAGCAGAACACATTATGAACTTAGGATGTGGTGAGAAACAGTGCAGTCAGATTAATATTATTATCCAACTTTTAGTGCTTAAAGTTCTAAGCAAGTGAATCGATAAAGAATCAGAGTTGAACAGCATACTAGGACTATTACTAACGTCTTATGACAAGAAAAATTAATAATAATCAGATATGTCAGTTATAAAAAGGCATTCACACTGTTTATAAATATGTAAACTTCACTGTCAGAAACTTTAGTATAAATACAAGTTCTGTTTTAAATTCTAATTATCATTTTCTAATTCTTAGATGAGCCTGCTGAAAACTTGATTCTAGGAATTGGAGTTACAGTTTTCATATCCATCATTGTCAGCTCAGTTGTTATATGTTTTCTGTGTGTGGTAGGCATCGTGGTGTGTATCTGTCAGAGACAAAGACAGTCAGACCATGACCCACTGGCACCACACTATCCAGGATACAATAGTAAGTGTAGTATAACAGACCCTTGAGATAGATTAATAAGAAATGATGGTAAAGTTTGTGGTGTAAGCAAAATAATGGTTTAAAATTCTTCAATGAAATTTGAACTTTTGATGGTTAAATGTAGATTTCATCTTCAAGGAATGTGTCACATACTCTGCTGTCAAAGCTTTGATCACAGAATTTCTCTCTTGTTTCTAAGCATATTTTAAAGGATGATGCAACACATTTCTCTGAAGTTTTCAATTGTTTTGATTTCTGCTTTTAGTTAACTTTGTTATATGAAATTGAACTAATTCAAATATAACATTGTAGACACCAAGGAATCATTTGAACCTTCAAGACTACCTATTTCTGAGTAAAAGTTAAAATGTGAATCCACCTTCTAATTCTCAAAAAAAAATTCATTACCCTCGAATAATGCTAATGACAACTTACCACGTAATATAACTGTGCTATGGGGAAACAAAAACAGGCTAAAGTGGAACTCAGCCTGTTTTTTTCTAAATCATAAACTTATGTCCTGTAATGCAGTTATTTTTGGGTTGCAGCACAAAGAAATGGAAAGCCTTCTTAATCTTTCAATTCCCCAAATAATCTCATCTTAAAGTCACTGTTTGCCCTCCTTTTCTCAAGAACAAATATGTTAAGAGATCTTAATTTCTCTATCAGAGAACCCTGGAATTATCTACTTATCCCTCTTCTAAATCTTCTGTATAATAATAGTATCATTTTTCAGGCAAGGAAACTGAAACTACACACAGTATTCTAAGTAAGGTTAGCTAACTAGTGATTTGTATGAAGATCTAATTTCCTCTTTTGATTTGTTACAAGTATGTCTATTAGGCAGGTGGCAGCACTGCCTGGGTTGTTCAAATGATATTTTAGATATCTCTTCAATAGGTTACCATAACTTTACATTACTTTGCAGTGCTTACATTTTTAAAAAAATATCTATCCAAACACTGACTCAAATTTTATGAATGTATGTAAAGAGCAGAGCAAAAAATTTGAATTTTTGGTTCTTTTCCATTGCTTTTTTATTATTATTATATGATAACCAAAACAATGATGTAAACCAGTTGTTTCACTGAGGTTATGTACCTTTAAATAGAGTATCTGCTTTTGCAAGTGTTATTAACCCTTTCACAACCTGGTCGTGGGTCAAACGCCATGTCATCATGCTTGTTGACTTGCATTCAAAATTTTGTCAATCTACTGTTTTATAAATTTATGTCAGTAAGTTTGGAATCAAATTATAGATTGTAATTCAGCTTTTAATATCATATGAGTTAATTTATTAATTTAAAAGTACATATCAAAAGAACACACATAAATATAGATTTTAGTGAGTCACATGGTATGATGAACACAGAGCTGGTTAAAATTAGATGATTGTCGCGTCAAAATACCAAGTCGATAGTTATGAACAAATTAAGAACTTAAATTATTAATATTAACGTGCCAGAATATAAAATAAGAACCTCGTATCTTTTTATTTTAATAATACATGGCACATGTACTTCATCAAACTGAAGCCCATTTCACCTTTTTTAATTTTTAGAAATAGTTCCGTCACTAGCGATGACACATTAAGAGAGACCTTGCTTTTACAGCTTGACAACTCTTCCATGTTCGCACTCTGTCAACTTTTTAGTCTTTGCCATGTTTTTACCCAATGTAACACAGGAGATGTCAGTGGGAGATGTTGACAACGCTAATACTTGAACACAAATGACTGAATTTTGTTACATGTTTATCGATTAACACTTTGTTTCAGTATGTTCTTACTCTTTTGACCAGCTAGTATTTAGGCTAATTTCATAATGTTTACATTTTATGCTGTTAAATGCTAAAAATGTTTTTTTATTTTCATTTTCCCTTTTCTTATTTTCATCTTTCAAAGCTCTACACAAATAAGTAGTTGAGTCTAACAACACAAAATGCATATTTTTTCTTTATGTTCATTGGCCTTAAGATTTTGACCAGCAGTGTTTGTATAACCTAATAAAACATTTTGTTTCATGTCAACCACATTTGAAATTTTATAAGGCTTAGCAACCTATGTTTAGCAGCGACTAAGTACAAATGTCATGGTGAGAAAGATAACTGTTTACTTCATTTCTTGATTTATTGTTCTATGTTTCAGTAAAAATAAGTTTAATCATTTATTTTCAAATAGTAATAATTTATATATATATATATAATGTATGATAATTAAAATGTGAATGTATATTTCAAAATATAGACCACTAAAACATAACCAAGATAGGGAAGACGAAAGGTCAGTCTTATATACTGGATAATTAACAAGTGTAAACATAACCAAAACATAGAAGACTAAAGGTCAGTCTTCTATTACTGGATAATTAACAAGTGTGAACATAACCAAGACAGGGAAGAACAAAGGTCAGTCTTATATTACTGGATAAATAACAAGTGTAAACATAACCAAAACAAAGAAGACTAAAGGTCAGTCTTATATTACTGGATAATTAACAAGTGTGAACATAACCAAAACATAGAAGACAAAAGGTAAGTTTATACTACCTAATAATTAACAAGTGTGAGAATAACGAAGACAGGGAAGAACAAAGGTCAGTCTTATATCACTGGATAATTAACAAGTGTAAACCTAACCAAAACATAGAAGACTAAAGGTCAGTCTTATATTACTGGATAATTAACAAGTGTAAACATTACCAAAACATAGTTGACTAAAGGTCAGTGATATATTACTGGATAATTAACAAGTGTAAACATAACTAAAACATAGAAGACTCAAGGTCAGTCTTATATCACTGGATAATTAACAAGTGTAAACATAACCAAAACATAGAAGACTAAAGGTCAGTCTTAGAGTACTTAATAATTAACAAGTGTGAGCATAACCAAGACAGGGAAGAACAAAGGTCAGTCTTATACCACTTAATAATTAACAAGTGTGAAAATAACCAAGATAGGGAAGAACAAAGGTCAATCTTATATTACTGGATAATTAACAAGTGTAAACACAACCAAGACAGAGAAGAACAAAGGTCAGTCTTATACTACTTAATAATTAACAAGTGTAAACATAACCAAAACATAGAAGACTAAAGGTCAGTCTTGTATTACTGGATAATTAACAAGTGTAAACAAAACCAAAACATAAAAGACTAAAGGTCAGTCTTACATTACTGGACAGTTAACAAGTGTAAACATAACCAAGACAGGGAAGAATAAAGGTCAGTCTTATATTACTGGATAATTAAGAAGTGTAAACATAACGAAAACATAGAAGACTAGAGGTCAGTCTTATATTACTGGATAATTAACAAGTGTAAACATAACCAAGATAAGGAAGAATAAAGGTCAGTCTTATATTACTGGATAATTAACAAGTGTAAACATAACGAAAACATAGAAGACTAAAGGTCAGTCTTATATTACTGGATAATTAACAAGTGTAAACATAACCAAGACAGGGAAGAACAAAGGTCAGTCTTATACTACTTAATAATTAACAAGTGTGAGCATAACCAAGAAAGGGAAGAATAAAGGTCAGTCTTATACTACCGGATAATTAACAATTGTAAACATAACCAAAACATAGAAAACTAAAGGTGAATCTTATATTACTGGATAATTAACAAGTGTGAACATAACTAAAACATAGAAGACTAAAGGTCAGTCTTATATTACTGGATAATTAACAAGTGTAAACATAACCAAGACAGGGAAGAACAAATGTCAGTCTTATATTACTGGATAATTAACAAATGTAAACATAACCAAAACATAGAAAACTAAAGGTGAGTCTTATATTACTGGATAATTAACAAGTGTGAACATAACCAAAACATAGAAGACTAAAGGTCAGTCTTATAACACTTAATAATTAACAAGTGTGAGCAGAACCAAGACAGGGAAGAAGAAAGGTCAGTCTTATACTACTTAATAATTAACAAGTGTAAACATAACTAAGATAGGGAAGAACAAAGGTCAGTCTTATAGTACTTAATAATTAACAAGTGTGTTCATAACCAAGACAGGGAAGAACAAAGGTCAGTCTAAAACTACTGAAAATTAACAAGAGTAAACATGACCAAGACAGGGAAGAACAAAGGTCAGTCCTATACAACTTAAAAATTAACAAGTGTGAGCATAACCAAGACAGGGAAGAACAAAGGTCAGTCTAATATTACTGGATAATTAACAACTGTAAACCTAACCAAAACGTAGAAGACTAAAGGTCAGTCTTACATTACTGGATAATTAACAAGTGTAAACATAACCAAAACATATAAGACTAAAGGTCAGTGATATATTACTGGATAATTAACAAGTGTAAACATAACCAAAACATAGAAGACTAAAGGTCAGTCTTATATTACTGGATAATTAACAAGTGTAAACATAACCAAGACAAGGAAGAACAAAGGTCAGTCTAATATTACTGGATAATTAACAACTGTAAACGTAACCAAAACATAGAAGACTAAAGGGCAGTCTTATACTACTTAATAATTAACAAGTGTGAACATAACCAAGACAGGGAAGTACAAAGGTCAGTCTTATATTACTGGATAATTAAAGAGTGTGAGCATAACCAAGACGGAAGAACAAATGTCAGTCTTATATTACTGGATAATTAACAAGTGTAAACATAACCAAGATAGGGAATAATAAAGGTCAGTATTATTATACTGGATAATTAAAAAGTGTAAACATAACCAAAACATAGAAGACTAAATCTCAGTCTTATATTACTTGATAATTAACAAGTGTAAACATAACCAAAACATAGAAAACTAAAGGTCAGTTTTATACTACTAAATATATAACAAGTGTGAGCACAACCAAGACAGGGAAAAACAAACGTCAGTCTTACACTACTTAATAATTAGCAAGTGTAAACATAACCAAGACAGGGAAGAACAAAGGTCAGTCTTATACTACTTCATAATTTACAAGTGTAAAAATAACCAAGTCAGGGAAGAACAAAGGTTAGTCTCATGTTACTTGATAATTAACAAGTGTAAACATAACCAAAACATGGAAGACTAAAGGTCAGTCTTATACTACTTAATAATTAACAAGTGTGAGCACAACCAAGACAGGGAAGAACAAAGGTCAGTTTTGTATTACTGGATAATTAAGAAGTGTGAGCAAAACCAAGACAGGGAAGAACAAAGGTTAGTCTCATGTTACTTGATAATTAACAGGTGTAAACATAACCAAAACATAGAAGACTGAAGGTCAGTCTTATACTACTTAATAATTAACAAGTGTGAGTACAACCAAGACAGGAAAGAACAAAGGTCAGTATTATACTACTTAATAATTAACAAGTGTAAACATAACCAAGACAGGGAAGAACAAAGGTCTGTCTTATATTACTGGATAATTGACAAGTTTGAGCATAACCAAGACAGGGAAGAACAAAGGTCAGTCTTATATTACTGGATAATTAACAAGTTTAGCATAACCAAGACAAAAAAGAACAAAGGTCAGTCTCATATTGCTTGACAATTAAGAAGTGTAAACATAACCAAAACATAGAAGACTAAAGGTCAGTGTTATATTACTGGATAATTAACAAATGTAAACATAACCAAGACAGGGAAGAACAAAGGTCAGTCTTTTATTACTGGATAATTAAGAAGTGTAAACATAACGAAGACAGGGAAGAACAAAGGTCAGTCTTATATTACTGGATAATTAACAAGTGTAAACATAACCAAAACATAGAAGACTTGAGGTCAGTCTTATATTACTGGATAATTAACAAGTGTAAACATAACCAAGATAGGGAAGAACAAAGGTCAGTCTTATATTACTGGATAATTAACAAGTGTAAGCATAACCAAGACAGGGAAGAACAAAGGTCAGTCTTATATTACTGGATAATTAACAAATGTAAACATAACCAAGACAGGGAAGAACAAAAGTCAGTCTTATACTACTGGATAATTAACAAGAATAAACATAACCAAAACATAGAAGACTAAAGGTCAGTCTTATATTACTGGATAATTAACAAGTGTGAACATAACCAAAACATAGAAGACTAAAGGTCAGTCTTTTATTACTGGATAATTAACAAGTGTAAACATAACCAAAACATATAAGACTAAAGGTCAGTCTTATACTACTTAATAATTAACAAGTGTGAGCATAACCAAGACAGGGAAGAACAAAGGTCTGTCTTATATTACTGATAATTAACAAGTTTAGCATAACCAAGACAAAAAAGATTAAAGGTCAGTTTTATACTACTTAATAATTAACAAGTGTAAACATAACCAAGACAGGGAAGAACAAAGGTCAGTCTTATATTACTGGATAATTAACAAGTTTGAGCATAACCAAGACAGGGAAGAACAAAGGTTAGTCTTATATTACTGGATAATTAACAAGTGTAAACATAACCAAAACATAGAAGACTAAAGGTCAGTCTTATATTACTGGATAATTAACAAGTGTAAACATAACCAAAACATAGAAGACTAAAGGTCAGTCTTATACTACTTAATAATTAACAAGTGTGAGCAGAACCAATACAGGGAAGAACAAAGGTCAGTCTTATATTACTGGATAATTAACAAGTGTGACCATAACCAAGACAGGGAAGAACAATGGTCAGTCTTATATTACTGGATCATTAACAAATGTAAACATTACCAAGATATGGAAAAATAAAGGTCAGTCTTATATTATTGGATAATTAAAAAGTGTAAACATAACCAAAACACAGAAGACTAAAGGTCAATTTTATATTACTGGATAATTAACAAGGGTAAATATAACCAAAACATAGTAGACTAAAGGTCAATCTTATACTTCTAAATATATAACAAGTGTGAGCACAACAAAGACAGTGAAGAACAAACGTCAGTCTTATACTACTTAATAATTAACAAGTGTGAACATAACCAAGACAGGGAAGTACAAAGGTCAGTCTTATATTACTGGATAATTAAAGAGTGTGAGCATAACCAAGACGGAAGAACAAATGTCAGTCTTATATTACTGGATAATTAACAAGTGTAAACATAACCAAGATAGGGAATAATAAAGGTCAGTATTATTATACTGGATAATTAAAAAGTGTAAACATAACCAAAACATAGAAGACTAAATCTCAGTCTTATATTACTTGATAATTAACAAGTGTAAACATAACCAAAACATAGAAAACTAAAGGTCAGTTTTATACTACTAAATATATAACAAGTGTGAGCACAACCAAGACAGGGAAAAACAAACGTCAGTCTTACACTACTTAATAATTAGCAAGTGTAAACATAACCAAGACAGGGAAGAACAAAGGTCAGTCTTATACTACTTCATAATTTACAAGTGTAAAAATAACCAAGTCAGGGAAGAACAAAGGTTAGTCTCATGTTACTTGATAATTAACAAGTGTAAACATAACCAAAACATGGAAGACTAAAGGTCAGTCTTATACTACTTAATAATTAACAAGTGTGAGCACAACCAAGACAGGGAAGAACAAAGGTCAGTTTTGTATTACTGGATAATTAAGAAGTGTGAGCAAAACCAAGACAGGGAAGAACAAAGATCAGTCTTATTTTACTGGATAATTAACATGTGTAAACATCACCAAGACAGGGAAGAACAAAGGTCAGTCTTTTATTACTGGATAATTAACAAATGTAAACATAAACAAGAGAGGGAAGAACAAAGGTTAGTCTTAATTTACTTGATAATTAACAGGTGTAAACATAACCAAAACATAGAAGACTGAAGGTCAGTCTTATACTACTTAATAATTAACAAGTGTGAGTACAACCAAGACAGGGAAGAACAAAGGTCAGTATTATACTACTTAATAATTAACAAGTGTAAACATAACCAAGACAGGGAAGAACAAAGGTCAGTCTTATATTACTGGATAATTAACAAGTTTGAGCATAACCAAGACAGGGAAGAACAAAGGTCAGTCTTATATTACTGGATAATTAACAAGTTTAGCATAACCAAGACAAAAAAGAACAAAGGTCAGTCTCATATTGCTTGACAATTAACAAGTGTAAACATAACCAAAACATAGAAGACTAAAGGTCAGTCTTATATTATTGGATAATTAACAAGTGTAAACATAACCAAGACAGGGAAGAACAAAGGTCAGTCTTTTATTACTGGATAATTAAGAAGTGTAAACATAACGAAGACAGGGAAGAACAAAGGTCAGTCTTATATTACTGGATAATTAACAAGTGTAAACATAACCAAGACAGGGAAGAACAAAGGTCAGTCTTATATTACTGGATAATTAACAAATGTAAACATAACCAAGACAGGGAAGAACAAAGGTCAGTCTTATATTACTTAATAATTAACAAGTGTAAACATAACCAAGACAGGGAAGAACAAAGGTCAGTCTTATATTACTGGATAATTAACAAGTGTGAGCATAACCAAGACAGAGAAGAATAAAGGTCAGTCTTATACTACTTAATAATTAACAAGTGTAAGCAGAACCAATACAGGGAAGAACAAACGTCAGTCTCATACGACTTAATAATTAACAAGTGTAAACATAACCAAGACAGGGAAGAACAAAGGTCAGTCTTATATTACTGGATAATTAACAAGTGTAAACATAACCAAAACATAGAAGACTAAAGGTCAGTCTTATACTACTTAATAATTAACAAGTGTGAGCACAACCAAGACAGGGAAGAACAAAGGTCAGTCTTGTATTACTGGATAATTAACAAGTGTGAGCATAACCAAGACAGGGAAGAACAAAGGTCAGTCTTATATTACTGGATAATTAACATGTGTAAACATAACCAAGACAGGGAAGAACAAAGGTCAGTCTTTTATTACTGGATAATTAACAAATGTAAACATAAACAAGAGAGGGAAGAACAAAGGTTAGTCTTAATTTACTTGATAATTAACAGGTGTAAACATAACCAAAACATAGAAGACTGAAGGTCAGTCTTATACTACTTAATAATTAACAAGTGTGAGTACAACCAAGACAGGAAAGAACAAAGGTCAGTATTATACTACTTAATAATTAACAAGTGTAAACATAACCAAGACAGGGAAGAACAAAGGTCAGTCTTATATTACTGGATAATTAACAAGTTTGAGCATAACCAAGACAGGGAAGAACAAAGGTCAGTCTTATATTACTGGATAATTAACAAGTTTAGCATAACCAAGACAAAAAAGAACAAAGGTCAGTCTCATATTGCTTGACAATTAAGAAGTGTAAACATAACCAAAACATAGAAGACTAAAGGTCAGTGTTATATTACTGGATAATTAACAAATGTAAACATAACCAAGACAGGGAAGAACAAAGGTCAGTCTTTTATTACTGGATAATTAAGAAGTGTAAACATGACGAAGACAGGGAAGAACAAAGGTCAGTCTTATATTACTGGATAATTAACAAGTGTAAACATAACCAAAAGATAGAAGACTTGAGGTCAGTCTTATATTACTGGATAATTAACAAGTGTAAACATAACCAAGATAGGGAAGAACAAAGGTCAGTCTTATATTACTGGATAATTAACAAATGTAAACATAACCAAGACAGGGAAGAACAAAGGTCAGTCTTATATTACTAAATAATTAACAAATGTAAACATAACCAAGACAGGGAAGAACAAAAGTCAGTCTTATACAACTGGATAATTAACAAGAATAAACATAACGAAAACATAGAAGACTAAAGGTCAGTCTTATATTACTGGAAAATTAAGAAGTGTGAACATAACCAAAACATAGAAGACTAAAGGTCAGTCTTTAATTACTGAATAATGAAGAAGTGTAAACATAACCAAAACATATGAGATTTAAGGTCATTCTTATACTACTTAATAATTAACAAGTGTGAGCACAACCAAGATATGGAAGAACAAAGGTCTGTCTTATATTACTGGATAATTAACAAGTTTAGCATAACCAAGACAAAAAAGATTAAAGGTCAGTTTTATACTACTTAATAATTAACAAGTGTAAACATAACCAAGACAGGGAAGAACAAAGGTCTGTCTTATATTACTGGATAATTGACAAGTTTGAGCATAACCAAGTCAGGGAAGAACAAAGGTTAGTCTCATGTTACTTGATAATTAACAAGTGTAAACATAACCAAAACATAGAAGACTAAAGGTCAGTCTTATATTACTGGATAATTAACAAGTGTAAACGTAACCAAAACATAGAAGACTAAAGGTCCGTCTTATACCACTTAATAATTAACAAGTGTGTGCACAACCAATACAGGGAAGAACAAAGGTCAGTCTTATATTACTGGATAATTAACAGGTGTGACCATAACCAAGACAGGGAAGAACAATGGTCAGTCTTATATTACTGGATCATTAACAAATGTAAACATTACCAAGATATGGAAAAATAAAGGTCAGTCTTATATTATTGGATAATTAAAAAGTGTAAACATAACCAAAACACAGAAGACTAAAGGTCAATTTTATATTACTGGATAATTAACAAGGGTAAATATAACCAAAACATAGTAGACTAAAGGTCAATCTTATACTTCTAAATATATAACAAGTGTGAGCACAACAAAGACAGGGAAGAACAAACGTCAGTCTTATACTACTTAATAATTAACAAGTCTAAACATAACCAAGACAGGGAAGAACAAAGGTCAGTCTTTTATTACTGGATAATTAACAAGTGTGAGCATAACCAAGACAAGGAAGAACAAAGGTCCGTCTTATATTACTGGATAATTAACAAGTGTAGACATAACCAAGATAGGGAATAATGAAGGTCAGTATTATTATACTCGATAATTAAAAAGTGTAAACATAACCAAAACATAGAAGACTAAAGGTCAGTTTTATACCACTAAATATATAACAGGTGTGAGCACAACCAAGACAGAGAAAAACAAACGTCAGTCTTACACTACTTAATAATTAACAAGTGTAAACATAACCAAGACAGGAAAGAACAAAGGTCAGTCTTATACTACTTCATAATTTACAAGTGTAAAGATAACCAAGACAGGGAAGAACAAAGGTTAGTCTTATATTACTGGATAATTAACAAGTGTAAACATAACCAAAACATAGAAGACTAAAGGTCAGTCTTATACTACTTAATAATTAACAAGTGTAAACATAACCAAGACAGGGAAGAACAAAGGTCAGTCTTATACTACTTAATAATTAACAAGTGTGAGCATAACCAAGACAGGGAAGAACAAAGGTCAGTCTTATACTACTTAATAATTAACAAGTGTAAACATAACCAAGACAGGGAAGAACAAAGGTCAGTCTTATATTACTGGATAATTAACAAGTGTGAACATAACCAAAACATAGAAGACTAAAGGTCAGTCTTATATTACTGGATAATTAACAAGTGTAAACATAACCAAAACATAGAAGACTAAAGGTCAGTCTTATATTACTGGATAATTAACAAGTGTAAACATAACCAAGACAGGGAAGAACAAAGGTTAGTCTTATATTACTGGATAATTAACAAATGTAAACATAACCAAGACAGGGAAGAACAAAGATTAGTCTTATATTACTGGATAATTAACAAATGTAAACATAACCAAGACAGGGAAGAACAAAGGTCAGTCTTATACTATTTAATAATTTATAAGTGTAAACATAACTAAGACAGGGAAGAACAAAGATTAGTCTTATATTACTGGATAATTAACAAGTGTAAACATAACCAAGACAGGGAAGAACAAAGGTCAGTCTTTTATTACTGGATAATTAACAAGTGTAAACATAACCAAGACAGGGAAGAACAAAGGTCAGTCTTATATTACTGGATAATTAAGAAGTGTAAACATAACCAAGACAGGGAAGAACAAAGGTCAGTCTTATATTACTGGATAATTAACAAGTGTAAACATAACCAAGATAGGGAAGAATAAAGGTCAGTCTTATACTACTGGATAATTAACAAGTGTAAACATAACCAAAACATAGAAGACTAAAGGTCAGTCTTATATTACTGGATAATTAACAAGTGTAAACATAACCAAGACAGGGAAGAACAAAGGTCAGTTTTATATTACTGGATAATTAACAAGTGTAAACATAACCAAGACAGGGAAGAATAAAGATCAGTCTTATATTACTGGATAATTAACAAGTGTAAACATAACCAAAACATAGAAGACTTGAGGTCAGTCTTATATTACTGGATAATTAACAAGTGTAAACATAACCAAGACAGGGAAGAACAAAGGTCAGTCTTATATTACTGGATAATTAACAAGTGTAAACATAACCAAGACAGGGAAGAATAAAGATCAGTCTTATATTACTGGATAATTAACAAGTGTAAACATAACCAAAACATAGAAGAGTAAAGGTCAGTCTTATATTACTGGATAATTAACAAGTGTGAACATAACCAAAACATAGAAGACTAAAGGTCAGTCTTATATTACTGGATAATTAACAAGTGTAAACATAACCAAAACATAGAAGACTAAAGGTCAGTCTTATACTACTTAATAATTAACAAGTGTGAGCACAACCAAGACAGGGAAGAACAAAGGTCAGTCTTATATTACTGGATAATTAACATGTGTAAACATAACCAAGACAGGGAAGAACAAAGGTCAGTCTTTTATTACTGGATAATTAACAAATGTAAACATAACCAAGACAGGGAAGAACAAAGGTTAGTCTTATTTTACTTGATAATTAACAGGTGTAAACATAACCAAAACATAGAAGACTAAAGGTCAGTCTTATACTACTTAATAATTAACAAGTGTGAGCAGAACCAAGACAGGGAAGAACAAAGGTCAGTCTTATACTACTTAATAATTAACAAGTGTAAACATAACCAAGACAGGGAAGAACAAAGGTCAGTCTTATATTACTGGATAATTAACAAGTGTGAGCATAACCAAGACAGGGAAGAACAAAGGTCAGTCTTATATTACTGGATAATTAACAAGTTTAGCATAACCAAGACAAAAAAGAACAAAGGTCAGTCTCATATTGCTTGACAATTAACAAGTGTAAACATAACCAAAACATAGAAGATTAAAGGTCAGTGTTATATTATTGGATAATTAACAAATGTAAACATAACCAAGACAGGGAAGAACAAAGGTCAGTCTTTTATTACTGGATAATTAAGAAGTGTAAACATGACGAAGACAGGGAAGAACAAAGGTCAGTCTTATATTACTGGATAATTAACAAGTGTAAACATAACCAAGATAGGGAAGAACAAAGGTCAGTCTTATATTACTGGATAATTAACAAATGTAAACATAACCAAGACAGGGAAGAACAAAGGTCAGTCTTATATTACTAAATAATTAACAAATGTAAACATAACCAAGACAGGGAAGAACAAAGGTCAGTCTTATATTACTGGATAATTAACAAGTTTAGCATAACCAAGACAAAAAAGATTAAAGGTCAGTCTTATACTACTTAATAATTAACAAGTGTAAACATAACCAAGACAGGGAAGAACAAAGGTCAGTCTTATACTACTTCATAATTTACAAGTGTAAAAATAACCAAGTCAGGGAAGAACAAAGGTTAGTCTCATGTTGCTTGATAATGAACAAGTGTAAACATAACCAAAACATGGAAGACTAAAGGTCAGTCTTATACTACTTAATAATTAACAAGTGTGAGCACAACCAAGACAGGGAAGAACAAAGGTCAGTTTTGTATTACTGGATAATTAAGAAGTGTGAGCAAAACCAAGACAGGGAAGAACAAAGGTCAGTCTTATTTTACTGGATAATTAACATGTGTAAACATCACCAAGACAGGGAAGAACAAAGGTCAGTCTTTTATTACTGGATAATTAACAAATGTAAACATAAACAAGAGAGGGAAGAACAAAGGTTAGTCTTAATTTACTTGATAATTAACAGGTGTAAACATAACCAAAACATAGAAGACTGAAGGTCAGTCTTATACTACTTAATAATTAACAAGTGTGAGCACAACCAAGACAGGGAAGAACAAAGGTCAGTCTTATACTACTTAATAATTAACAAGTGTAAACATAACCAAGACAGGGAAGAACAAAGGTCAGTCTTATATTACTGGATAATTAACAAGTGTGAGCATAACCAAGACAGGGAAGAACAAAGGTCAGTCTTATATTACTGGATAATTAACAAGTTTGAGCATAACCAAGACAGAGAAGAACAAAGGTCAGTCTCATATTGCTTGACAATTAAGAAGTGTAAACATAACCAAAACATAGAAGACTAAAGGTCAGTCTTATATTACTGGATAATTAACAAATGTAAACATAACCAAGACAGGGAAGAACAAAGGTCAGTCTTTTATTACTGGATAATTAACAAGTGTAAACATAACCAAGACAGGGAAGAACAAAGGTCAGTCTTATATTACTGGATAATTAACAAGTGTAAACATAACCAAAACATAGAAGACTAAAGGTCAGTCTTATATTACTGGATAATTAACAAGTGTAAACATAACCAAGATAGGGAAGAACAAAGGTCAGTCTTATATTACTGGATAATTAACAAATGTAAACATAACCAAGACAGGGAAGAACAAAGGTCAGTCTTATATTACTGGATAATTAACAAATGTAAACATAACCAAGACAGGGAAGAACAAAGGTCAGTCTTATACTACTGGATAATTAACAAGAATAAACGTAACGAAAACATAGAAGACTAAAGGTCAGTCTTATATAACTGGAAAATTAAGAAGTGTGAACATAACCAAAACATAGAAGACTAAAGGTCAGTCTTAAATTAATGGATAATTAAGAAGTGTAAACATAACCAAAACATATAAGATTGAAGGTCAGTCTTATACTACTTAATAATTAACAAGTGTGAGCACAACCACGATATGGAAGAACAAAGGTCTGTCTTATATTACTGGATAATTAACAAGTTTATCATAACCAAGACAAAAAGATTAAAGGTCAGTTTTATACTACTTAATAATTAACAAGTGTAAACATAACCAAGACAGGGAAGAACAAAGGTCTGTCTTATATTACTGGATAATTGACAAGTTTGAGCATAACCAAGTCAGGGAAGAACAAAGGTTAGTCTCATGTTACTTGATAATTAACAAGTGTAAACATAACCAAAACATAGAAGACTAAAGGTCAGTCTTATATTACTGGATAATTAACAAGTGTAAACATAACCAAAACATAGAAGACTAAAGGTCAGTCTTATACTACTTAATAATTAACAAGTGTGTGCACAACCAATACAGGGAAGAACAAAGGTCAGTCTTATATTACTGGATAATTAACAGGTGTGACCATAACCAAGACAGGGAAGAACAATGGTCAATTTTATATTACTGGATAATTAACAAGGGTAAATATAACCAAAACATAGTAGACTAAAGGTCAATCTTATACTTCTAAATATATAACAAGTGTGAGCACAACAAAGACAGTGAAGAACAAACGTCAGTCTTATACTACTTAATAATTAACAAGTCTAAACATAACCAAGACAGGGAAGAAGAAAGGTCAGTCTTTTATTACTGGATAATTAACAAGTGTGAGCATAACCAAGACAAGGAAGAACAAAGGTCCGTCTTATATTACTGGATAATTAACAAGTGTAGACATAACCAAGATAGGGAATAATAAAGGTCAGTATTATTATACTGGATAATTAAAAAGTGTAAACATAACCAAAACATAGAAGACTAAAGGTCAGTTTTATACCACTAAATATATAACAGGTGTGAGCACAACCAAGACAGAGAAAAACAAACGTCAGTCTTACACTACTTAATAATTAACAAGTGTAAACATAACCAAGACAGGAGAGAACAAAGGTCAGTCTTATACTACTTCATAATTTAGAAGTGTAAAGATAACCAAGTCAGGGAAGAACAAAGGTTAGTCTTATATTACTTGATAATTAACAAGTGTAAACATAACCAAAACATAGAAGACTAAAGGTCAGTCTTATACTACTTAATAATTAACAAGTGTAAACATAACCAAGACAGGGAAGAACAAAGGTCAGTTTTATACTACTTAATAATTAACAAGTGTGAGCATAACCAAGACAGGGAAGAACAAAGGTCAGTCTTATACTACTTCATAATTTACAAGTGTAAAGATAACCAAGTCAAGGAAGAACAAAGGTCAGTCTTATATTACTGGATAATTAACAAGTGTGAACATAACCAAAACATAGAAGACTAAAGGTCAGTCTTATATTACTGGATAATTAACAAGTGTAAACATAACCAAAACATAGAAGACTAAAGGTCAGTCTTATATTACTGGATAATTAACAAGTGTAAACATATCCAAGACAGGGAAGAACAAAGGTTAGACATATATTACTGGATAATTAACAAATGTAAACATAACCAAGACAGGGAAGAACAAAGATTAGTCTTATATTACTGGATAATTAACAAATGTAAACATAACCAAGACAGGGAAGAACAAAGGTCAATCTTATACTATTTAATAATTTATAAGTGTAAACATAACTAAGACAGGGAAGAACAAAGATTAGTCTTATATTACTGGATAATTAACAAGTGTAAACATTACCAAGACAGGGAAGAACAAAGGTCAGTCTTTTATGACTGGATAATTAACAAGTGTAAACATAACCAAAACAGGGGAGAACAAAGGTCTTTCTTATATTACTGGATATTTGAGAAGTGTAAACATAACGAAGACAGGGAAGAACAAAGGTCAGTCTTATATTACTGGATAATTAACAAGTGTAAACATAACCAAGATAGAGAAGAATAAAGGTCAGTCTTATACCACTGGATAATTAACAAGTGTAATCATAACGAAAACATAGAAGACTAAAGGTCAGTCTTATATTACTGGATAATTAACAAGTGTAAATATGGCGAAGACAGGGAAGAACAAAGGTCAGTTTTATATTACTGGATAATTAACAAGTGTAAACATAACCAAGACAGGGAAGAATAAAGATCAGTCTTATATTACTGGATAATTAACAAGTGTAAACATAACCAAAACATAGAAGACTTGAGGTCAGTCTTATATTACTGGATAATTAACAAGTGTAAACATAAACAAGACAGGGAAGAACAAAGGTCAGTCTTATATTACTGGATAATTAACAAGTGTAAACATAACCAAGACAGGGAAGAATAAAGATCAGACTTCTATTACTGGATAATTAACAAGTGTAAACATAACCAAATTATAGAAGACTAAAGGTCAGTCTTATGTAACTGTTTAATTAGCAAGTGTGAACATAACCAAAACATAGAAGACTAAAGGTCAGTCTTATATTACTGGATAATTAACAAGTGTAAACATAACCAAAACATAGAAGACTAAAGGTCAGTCTTATACTACTTAATAATTAACAAGTGTGAGCACAACCAAGACAGGGAAGAACAAAGGTCAGTCTTATACTACTTAATATTTAACAAGTGTAAACATAACAAAGACAGGGAAGAAGAAAGATTTGTCTTATATTACTGGATAATTAACAAATGTAAACATAACCAAGACAGGGAACAACAAAGGTCAGTTCTTTTATTACTGGATAATTAAAAAGTGTAAACATAACGAAGACAGGGAAGAACAAAGGTCTGTCTTATATTACTGGATAATTAACAAATGTAAACATAACCAAGACAGGGAAGAACAAAGGTCAGTCTTTTATTACTGGATAATTAACAAATGTAAACATAACCAAGACAGGGAAGAACAAAGGTCAGTCTTATACTATTTAATAATTTATAAGTGTAAACATAACAAAGACAGGGAAGAACAAAGATTAGTCTTATATTACTGGATAATTAACAAATGTAAACATAACCAAGACAGGGAAGAATAAAGATCAGGCTAAAATTACTGGATAATTAACAAGTGTAAACATAACCAAAACACAGAAGACTTGAGGTCAGTCTTATATTACTGGATAATTAACAAGTGTAAACATAACCAAGACAGTGAAGAACAAAGGTCAGACTTATATTACTGGATAATTAACAATTGTAAACATAACCAAAACATAGAAGACTAGAGGTCAGTCTCATACTACTTAATAATTAACAAGTGTAAACATAACCAAGACAGGGAAGAAAAAAGGTCTGTCTTATATTGCTGGATAATTAACAAGTGTGAGCACAACCAAGACAGGGAGTAACAAACGTCAGTCTCATACTACTTAATAATTAACAAGTGTAAACATAACCAAGACAGGGAAGAATAAAGGTCAGTCTTATACCACTGGATAATTAACAAGTGTAATCATAACGAAAACATAGAAGACTAAAGGTCAGTCTTATATTACTGGATAATTAACAAGTGTAAATATGGCGAAGACAGGGAAGAACAAAGGTCAGTTTTTTATTACTGGATAATTAACAAGTGTAAACATAACCAAGACAGGGAAGAATAAAGATCAGACTTATATTTCTGGATAATTAACAAGTGTAAACATAACCAAAACATAGAAGACTTGAGGTCAGTCTTATATTACTGGATAATTAACAAGTGTAAACATAAACAAGACAGGGAAGAACAAAGGTCAGTCTTATATTACTGGATAATTAACAAGTGTAAACATAATCAAGACAGGGAAGAATAAAGATCAGACTTCTATTACTGGATAATTAACAAGTGTAAACATAACCAAATTATAGAAGAGTAAAGGTCAGTCTTATGTAACTGTTTAATTAGCAAGTGTGAACATAACCAAAACATAGAAGTCTAAAGGTCAGTCTTACATTACTGGATAATTAACAAGTGTAAACATAACCAAAACATAGAAGACTAAAGGTCAGTCTTATACTACATAATAATTAACAAGTGTGAGCACAACCAAGACAGGGAAGTACAAAGGTCAGTCTTATACTACTTAATAGTTAACAAGTGTAAACATAACAAAGACAGGGAAGAAGAAAGATTTGTCTTATATTACTGGATAATTAACAAATGTAAACATAACCAAGACAGGGAACAACAAAGGTCAGTTCTTTTATTACTGGATAATTAAAAAGTGTAAACATAACGAAGACAGGGAAGAACAAAGGTCTGTCTTATATTACTGGATAATTAACAAATGTAAACATAACCAAGACAGGGAAGAACAAAGGTCAGTCTTTTATTACTGGATAATTAACAAATGTAAACATAACCAAGACAGGGAAGAACAAAGGTCAGTCTTATACTATTTAATAATTTATAAGTGTAAACATAACAAAGACAGGGAAGAACAAAGATTAGTCTTATATTACTGGATAATTAACAAATGTAAACATAACCAAGACAGGGAAGAATAAAGATCAGTCTTATATTACTGGATAATTAACAAGTGTAAACATAACCAAAACATAGAAGACTTGAGGTCAGTCTTATATTACTGGATAATTAACAAGTGTAAACATAACCAAGACAGGGAAGAACAAAGGTCAGACTTATATTACTGGATAATTAACAATTGTAAACATAACCAAAACATAGAAGACTAAAGGTCAGTCTCATACTACTTAATAATTAACAAGTGTAAACATAACCAAGACAGGGAAGAAAAAAGGTCTGTCTTATATTGCTGGATAATTAACAAGTGTGAGCACAACCAAGACAGGGAAGAACAAACGTCAGTCTCATACTACTTAATAATTAACAAGTGTAAACATAACCAAGACAGGGAAGAACAAAGGTCAGTCTTATATTACTGGATAATTAACAAGTGTGAACATAACCAAAACATAGAAGACTAAAGGTCAGTCTTATATTACTGGATAATTAACAAGTGTGAGCATAACCAAGACAGGGAAGAACAAAGGTCAGTCTTATATTACTGGATAATTAACAAGTGTAAACATAACCAAGACAGGGAAGAACAAAGGTCAGTCTTATACTACTTCATAATTTATAAGTGTAAAGATAACCAAGAACAAAGAAGAACAAAGACAGGGAAGAACAAAGGTTAGTCTTATATTACTTGATAATTAACAAGTGTAAACATAACCAAAACATAGAAGACTAAAGGTCAGTCTTATACTACTTAATAATTAACAAGTGTGAGCACAACCAAGACAGGGAAGAACAAAGGTCAGTCTTATACTACTTAATAATTAACAAGTGTAAACATAACCAAGACAGGGAAGAACAAAGGTTTGTCTTATACTACTTAATAATTAACAAGTGTAAACATAACCAAAATAGGGAAGAACAAAGGTCAGTCTTATATTACTGGATAATTAACAAGTGTAAACATAACCAAGACAGGGAAGAACAAAGGTCAGTCTTTTATGACTGGATAATTAACAAGTGTAAACATAACCAAGACAGGGAAGAACAAAGGTCAGTCTTATATTACTGGATAATTAAGAAGTGTAAACATAACGAAGACAGGGAAGAACAAAGGTCAGTCTTATATTACTGGATAATTAACAAGTGTAAACATAACCAAGATAGGGAAGAATAAAGGTCAGTCTTATACTACTGGATAATTAACAAGTGTAAACATAACCAAAACATAGAAGACTAAAGGTCAGTCTTATATTACTGGATAATTAACAAGTGTAAACATGACGAAGACAGGGAAGAACAAAGGTCAGTCTTATATTACTGGATAATTAAAAAGTGTAAACATAACCAAGACAGGGAAGAATAAAGATCAGACTTATATTACTGGATAATTAAGAAATGTAAACATAACCAAAACATAGAAGACTTGAGGTCAGTCTTATATTACTGGATAATTAACAAGTGTAAACATAACCAAGACAGGGAACAACAAAGGTCAGTCTTATACTACTTCATAATTAATAAGTGTAAAGATAACCAAGACAGGGAAGAACAAAGGTTAGTCTTATATTATCTGATAATTAACAAGTGTAAACATAACCAAAACATAGAAGACTAAAGGTCAGTCTTATACTACCTAATAATTAACAAGTGTGAGCACAACCAAGACAGGGAAGAACAAAGGTCGGTCTCATACTACCTAATAATTAACAAGTGTTAACATAACCAAGACAGGGAAGAACAAAGGTCAGTCTTATACTACTTAATAATTAACAAGTGTAAACATAACCAAAACAGGGAAGAACAAAGGTCAGTCTTATATTACTGGATAATTAACAAGTGTGAACATAACCAAAACATAGAAGACTAAAGGTCAGTCTTATATTACTGGATAATTAACAAGTGTAAACATAACCAAGACAGGGAAGAACAAAGGTCAGTCTTATATTACTGGATAATTAACAAGTTTGAGCATAACCAAGACAGGGAATAATAAAGGTCAGTCTAATATTACTGGATTATTTACAAATGTAAACATAACCAAGACAGGGAAGAATAAAGCTCAGTCTCATACTACTGGATAATTAACAAGTGTAAACATAACCAAGACAGGGAAGGACAAAGGTCAGTCTTATATTACTGGATAATTTACAAGTGTACATGCACTGTACTATTGCAAGATATTTAATGTTACCTAGGCATAACTGAAAGGTCAGTATACTAAAAATAAATAAATGAATATATGTATATATATACAATATTATGAATGTTAAGATGCTTAGATTAAATGCTTCGTCATGTGTGATAATTTGTAATGATTCTAGCAAACAAAAAAATCCTAATTTAAATTTATGAATTTTTATGATAGCTACAAGATCAGTCTAATTGGTAGATCCAATGTATTTAGGAAGATAACAGACAAAAAATTGAGTCTAACTAAAAACATGCATTTGAGTTGTTATTTGGAAGTTTTAGTGATTACATTAATAATATTTAAGATATTTGGAGTAAATATTAGATTTTTAATCTTCACATAAAGTCACTTTGCACTCAGACTAATAACAAAATGGACTATATTTTCACAAACAAATCTATGGTAAAAATAATTCATTAAAAATCTTATTTTTGTGTGCAAAAATCTTGTAATCTTTACTACACGTGCACCAAATTTTGTGAAGGTGAGCTTACTTCATCAAAAGTTATATGTACTTCAATGTGTATAATGAATTCGTGTATATTATCCTTAGAAAGAAAAACTTTTCAAGAAAATAAAGTAAATATGATAGAAGGCTAATACTGATTCCTCAAAAATAATGCAAACAAAATAGTGAGGAAGGAATTTACATTATTTGTACGTAATAGCAGACACTTAGTGTAGTAGTGTTAATGGATAAAAGTAAGAAGTTAAACTCAGTTGTGATTGGATAGTTTTATACATTAATATATGTTAATTCTTGCTTGTATCATTATGTAGGAGAGATGCGAATGCTATCTCTACTCTCTTGTTTTTATGTATTGATATTAGCCATACTTACATTTACATTTTTCAATAAATGAAATTTCTCAGCTTTTCAGAGTCCCAGTGAGACACTTCCTTGATAATTTGAGTGACTTATCTATCATTACGTCAAGGTTCATTTCTTGTGTCATGCCATTGAGTGGGTTTCTATATATATTATGTGAAAATAAATTATGAAAACAGAAATGATCTTACTGCTATTCAAAACTGTTTGCTACCTCTTCGTCTAACTTATCAGCTCCTCCAGTGTTTTTTGTAGAACCTCGGCATTCTTAACAGAATTACAAATACCCATCTTAAATGTTGTGAGCATAATTTACTGACTCATTATGTTCATGTTAGTTAATTTATATAAGTAAAAACATGAATGAACTGACAGCTGAAAAATATGAAACTATATTATGTTTTATATTTATTAATATAAAACTGTATATTCATGAATAAAGCAAGTAGAGATTATGTTTTATTATTTCTTGCCCCAGTTATAGGTTCTTTTGTACGCACTGAAGTTCATGGCTTTTTTTAATTCAGCAAAACTCTCTGGTGATATTTTGTCTTCATCCCAGACTGTATATTCATGAATAAAGCAAGTAGATATTATGTTTTATTATTTCTTGCCCCAGTTATAGGTTCTTTTGTACGCACTAAAGTTTATGGCTTTTTTTAATTGAGCAAAACTTAAATGAACTTAAATCTCTATTGTAGTTCTACACTGTTTTACAATGTTTTACTTATTTTCATATATTAATCAGTACTTTAAGATGAACAGTATTCTTCTTGAGAACAGACACTTGTAAAATGGACAAACAAAGTTTCAGTTTTATGCTTGCAGATGGATCTTTTATCTCCCCCATGCCTGGTCAGCAGCAGGCAACAAATTATCTCCTTACTCCTGAGATGCGAATGTCTGGATCCTGTCTTGCTAAATTACCAACTGGACAGCCAAGTGAGAATTGGTTGGTGTAAATGAAAGTACAAGAAGAAAAGCAATATTCCCATATAAGAATTTTCTAGAATGGTTATCTTTCAGGTAATAAAGCAGGTTTGTAATATAGAGCTTTGAAATATGATGTAGATCTCTGAATTTCTGTTTTGGTGTACTAAAGATTTAGATTTTAATATTTCAACTGAAATGTTTGATTTTTCACAGGTGGTTTATTGTTATCTGTGTTTCCAAATCAGTTCATTAAATAGCTGTATGTGTAGCAGTAATTCAGAAGCTTGTGTATATTGTAGATAATTATGTGTCTACTGTATGAAAGTTATTATATTAAAAACATAATTTTATATCAACTGTTAATAATTTTTGAATTTTTTTTATTTCATTGTTCGGTAACAAAGCCTAGTTCTTTATGAAGTGAGAACTGTGTTTTGACTATTACTTAGGAAAGTAATAGTTTGAAGGAGAGACTGTCTGTTCTTCCACTAGTGTACATATCCTGAAATAATGCTCTTGAAGTTCACAGCTTAATTGTCAGTAACGTATTATACTATTTACATTTTACTTAAATAGAAGTTTCAAGTATGTGTTTCTTTAAATTTTAACTTAACATAAAATAGACAGTTTTGAGAAACTATTATATGTAGATTGATAGAAATGATACAAACTATAGCATTATGAATTAAAAACAATTCTCAATCATTCGCATTATGAATTAAAAACAATTCTCATTCATTCTTCAGTTTCACTCGATGTTTTGGAATTTTAAAGATTTATATCAGTTAAACTATTTGATATTTATTGTAAACTAGAAAAACTTTTAATAAATTGGTAAATAACTTGTATGAAAACTATTTGATATAAATATTTGGTTCCTTTACTAATCTGTACTTTTAAGGGCTGAAATTATTCAACTTACATTTATTAAAAAGAATTGTTGTGCTCTTAAGGTTTTGAATTATCAAAATCAGTTTTTTTTAGGTGTTATTATTTTGTATAATGCTGTGCATTTTAAATAGTATGAAATATCAATTTCAGACTATAATTAATTTTGAATGAAAGTATAATAAATAATTTATCTTTTGTGTCAATTACAATGAACATATATATGTTGAATCTAATTCCAAATGTTCACTGCCATTTTTATTACATTTATTAACTTTTTATAAAACAATTTGAGGATCTCCAAAAGTTACTTTGTTCAAGTGACGACATTATTGTGCTCTGGATCAAAGTTGAAATGTTACCTTGTGTGTGTTTCTTTTCAACTTTGCTTTTGTCTTCATGAGTACTCTGATTACTTTTGTATGTTTATTATGGAAAAAAATATTTTAAAAAATTAACCTTTCAACATATAGGATTTAAGATTATTATTAAAACTTTAAAATAATTAAAGACTACAATGGAATACATCTGTCATTTTATATGTAAAAAGTTTAAATGTTCAGGATAGTTTGCAACCATGCTTGAAAAAAGAAAAAAAGAATTTATCAAATTGCTTTGAATTAGTTAGCCATTCTTAGTTTGTAGAAAACTGTCTGACTTACCTCAGTATATCGTTGAAGTCAGTATGTGTATCAAAGAAAATTTACTTGTTGTTTGTTAACATTTATTGCCGTATTCTTATAAGTGTACAAAAATGTTTTATTATGATGTCTCTAATAAACTTGTACTTATGTGTCAGTTGTATGGGTAAATGTTGTTAATTAACTTACAATTTTGAAAAAAAGAATTAAAACCACATAAAATTTAAACTTTCATAAATTTATTGTATCACAAACATCGGAAGGCAACAACCCATTCTAATGGAAAAGCATTTTGATAGAAATATGAAACTCTCTTAGTTAAAGATGACTTCTACTGTGCCATAATGTATATTTGTGACCCATATCTCTACTAATCTTGGTATTAACTATTATAGAAAGAGATGTCAACAATGAATTCCCTCAAGCTTGCTGCATAATTATCTGTAATGTATTATACTATGTTCATAATAATCAGTAATGTATTATACTATGTTCATAATAATCAGTAATGTATTATACTGTGTTCATAATAATCAGTAATGTATTATACTGTGTTCATAATAATCGGTAATGTATTATGCTGTGTTCATAATTATCGGTAATGTATTATGCTGTGTTCATAATTATCGGTAATGTATTATGCTGTGTTCATAATTATCGGTAATGTATTATGCTGTGTTCATAATTATCGGTAATGTATTATGCTGTGTTCATAATTATCGGTAATGTATTATGCTGTGTTCATAATTATCGGTAATGTATTATGCTGTGTTCATAATTATCGGTAATGTATTATGCTGTGTTCATAATTATCGGTAATGTATTATGCTGTGTTCATAATTATCGGTAATGTATTATGCTGTGTTCATAATTATCGGTAATGAATTATGCTGTGTTCATAATTATCGGTAATGTGTTATGCTGTTTTCATAATTATTGGTAATGTGTTATGCTGTGTTCATTTTACTTAAATGGAAGTTTTCAAGTATATGTTTATTTAAAATTTAAATTTACATAAAAGAGCTGTGAGAAACTACTGTATGTTTCTTAATAGAAATGATTAAAATAGAGATTAAAGTTGTTTTCTCTGTACTTAAATTTAACTTCATTTTACCTAATATTTACAACAAAGCTTAAAAGGGTTTGGTTTATGATGTCACTATAAATATAGTGACACTTTAAATGTATTGAAAAATTAAATTTTTCTGGAAAAATCCAATTGATAAAGATTAAAAATATGATATTTAACTGAACAGTGTAAATACTGGGAAGAAAGGGATGGTGTTTAACTGAACAGTGTAAATACTGAGAAGAAAGGGATGGTGTTTAACTGAACAGTGTAAATACTGAGAAGAAAGGGATGATGTTTAACTGAACAGTGTAAATACTGAGAAGAAAGGGATGGTATTTAACTGAACAGTATAAATTCTGGAATGTAAAATATGGCATTCTACTAAATAGTATAAAGATTATAATGAAAAAGTTGATATTTAATCAAATTGTCTATAGGCAAGAATGAAAGAGTTATTCTTTTCTTAGATAGCCTAAATATTGGGTTGTAATGTGTGATACACCTTTAAAATTACATAAATAGCAATTTGAAACAAACCCCAGTCTTTAGGCACAGCCCAAATAAATTGTTGAAAAGAATTATCATTAGATTCAGAGCAAAGCAAGCTACTTTCATAGATCTAAATAAAAATTAACTCATTAATGTGTAATTTAATATACTATTCTAACTAGAAGTGTGAAGAGTTGTGAATCTTGCAATTATTAGGATGTGTTTATTCTTCAGTTGGACATACTTGGTGTTATTGTTATCTCATTATGAGTCCCAGTGATGTCCGATAAGATTTTGTTACCTTAGCACATTTGAGCTAGTCCTAAATCCAGGTAATAAACTGAAAATTCAAACAGTCATGATCGTTAATAAAATATGCTGAATATGTATATATTTTACTGAAAATTAAAGCATTTTGATAAAGTTAAGCAAACAAAATCACAAGGAAGAACTGTATTAAAAATGGCAAATCTAAACCTCTGACTAATTATATTAGTTTGTTTTAACTTAAAAGTTAAAATAAGTTAAGTAATACTGTGTTACAGTTTGTGCTCTGAAATTTTTCCAATTAGTGTAACACTTTTTGCTTATATATATAATACAACACATAAGACAGACTAATCATTGTAAACAAACTTGTATCTAATCTTCCCAAACGATATCTTGTGACCTATTAAAATCCATTAAAATGCCCCATTGGTATAAGTTTAAAAATATTCGAAGTGAATTAACACAACACGTGTTATTGTTTAGGTGTAGAGAGTTACCTCATGGGACAGTACAAGTACAGGAACAAAAGTAATTCTAACAAATTTGAAAAATAATAAAGTTCCGAAATGAAAAAAACATACTAATTTTGATAAAAATGTTATAAAAAAATTACCTTTATACTCAAGATAATTATGAAAGAAGTTTTTATTTTAACCAGTGTTTCGCTGTTATGCCTTCATCAGGGTCAGAGATGATAAATTATAAAACTGCTTGAAATATTCCATTTCATGTGTTTGCTGTAATGTATATGTAATAAAGTATTGGCTATTATTGTTTTGCTATTGTTTTTATATCATATTTACAATATTAATTGTACACCATGGGAGATAATAAAACTGCTGTAGTGTTCTGTTTTTTTTTATGACTCTCATCATTGTATGTATACCACACTTCTGGTGTTAAACCTTTTTCATTTATTTCTGTCTGTCGAAGATATTGTTTATTGCGTGCACAAATATTATTGTAAATGTAACTGTTGTTCTGTTACCCATTGCTTCTCCTTTTGTTTATTTATAAAAGCGTCACAAAAATTAAAAATGACTGTTGTATAGGATAAAATCGACCATTATGCATGTTATTTTTAATGTGATATTTTCTATATCTGTTTTCATTAAGTGAAAATCTGAACTTCATGACACCATCTTTGTCTTCTTCTGTGAGTGTGGATGAGTACAAGGTAGTTACATCTTAGGAAAAATAAAATGAAGTCACAATATTGTTTGTGTAGAAGAGTGTATCGTTTGTAAGGAGTATTTTGTATTGTATAAGCACAATGGAACATACTTTAGACAGTTTGAATAGTTGACCTTGGTCTCTCTCCCTGAGAGACACCATGCTGACACTATAAGTCTCAGAAGTAAATTGTGTTTATGGTCTTTAGGAACCATTTAAAGGTTTTATAAGAAAACAAAAGATTGTAAAGGAAGAAAATGCATGGAAGCTATACTTATTGATGAAAAAAGTCCAAAAATGAACAGAAAAAATGGGTGGTAGATGTAACTAAATCACCACTCAAAAACAGTCCATCATACTAATAGTACACTTTACACTGTTACTCTTAGTTTAAAACTTGTATACTCTGGACTATCACACAGTCATACAATTTTTTATTACTGCTAGTAAACTTTGTGGCCTGGCATGGCCAGATGGTTGAGGATGTAATCTGAGGGTTACTGGTACTAATCCTCGTTGCACCAAACATGCTCGCTCTTTTGGCCATGGAGGCACTGTAATGTGATGGTCAATCCCACTATTTGGTGGTAAAAGAGTTGGTGGTGGGTGGTGATAACTAGCTGACTTCTCTTTTGTTTTACACTGCTAAATTAGGGAAGACTAGTGCAGATAGCCCTTGTGTAGCTGTTACGAAATTTAAAAAAAAAGAAAGCAAACCTTGTATTCTTTCAGCTTTAAAATTTTCTGTGTTTTTAAAATGATTATAAAATATATTGTTTTAATTAATTTTATATTCTGATACAGTATGTTACTTCCTCTCACAAAACGGCTTTTCTCAATTAAAACTGCCCTCTATCAGTGCAAGTTTTCAGTGGTTTCCAGAAGCCTGCCACCTCCCACATCTGGAAATGATTATATACCAGCTCTTCATAACCTACTATAACCAATGCCCTTTCCATATATGCATTTCTTGATTTGTAGTAGTACTGTACAGACATGATTGTTTTTGCTTGCAAGTTTGTTGAAATGTTTCTTTACACTACAGACTCAGTTTTTCTCTGCTATGTTTTGCTTATTTTATTTACAGGGGCGTTTTTACTAGTGTATTGTAGATCCCACCTTGCAGTGAGTGGTGTTTGAGCAGGTATACTTTTTCAAAATCTGCACTATTCATTCTATGACCATGCTCAATGTCAGTTATGTTATAGCTCTTCTTACATTTCCAGATGGTGGTTTGTTGTGTGTGTCTGTTCAGTTATCATCTATGCTGAATACATCACAGGATTAAGTTGGACATACCATAAAGACAGTGTGTTTCGTAGAACTGTTAGTGGCTCTCTCTGGTGATATTTTGTCTCATATATATCTTCATCCCAGACTGTATACTCATGAATAAAGAAAGTAGAGATTTCTGTTCATCTGTGATGCTATTGGTGACTCATTGAGACTCATACAGCTGTGGACCTGATGTACATTTCCGGATGCTGCCAAGTGTTTGTTGGTTGATTTTATTGACGTAGTAACTCTGCTTTTCAAAATAAGGTGTCATTGTTACCCACATTTTCTGGTTATGCAATCCTCAAACAGATTTGTCTCTCCTCTCTTCTAGCATATCATGAGAGTCCTTGCAATGTACCAGTTCTTAGTCATTGGGGTGGTGGATTATGGAGACCTGTATTATAATATTAAAACAATTGTGAGACAATAATAAAATACATTGTTAGATCAATGTTTCAGCAAACTTGATAAATGTAACAGTACAAGCAGTTGTATAATTTAGTAAATATTCTAATATCAAACAGTAGCCTGTAGTAACTGTGATTAAGCTGGAAATGTGAAACTGGTTAAAATAAAAATTTTGTCTTTAATTATCTGTAGAATAAATGTCATTTTTTTTCTACCCACTTGAAAACAATGTGAGCATCTCTCCAGTATGTACCACACGTTTTGAAAAAGAACAAAAATAATAATCTTATAATTTATGAAATAGAAACCTTATAACACCAAGTGTCCTTCTTCAAGGGCAAACTCCCCATTTGTCCCTGAAGTAAAAAGGTCCACCTATCGAAAGTGCTTGGGTTATAAGGTTTCTATCTCATTTCTGTCAAGGCTTATGCTATCTGTCTTTTCCTATCTAATATCATGAAATTCTCTAACTAAAATACTCTAGTTGATTACAATAGGTAGAAAACAAATTAAACATATTGTGAGCTATGTTTAACTAATTCAACTTTAATTGTTCTGTACACATATATGGTTAGTCAGTTGAAAGTAGCAAACACCACTCAACTCTTGAACATTTAGCTTAAACATATAAGTGGCAATAAGGTCTAAAAGAGATCACATTAACAATAAACACGGAAAGAAACAATAAATATAAAAATCACAGCTCCCAGGGGCTCAGCAGTAACTCTGAAGACATTTGGTTTTGATACCTATGGTGAGCACAGCGTAGGTATTCTATTGTATAACTTTGTGTTAAACAATAATAGGCAGAGAAAAGTGTAACTAGTGAGATGATGCTGTACTATTTAAGGAAATATTAGTCTGTTAAAAGGCTGATATTACAGTGTAAAGCTTAACTGATGTTGTGTACCCAGACTAATCTTTTTCATTATTACTCTAGATAGTTATCAAATTACAATGTGTATCAGACAGTACTGAAAATCATTGAGATATTGTTTAAAATAATTAGTAAGTAACCAGAAGATTGGTGAACTGATTGCACAGTGGAATAAACGTGTTGTTCAAGATATTTACTGAGTAACTTTGTGTTAGTGCCTTGTAAAATAGAACACATTTTGTGGTATATAATAAATTATGTTTGTAGTTAAACACAAAGTTGCCCAAAGGGCTATTGGTGCTCTGGCCACCATGGGTATCAATACCCAACTTTTAACGCTGTTAGCTGCAGACGTACTGCTGTGCCACTGGGGGTATGGAAGCTGTAAGTACGAAACATAACTGTTATTCATTTGAAATATATGCATTTAACAAATGAAACATAAATATAAAATTTTCTGTTTACTTGAAACTTCAACCTTTTATTGATGATGTTCATATAAAATTTTCTGTGCAGTAAAATAACTTCTTTCTTCACAGTGAGTTTTCAGTATTTAAAGGTACCATTTGATATTAACTCCTGATCAAACCATGTGACCTTCTTAGATCATATTTAAAACAATTCAACATGGTAATGAACATACCTATTTATATGTACTGTCTTTGGATTACTTCTCATGTAAAAGACTGCTTTTTCAAATTTATTAGTCAAACGTCTGTTTAGAACAGGGACAGATAGTGCAATATCTTCTGCAAAGTCTAGATGATATATAGACACTTGAATAATGAGCAATCTTATGAATGAGATATATGTCACAGAATTGCACCAGAGAATCAACTCTGTAGAGAATTAAATAATCCATAGGACTAGAATACAGGGTATTCTTAAGATGATAACAACTCACATGTAAGATCTAAAGAGATTGCATCCATAGTAATTTGACAGTTTCTTCAAAAAATCATGATGAGACCATATCACAAAATACAGGCATCAGGAATGTCTCCTTTCTGAAAGAAGCAGTTTCATGATTAGAAATACTCACCTGAAGTAGCAAAACTGTAGCTGTTAACTCAGCACCAAACAAACCTCTAAAGTTCGTGATGGAACTGAGGTCCTACTGATGTTTTAATTTACAAAACTATAGGGATGGGACTGAGGCCCTACTGATGTTTTAATCTGGAACAATGTGGTGATGGGACCAAAACCATACTGATGTTTTAACTTAGGACAATGTAGTGATGAGACTAAGGCTCTACTGATGTTTTAACTTGGAACACTGTAATGATAGGACTGAGGTCCTACAAATGTTTTAACTTGGAACACTGTAGTGATTATACTGAGGCCATACTGATGTTTTAACTTAGAACAATAAAGTGATGGGATCAAGACCGTACTAATGTTTCAACTTAGAACCTGGAGTGATGGTACCAAGACAGTTCTGATATTTTAACTCAGAACAATGTAGTGATTGGAACAAGAGCGAATTAATGTTTTAACTTAGAAAAGTGTAATAATGAAATTGAGGCCCTACTGATTTTTAACTTTGAAAACTATAGGAATGGGACAAAGACCGTATTCATGTTTTAACTTAAAACACTGTAGTGATGGGACCAAGACCATACTGATGTTTTAACTTAGAACAATGTAGTGATTGGCCAAGACCTAACTTATGTTTTAACTTGGAACACTGTAGTGATGGGATCAAAACACTACTGATGTTTCAACATAGAAAACTATATGGATGGTACCAAGACCCTCCTGATGTTTTAACTCAGAAAAATACAGAGATGGGACTGAAATCCTAGTTCTTTTAACTTGGAACACTGTACTGATGGGACTGAGGACCTTTTGATGTTTTTACTTACAAAACTAAGGGATGGGACTCAGGCCCAACTGATGTTTTAACTTAGAACACTTTGGTGTTGGGACTGAGGCCCTACTAATGTTTTAACTAAAAAAACTGTAGTGATGGGACCGAGACCATTCTGATGTTTTAACTTTGGACAATGTAGTGATGGAACCAAGATCGTACTGAAATTTCAACTTCGAACACTGTATTGATGGGACGGAGGCCCTACTGATGTTTTAACTTAAAAAAAACAGGGATGGGTCCAAGACCATACTGATGTTTCAACTTACGACAATGTAGTGATGGAACTGAAGTTCTACTGATGTTTTAACTTAGAACAATGTAGTGATTGGGCCAAGACTGAACTTGTGTTTTAACTTGGAACACTGTAGTGATGGGACCAAGATCCTCCTGTTGTTTTAACTTAGAAAACTACAGGGTTGGGACTGAAATCCGAGTTTTGTTTTAACTTCGAAAACTGTAGTGATGGGACTGAAATTCTACTGATGTTTTAAATTAGAAAACTACAAGGATGGGACTGAGGCCCTACTTATGTTTCAACTTGGAATACTGTAGTTTTGGGACTGAGGCACAACTGATGTCTTAACTGAGAAAACTACAAGGATGGAACTGAGGCCCTACTGATGTTTTAACTTGAAATACTGTAGTGATGGGACTGAGGCTCTTCTGATATTTTAACTTGGAACACTGTGGTGATTGGACTGAGGCCCTACTTATGTTTCAACTTAGAACACTGTAGTGATGGGACTGAGGCCCTACTGATGTTTTAACTCAAAAACTGTAATGATGGGACCGAGGCCATACTGATGTTTTAACTTAGAACAATAAAGTGATGGGATCAAGACCGTACTGATGTTTGAACTCAAAACACTGTAGTGATGGTATCAAGACAGTTCTGATATTTTAACTCAGAACAATGTAGTGATCGGAACAAGAGCGAATTGATGTTTTAACTTAGAAAAGTGTAATAATGGGACTGAGGCCCTACTGATTTTTAACTTAGAAAACTATAAGGGTGGGACCACGACCGTATGGATGTTTTAACTTAGAAAACTATAGGAATGGGACAAAGACCGTATTCATGTTTTAACTTAAAACACTGTAGTGATGGGACCAAGACCATACTGATGTTTTATCTTAGGACAATGTAGTGATGGGACTGAAGCCAAACTGATGTTTTAACTTAGAACGATGTAGTGATTGGGCCAAGACCTAACTTATGTTTTAACTTGGAACACTGTAGTGATGGGACCAAAACACTACTGATGTTTCAACCTAGAAAACTATATGGATGGTACCAAGACCCTCCTGATGTTTTAACTTAGAAAAATACAGAGATGGGACTAAAATCCTAGTTATCTTTCAAGTTGGAACACTGTACTGATGGGACTGAGGCCCTACCGATCTTTTACCTTGGAACACTGTAGTGATGCGACCAACCCCGTACTGATGTTTTAACTTAAGACAATGTTGTGATGGGACCAAGACTGTACTGATATTTTAACTTGGAACACTATTGTGATGGAACTGAGACCCAACTGACGTATTAACTTAGAAAACTATAGGGATGGTACCAAGACCGTACTGATGTTTTAACATAGACCACTGTAGTGATGGGACCAAGACCATACTGATGTGTTAACTTAGAACACTGTACAGATAGGACTGAGGCCCAACTGATGTTTTAACTTAGAAAACCACAGGGATAAAACTAAGGCCCTACTTATGTTTTAACTTGGAAAACTACAAGGATCGAACTAAGGCTTTACTGATGTTTCAACTTAAAATTCTGTAGTGACGGAACCAAGACCGTACTGATGTTTTAGCTTAGAACACTGTTGTGATGGGACCAAGACCGTTCTCATGTTTTAACTTAGAACACTGTACTGATGGGACTGAGGACCTTTTGATGTTTTTACTTACAAAACTAAGGGATGGGACTGAGGCCCAACTGATGTTTCAACTTAGAACACTTAATGTTGGGACTGAGGCCCTACTAATGTTTTAACTGAAAAAACTGTAGTGATGAGACCGAGACCGTACTGATGTTTTAACTTTGGACAATGTAGTGATGGTTCTGAAACTTTACTGATGTTTTAATTTTGGACAATGTAGTGATGGAACCAAGACCGTACTGATGTTTTAACTTAGAACACTGTAGTGATGGGACTGAGACATAGTTTTGTTTTAACTTGGAACACTGTAGTGATTAGACTGAGGCCATACTGATGTTTCAACTCACAAAAATGTAGTGATCGGATCAAGAGCGAATTGATGTTTTAACTTAAAACAGTGTAGTAATGGGACTTAGGCTCTACTGATGTTTTAACTTAGAACAATGTAGTGATTGGGCCAAGACTTAACTTGTGTTTTAACTTGGAACACTGTTGTGATGGTACCAAGATCCTCCTGATGTTTTAACTTAGAAAACTACAGGGTTGGGACTGAAATCCGAGTTTTGTTTTAACTTCGAAAACTGTAGTGATGGGACTGAAGTTCTACTGATGTTTTAAATTAGAAAACTACAAGGATGGGACTGAGGCCCTACTTATGTTTCATCTTGGAATACTGTAGTGATGGGACTTAGGCAAAACTGATGTCTTAACTGAGAAAACTACAGGGATGGGACTGAGGCCCTACTTATGTTTTAACTTGGAATACTGTAGTGATGGGACTGAGCCTCTTCTGATATTTTAACTTGGAACACTGTAGTGATGGGACTGAGGCCCTACTAATGTTTTAAATTGGAACACTGTAGTGATGGGACCAAGACAGTACTGATGTTTTAACTTAAGACAATGTTGTGATGGGACCAAGACTGTACTGATATTTTAACTTGGAACACTATTGTGATGGAACTGAGACCCAACTGACGTTTTAACTTAGAAAACTATAGGGATGGGACCAAGACCGTACTGATGTTTTAACATAGATCACTGTAGTGATGGGACCAAGACCATACTGATGTTTTAGCTTAGAACACTGTAGTGATTGGACTGAGGCTGTACTGATGTTTTAACTTGGAACACTGTAGTGATGGGACTGAGGCTGTACTGATGTTTTAACTTGGAACACTGTAGTGATTGGGCTGAGGCCCTACTGTTCTTTTAACTTAAGTAGCTGTAATCATTTCACCGAGGCCATACTGATGTTTTAACTTAGAACACTGTAGTGATGGGACTGGGACCTAGTTTTGTTTTAACTTGGAACACTGTAGTGATTAGACCGAGGCCATACTGATGTTTTAACTTAGAACACTGTAGTGATGGGACTGGGACCTAGTTTTGTTTTAACTTGGAACACTGTAGTGATTAGACTGAGGCCATACTGATGTTTTAACTTAACAAACTGTAGGGATGGGATGAAGACCGTACTCATGTTTTAACTTAAAACACTGTAGTGATGGGAACAAGACCATACTGATGTTTGAACTTACAACAATGTAGTGATTGGGCCAAGACTTGACTTGTGTTTTAACTTGGAACACTGTAGTGATGGTACCAAGATCCTCCTCATGTTTCAACTTGGAATACTGTGGTGATGGGACTGACGCACAACTGATGTCTTAACTGAGAAAACTACAGGGATGGGACTGAGGCTCTTCCCATATTTCAACTTAGAACACTGTAGTGATAGGACTGAGGCCCTACTGATGTTTTAACTCAAAAACTGTAATGATGGGACCGAGGCCATACTGATGTTTTAACTTAGAACAATAAAGTGATGGGATCAAGACCGTACTGATGTTTGAACTCAGAACACTGTAGTGATGGTGTCAAGACAGTTCTGATATTTTAACTCAGAACAATGTAGTGATCGGAACAAGAGCGAATTGATGTTTTAACTGAGAAAAGTGTAATAATGGGACTGAGGCCCTACTGATTTTTAACTTAGAAAACTATAGGGGTGGGACCACGACCGTATGGATGTTTTAACTTAGAAAACTATAGGAATGGGACAAAGACCGTATTCATGTTTTAACTTAAAACACTGTAGTGATGGGACCAAGACCATACTGATGTTTTATCTTAGGACAATGTAGTGATGGGACTGAAGCCAAACTGATGTTTTAACTTAGAACGATGTAGTGATTGGGCCAAGACCTAACTTATGTTTTAACTTGGAACACTGTAGTGATGGGACCAAAACACTACTGATGTTTCAACCTAGAAAACTATATAGATGGTACCAAGACCCTCCACTTAGAAAAATACAGAGATGGGACTAAAATCCTAGTTATCTTTCAACTTGGAACACTGTACTGATGGGACTGAGGACCTTTTGATGTTTTTACTTAGAAAACTAAGGGATGGGACTGAGGCCCAACCGATGTTTTACCTTGGAACACTGTAGTGATGCGACCAACACCGTACTGATGTTTTAACTTAAGACAATGTTGTGATGGGACCAAGACTGTACTGAAATTTTTACTTGGAACACTATTGTGATGGAACTGAGACCCAACTGACGTTTTAACTTAGAAAACTATAGGGATGGTACCAAGACCGTACTGATGTTTTAACATAGACCACTGTACAGATGGGACTGAGGCCCAGCTGATGTTTTAACTTAGAAAACCACAGGGACAAGACTGAGGCCCTACTTATGTTTTAACTTGGAAAACTACAAGGATCGAACTAAGGCTTTACTGATGTTTCAACTTAAAATTCTGTAGTGACGGAACCAAGACCGTACTGATATTTTAGCTTAGAACACTGTAGTGATGGGACCAAGACCGTTCTCATGTTTTAACTTAGAACACTGTTCTGATGGGACTGAGGACCTTTTAATGTTTTTACTTACAAAACTAAGGGATGGGACTGAGGCCCAACTGATGTTTCAACTTAGAACACTTAATGTTGGGACTGAAGCCATACTAATGTTTTAACTGAAAAAACTGTAGTGATGGGACCGAGTCCGTACTGATGTTTTAACTTTGGACAATGTCGTGATGGAACCAAGACCGTACTGAAATTTCAACTTCGAACACTGTATTGATGGGACGGAGGCCCTACTGCTGTTTTAACTTAAAAAAAACAGGGATGGGACCAAGACCGTACTGATATTTTAACTTAGAACTCTGTAGTGAAAAGCCTGAGACTCTACTAATGTTTTAACTGTAAACACTGTAGTGATGGGACCAAGACCATACCGACGTTTTAACTTAGAACACAGTCGTGATGGGACAAAGACCACACTGAAGTTTTAACTTATCATAATGTAGAGATGGAACCAAGACCTTACTGAATTTTTAACTTAAAGCACTGTAGTAGTGCTACTTAGGCCCTACTGATAGTTTAACTTCGAAAACTATAGGTATGGGACAAAGACCGTACTGATGTTTTAACTTAGAAAACTACAGGGATATGACTGAGATCCTACTTCTGTTTTAACTTGGAACACTGTAGTGATGGGACCAAGACAGTACTGATGTTTTAACTTAAGACAATGTTGTGATGGTATCAAGACCATACTGATGTTTTAACTTAGAACACTGTAAAGATGAGACTGAGGCCTTACTAATGTTTTAATTTGGAACACTGTAGTGTTTAGACTGAATTCCTACTTATGTTTTAACTTACAACACTGTAGTGATGGGACTGAGACCCTACTGAAGTTTTAACTTAAAAAACCACAGGGATAAGACTGAGGCCGTACTTATGTTTTAACTTGGAACACTGTAGTGATGGGACTGAAGCTGCACTGATGTTTTAACTTTCGACAATGTAGTGATGGTTCTGAAACTTTACTGATGTTTTAATTTTGGACAATGTCGTGGTGGAATCAAGATCGTACTGAAATTTCAACTTCGAACACTGTACTGATGGAACGGAGGCCCTACTGCTGTTTTAACTTAAAAAAAAAAACAAGGTTGGGACCAAGACCGTACTGATCTTTTAACTTAGAACACTGTATTGAAAAGACTGAGACTCTACTAATGTTTTAACTGAAAACACTGTCGTGATGGGACAAAGACCATACTGAAGTTTTAACTTATTATAATGTAGAGATGAAACCAAGACCTTACTGAATTTTTAACTTAAAGCACTGTAGTAGTGCTACTGAGGCCCTACTGATAGTTTAACTTCGAAAACTATAGGTATGGGACAAAGACCGTACTGATGTTTTAACTTAGAAAACTACAGGTATAGGACTGAGACCCTACTTCTGTTTTAACTTGGAACACTATTGTGATGGAACTGAGACCCAACTGACGTTTCAACTTAGAAAACTATAGGGATGGGACCAAGACCGTACTGATGTTTTAACAAAGACCACTGCAGTGATGGGATCAAGACCATACTGATGTTTTAACTTAGAACACTGTAAAGATGGGACTGAGGCCTTACTAATGTTTTAACTTGGAACACTGTAATGTTTAGACTGAGGCCCTACTTATGTTTTAACTTACAACACTGTAGTGATGGGACCGAGGCCCTACAAATGTTTTAACTTGGAACACTGTAGTGATTAGACTGAGGCCATATTGATGTTTTAATTCAGAACAATAAAGTGATGGGATCAAGACCGTACTGATGTTTGAACTTAGAACACTGTAGTGATGGTATCAAGACAGTTCTGATATTTTAACTCAGAACAATGTAGTGATCGGAAAAAGAGCGAATTGGTGTTTTAACTTAAAAATGTGTAATAATGGGACTGAGGCCCCACTGATTTTTAACTTAGAAAACTATAGAGATGGGATCACGACCGTACGGATGTTTTAACTTAGAAAACTATAGCGATGGGACGAAGACCGTACTCATGTTTTAACTTGGAACTCTGTAGTGATGGGACCAAGACCATACTGATGTTTTAACTTAGGACAATGCAGTGATGGAACTGAGACGCAACTGACGTTTTAACTTTAAAAACTATAGGGATGGGACCAAGACCATACTGATTTTTTAACATAGACCACTGTGGTGATGGGACCAAGACCATACTGATATTTTAACTTAGAACACTGTAGTGATGTGACTGAGGCCCTACTGATAATTTAACCTAGAAAACTAAAGGGATGTGACCAAGACCGTACTGATTTTTTAACTTAGAACACTATAGTGATGAAACTGAGGCCCTATTAATGGTTTATCTGAGAACACTGTAGTGATGGGACTGAAACCGTATTGATGTTTTAACTGATAAAACTATAGAGATGGTACCAAGACCCTGCTGATGTTTTAACTTAGAAAACTACAGTGATGGGACTGAGGCCTAACTTATCTTTTAACTTGGAACATTGTAGTGATGGGACTAAGGTTTTACTGATGTTTTACTTAGAAAACTAAGGGAGGCCCAACTGATGTTTTTATTTAGAACACTGTAGCGTTGGGACTGAGGCCCTACTAATGTTTTAACTGAAAAAACTGTAGTGATGGGACCGAGAGCGTACTGATGTTTTAACTTAGAACAATGTAATGATGGGACTGAGGCCCTGCTAATGTTTTAACTTGGAATACTGTAGTGATTGGACTGAGGCCCTACTGATGTTTTTATCTTAGAATACTTCTACAATAGTGGAAATAGTCCTGCTTTATCCGTGACTTACTTAGTGATTGAATTGTGTAAAATAGCCATATTTTGTTATATGACAAGACAATGTGAATGCCAGTCATATGGTAGGATATAATGATTAATTTTTCATCTCAAAATTATAGTTCTACTGATGTTTTAAATTAGAAAACTACAGGGATTGGACTGAGGCCCTACTTATGTTTTAACTTGGAATACTGCAGTGATGGGACTGAGGCTCCACTGATGTTTTAACTTAGAGCACTGTAGTGATGGGACTTAGGCCCTACTGATAATTTAACTTAGAAAACTTTAGGGATGGGACCAAGATTGTATTGATGTTTTAACTTAGAACACTGTAGTGATGGGACAGAGGCTCTTCTGATGTTTTAACTTAGAAAACTATTGGTATGGGACCAAGACCGTACTGATGTTTTAACTTAAAACACTGGAGTGATGGGACGAAGACCGTAGGACAATGTAGTGATGGGATCAAGACCATACTGATATGTTAACTTAGAACACTGTAGTAATGGGACTGAGGCCCTACTAACGTTTTAACTGAGAACACTGTTGTGATGTGACCAAGACCATACTGTTGTTTTAACTTTGGACAATGCAGTGATGGGACTGAGGCTTTACGGATATTTAACTTAAAACAATGTATTGATGTGACCAAGACCATACCGATGTTTTAACTTAGAACACTGTAGTCATAGGACCAAGACCATACCGATGTTTTAACTTAGAGCATTGTAGTGATGAGACTGAGGCCCTTCGGATATTTTAACTTAGAACACTTCTACAATAGTGGAAATAGTCTTGCTTTATCCATGACTTACTTGGTGATTGAATTGTGTGACATAACCATATTTTGTTATGTGACAAGACAATGTGAATGCCAGTCATATGGTAGGATATAATGATTAATTTTTCATCTCAAATTTATATCTAAATAAATGTTTAATTAACGTGTTTTTTCTAACTAATTATAACCTGGTAACATTATATATATAGATAATGATTATCTTTTTTTTATTATGTTGAATGTTTTTTTTATAAATTTTTATGTATTGAAATGTGAAATAACTGATTCTTAAAAACACGTTCCTAACTTGGTAAACTTTATGATCCTGCAAATTATTAATTATTGAAGCAGTAAATTTTATTTTGAATTTTTGGATTTTCTCTTTGGACTACCTTCCTGGTTTTTGTTAGTTTGCTGAGCCAAAGAAGCGTATTTAATTTGGGCAATATCGTAACTGAAATGTTTCATGGGTTATTATACAGTTGTAGTCATGAATTCCAATTGGACAAAATTTGATGAAGTTGCATTAGTATATCTACTTGGCAACCAAACAAATATAATGAGGAATTTCAGCCAATAATCAAGACTTGGGTGTGGCATGCATATTTAAGGTTCTATTTTATTACTTGTCATAATAACACATTATGACAAAGCAGCACGTTATGTACTATATCTATAGATAGAGAGAGAGATGTGGCTGCAGTATTTTAAAAAAGACAAACTTGTTTGTTGTTGCAGAAAGCCCTGTCATTTCGTACAAGTTGATTGAACTGCAATAGCCAAGATACTTGTGTGCATGGCTTTTCATCTTTATTCAGTAAATTTTCAGTTGAAAGCACCATTGTTACTAACATCAGCCATGTCTTAATCTACTCTGGCTATCCGTCTTGCCACTCACTCACTTTGGAACAGCCCTTCAATAACCAGCTACCAGATTTTCATTTGGTAACTCCAGTTAGTTGGTGTCATTTTAAGCTGGAAGTGAAAGGTCATAAATTTACCCTAGTCGCTAACTTCAACCAAATTGCATACCATAACAAACACTTTGTGAAGGCTTGCCGTTTGTGGAGTAGGTCATGCTTATTTCCAAGGGTGGTATAGACACTTGTACTTGTTCACATGAGATAAAATTTACCTCCCTTGAACGTACAGCAAGGACGGTTAATGATGTATGTAGTATGGAATTATTGAGTATATTGCATTAGGAGCTTTCATTTCTATTTTATAATGTAATATGTCAGGACTTTTACACTTGTTTATATCTTGCGTAAGCAGACTTACTGATGCTTTAGTAGCTAAAAACTGTCTTATGATATAAGATGTAGCTACCGACCAACCTCGATAAATTTCTACCAAAGCAGTTTTTTTTTTTAATTGGTGCACTTGTGTTTAGATGTTTTCAGTTTCTTTTCTATTTAATATTTCCAGATGTTGTTCTGTAAATGTTTGATACTTATGTGTTTATACTACATTGGAAAGCATTGGAACAACATGAATACTGAGATAACTATATTGTGGTGTAAATATTGCATTAATAAAAACTATTTTCTACCCACTAATTCTTAAGAAAAGGCATGTTTTTTGTTCCTTTACTGAACTTTTGAAAACTGATTTATTGTTTGAGATTATCACATTTTTATCAGTTATAGATCAGTATAAGGTATGTTAACCTGAAGATGACTTAAGTTCGAACCATTGTTCTCTACTTTATTTCAATAAAAGTTGTAATACCCATATCAGTTGTCCTCAGATACATTAGTATGAGGTATGAGTAATGCATTGAGAAAAGTATTAACTCCTTTTGGTTATGGATGTATTCCTTTCCAAACATTAAAATATATTTGAATGTAAAAAAACATTATATGAGGGTGTGGGCTCAAAACATTCGTATTAGCATACCATGAGAAACTTATTAAAATTCATAAGTGCTTGTGTAATGTTTTATTTTTAATAAAGTAATGATTTATTTGTATACAGTCTTAAAAATGAAACTGTTGTCAGTCAATTACAATAAAATACTAAATGATTTAATGTACAGGATGAAAGAAATGAAGAAAAAATCCTGAGCAAACAGTCTCATGCACTGAACACGTTTCAGTATATATTTTTCAAAAGATACATGTGTTTAAGGCCACACTGTTGGGAGCTTTATTGGATATCTTATTCCCATAATTGAGAAATTGCACTAATAAATAAACTAACTGTGCATTAGACCTTAATAGTGGGAAGCTTTCTGGTGTAGACTTTATGAAAGAATGAAAAATTTTGATATGGTAGTTTGTTGATTAGGGTTTGAGAGTGTGCTTTCAATAAATGCTTTTGAAATAAACAGTTCTAACAACCCTATGAAATGGTCAATTGGAGTGAGTCCACACACCTTGATGACTCTTTGAAATCTAACCCTTGGTGCAATCAATTTTTTTTGTATTTATGGCTAAGCTACTAAAGCTATCTGCCATTATTTCTAATTTTTTACTAGAAAAAATTGACTAGAGTGATGACAGCCAGTAAGCACCCTACCATCAACCATCTACACTAAGATTGGCTGTCACTGTTTTAACACACACAACTCAAAGTGCAAAGACTACTCTGTGGTGTCACTTTGATTCAGCTTGCCAGTTCTGAAGTTCAGAGCTTCAGGAAAGGGCCGACCTTACTAAAATGTCAGACATGTTACAAGTCCAAGGTTCAACTGGTAATATGATGCTATCAGTGCAAACTTCCATGATTGTAACCACACTGCTGGTTCAAGTTTTTGTAAGTTCTATATAACTGACAGAAACTTCTCCATCCCACCTTTCACAGTTCAAAACATTTAACTTACTATGCAATGACATGTCAATAATTAGTGGAAGATCTTTCCCATTGAGTCTTGAAGCATCAAATGGTTTCAGAAACTGATGGTAATTTGTACTCATATGTGTGGTCTGCTCACCTGAACAATAATTGGACTTATCAGCTACACCTCAATAAAAAAAGCTTTTATTTATTTTTTGTAAGGGCCATTATTTTTCCCACCATATTGAGTACAGTATAATGGATGTCTAGCCTACCTAAGTGTAAACTTGTCTGTACTTTAAAGATCTGAATGTCAACAACTTCCTACTTGTTGCAACACCACAAGAATTGTTAGCATGCATTTTCACATTAACAGCTCTGTGGTTTACGTATTGCTTGTATGACATTATATGCACCTTGTATCAATTCCTTATGTGACTGATAAAATTTTAATCAAATCATGCATGTATGGACAAAAAAAGATAAACAAAAATCATATTTATTATTTTACTGTACAAGAAATTCTAACTGTGCCATAAATTGGCAATGGCACAGCTGATTTTCAATCTAAACGTTTGTTATCTTTTTAGCACAATGAAACACAATGGTTTACTTATGCTTTCATTCTTGTCAGGAATCAAACCATCAATTTTAGCATTGTAAGTCCTTGGAATCCTGCTGACCCACTGGAAGGTGAACTAAAATAAAATTTGATATACACTCAGGAAGCATACATTTTAATATCTTTTGTTTGATTGGAAAAGTCTTTTAAAGGTACAGTTAATCACATATTCAAAGCTAACAAACTTGCTGTTAAGAAGCATTTAAAGACTAGACTTGTTGAAAATGTGAAAAAAATGTTCCACTAAAGAAATTTAAAACCTGGGTTGAAGACAGTGATATTTCAATGGATTATTGTGTTTTGTGATAAGTACAAAGGTTTTTTTAAGATAACTTTTTATAGCAGTAAACATTCCAACTTACTTTATTTGTTACTTGTGAATGCACTTGAAATATGAAATAGAATTTGTTTGTTTTAGATACTTGTGAAAAGTTATACAAGGGCTCTCTGTATACTATGCACTTCTAATTTTGAACTAATAGCCTAGAAAGAAGGCAGCTTGTCAACAAAACCCACTTCCAACAGTGGGCTTACTCTATTCAAATAGTAGGACTTGACTGCCAATGTTATAATTCACACATGGTACCTGATTGTGGAGCAATGGGAGATGAACCATGGATCCTCTCATACACAATCTACTACATAACCACTAGGTCATATCCAGCCAATTAAGAAGTTAGAAAAAAACAGTTTTATGTGGAATTTAATTTACATAAAACCAAGTAGTTTCTCAAAGAGATTCTTTTATCTCAGCTATATAAATGGATTTAGTAAACATTTATAATATCTTAATAAATTAACACACAGTTTCAGCATATCTATTCATAATTTTATAAAGTATATAACAAAGGTCTGGAAAAACAGTAAATATTTTGAACCTAAAACCAAAGCCTTACATTACCTTTAAGATGTTGTGTTTTTTACATAGTCTTCTGTCTGGTTTCTTTGTTTGATGTGCTGTCAATTTTACCAATCATTTTAATTTTTCAGTTTTAAATATTCATGGTTATCAGAAAAACTACTTTTGAAAAAAAATTTATTCGTTGACTAGATAGATGTAAGACACTCATCTACTTGACTATTAATTTCAAAATATGTGATCACAAATTGGTTTATTTTCTTGTATAATACAATAAACTATATATGATTATAAGGAAGTTTCTTATTTCACTTTTCAAGTGGTATTCCTCAACATGCAGTTTCTAGTTACACACACAATATAACAACCAAAGCGAATTTAATATTAAATCAAACAAAACTTTATAATAAACTTTCAAGTTCATCCATGTATATTTTAATTTTAAATGTTAGTGTTTGTCCTTGTTTTGTCATCACACAGTTTTATTGTGTTGGATGTTTTATGTTTATAACTATCTGTAAAGAAACGAATAAAAACCAAGGATGTTTATTTAAACACAATGCACACTACTTATTTTACAATACAGAAAAACCATAGATTAATTACAGGTTCTCATAGCTAAGTCTTAACAAGTTCTTGATCTGAAATCATTAAAGCCTTCATAAAAAAATAATTTTAATTTATCTACAACTAAATATATACGGAACTTCTACAATTACATCAACTTTAACAAGTTAACTGGTTTCATACGTTAAACTGTGACTTTACAGTTTGTCTGTCTATGCTGAAGTTTTCTTTTGAGTTTCACGACATAAGTTTTGTAATATTGAGTAAAATTCAAATAAATAATCTGTAAAATCTTTTTGATTTAAAAACATAATTTCTTCTTCAAAAACAACCCTTGTTAAAAAAAGATAGGATAAACTGTGTCTTTGTTTTGGAATCTCGCACAAAGCTACTTGAGGGCTATCTGTGCTAGCCGTCCCTAATTTAGTAGTGTAAGACTAGAGGGAAGGCAGCTAGTCATCACCACCCACCGCCAGCTCTTGGGCTACTCTTTTACCAACGAATAGTGGGATTGAACGTCACATTATACACCCCCACGGCTGGGAGGGCGAGCATGTTTAGCGCGACCCTCGGATTACGAGTCACACGCCTTACGCGCTCGGCCATGCCAGGCCCTGAACTATGTCAAGAGATCAGTGATTCCTTCTTAAACAGATCAATACTTTGTACATACAACACACGATGTTTGTTTGTTTGTTTTGGAATTTCGCACAAAGCTACTCGAGGGCTATCTGTGCTAGCCGTCCCTAATTTAGCAGTGTAAGACTAGAGGGAAGGCAGCTAGTCATCACCACCCACCGCCAACTCTTGGGCTACTCTTTTACCAACGAATAGTGGGATTGACCGTCACATTATACACCCCCACGGCTGGGAGGGCGAGCATGTTTAGCGCGACGCGGGCGCGAACCCGCGACCCTCGGATTACGAGCGCACGCCTTAACGCGCTCGGCCATGCCAGGCCAAACACACGATTGAGCAGAACTTCACAACTAACTAACATAATAACCTCACTTCAGAAGGAAACTTTTTAACACACCACACTTTTATCTAATTGACTGTATTTATCCATGTGTATTCTTATGTCGTAAAGATGAAACTCATAAGCCTAGTATTAATACCTATAGTTACGGTGTAACATGTCAGTAGATTCATGAACCCTAACGGTAATAAGTATTCACATCTACAGAACACACACTTAAATTTTTCAATCACGTTGACGCTATACATCCCAACATCAACTTTACATGTGAACAAGAAAAAAGCAATCAAATATCATTTCTTAATCTCAAAATTATAAGAACCGACACACAATTCAAAACAGAAATATATATACAATTATATATTGTAGAAACAAGTAAAAAATAGAAACCAGATTCAAATAACATAAAAAGTCACCACGCATTTTCGAACACTGCAAGTCAAATAAACACAACATAATCATAGAAAACACTTAAATAATAAATCAAGAAACAAACACAAAATTAAAGAAGACTTATTTATACAACAACTCAAGCCCTAAAATAAACCGATACAAAGAAACACCTTTATACCTCTATTAAAAACAATATAATAAATAATAATGATAAAATAAATAATATAAAATTATATATTCAAAAATCTAAGCACGCCCTCTACATTCCGACACTCAGTTACACAACACCTTTCAAACATGTGGCCGGTTTCCTCTTCCTTTCATTGACGACAGCCGAAGAAGATCGAAACTTTGTTTGCTCCTCCAAGTAAAAAATTTTCTCAGCCCAAACGAGCCGTTTTTACATATACATGTATAATATCTTCTCCTGGTTTGGAAATTTTTCTCGTAAATGTTTTGTAATTATTATTAGTACATCAAATTATTAACTATTCAATCTAATATTATACATTCAAAAACGGCTAGTATTTGTAGAGAAAGCACTAATAGAGGAGCAAACAATGTTTCGACCTTCTTCGGTCATCGTCAGGTTCACAACGAAAGAATAGGTCACTGCACTCAATCATACAACTGCCTTCAAACATGTGGTTAGCTACCGGTCAGTAACTCTTCCTTTATGACCTGATGATGGCCCCCCAGTGGCTCAGCGGTATGTCTGCGGACTTACACGCTAAAATCCGGGTTTCGATACCCGTGGTGGGCAGAGCACAGATAGCCCATTGTGTAGCTTTGTGCTTAATTCAAAACAACAACAACGACGACCTGATGATGACCGAAGGAGGTCGAAACGTTGTTCGCTCCTCTATCAGTGGTTTCTCTACCAATACTAGCCGTGTTTGAATCTGTAATTTTCTCCACTTGTGGCTTTTTTTCGTCTTCACGGATCCATTTTTCAAACTACTCCTCAATCATTTTAAAGAATAATTAATTTATCTGCCAACAGCAGCAGCATGGGCAAAATTTTGTACAACTTAATTAAACTTTAAAAGTTTGGTAGTTACCTAGTTTCAAAACGGAAAAAAGACAAACGTAAATAGTTATATGTGAAGTGTGTTAAATGACTCTATAATTTGCATACTGTAATGTATGATGTGCAGAAAAGCATTTTAATACGATAAATTGTTTGTTTATTTGGAATTTTACACAAAGCTACTCGAGGGCTATCTGTGCTAGCCGTCCCTAATTTAGCAGTGTAAGACTAGAGGGAAGACAGCTAGTCATCATCACCCATCGTCAACTCTTGGACTACTCTTTTATCAACGAATAGTGGGATTGACCGTCACATTATAACGCCACCACGGTTGAAAGAGCAAGCATGTTTGGCGCGACGGGGATGCGAGCCCCGACCCTCAGGTTACGAGTCGCACGCCTTCACACGCTTGGCCATACTGGGCCTATTACATTTTTATTAGATGTCACTGTGAAGGTTTTTTTAGTTCACTATTACGTCATTGAAAATACTGGTTGAATAAACAACTAGAAATGAAGATACTGTCTTCAAAAGAGTATATTCCACGAACACCCTAACTGCAATATTAAGATAAAAGTTGTTTGTTTTAGTTTAAAAATGGGTGTCGCTGTTTTTCACAATTACTGTGTGATTATAACTATAACGACGCCCCTAGTGGCAAAGCGGTATGACTACGGTCTAATACTCCAAGAAACCGGATTGCGATACTTGTGATAGACAGAACACAGATATTCCTTGTGTTAAGAGTTGTGCTTGTTCACACGCAACAACCATTACAACATGGAAAAATATGTTTGTACTTCATTGATTCTATAAGTGTTTTTTTCATTGTATAATCAGTGATGTCGAGAAAACCCACTTGCAGAGAAATATATATACAAAAACGGCTCGTTTGGGTTGAGAAAATATTTTACATAGAAGAGCGAACAACGTTTCGACTTTCTTTGGTCATCGTCAGGTTTACAAAGAAAGAGGTAACTGACCGGAAGCTGACCACATATTTGGAAGGGGTTGTGTAACTGAGTGTCGGAATGTAGAGTTGTTAGATGTTTGAATATATAATTTATTCATTTTATTATATTAATATAGGTATAAAGGTGTTCCTTTATATTGGTTTATTTTGGGTTTAAGTTGTTGTATAAGTAAGGCTTCTTTAATTTTGCGTTTGTTTATGTTTGTTTCTTTGTTTAGTATTTGAGTGTTTTCTATGGTTATGTTGTCTTTATTTGACTTGCAGTGTTCGAAAACGTGTGAACTAGCATACCAGACACGCACATACGGTCGTTAAGAAACTAAGTAATTTAAAGCAAAGAATTATCAACAGAACAAATGACATCTATTTCATTCAACAATGTAGAAAGGAACAACTAATCCCTAATTTTGCAAAGGTAAAGCTTTTGTTTGTTTGTTTGTTTTGGAATTTCGCACAAAGCTACTCGAGGGCTATCTGTGCTAGCCGTCCCTAATTTAGCAGTGTAAGACTAGAGGGAAGGCAGCTAGTTATCACCACCCACCGCCAACTATTGGGCTACTCTTTTACCAACGAATAGTGGGATTGACCGTCACATTATACACCCCCACGGCTGGGAGGGCGAGCATGTCTAGCGCGACGCGGGCGCGAACCCGCGACCCTCGGATTACGACTGCACGCCTTAACGCGCTCGGCCATGCCAGGCCTTGAAGGTAAAGCTATCAAGAAAATTTAATAAATACACAAACATCCAAAATTTAGAGAAAACTACTTAAAGCCATGTTGAACACAAAATACAAAGAACTACATGACTTACAAAAACAAAAATTGAACCTAGACCATCAACTAGCATGCTGCATTAAACCAGAGATTTACGGACTTATACAACAAAACTTATACCAAATCAATACTAAGAACGACAGAGACAAAAAGATCTGCCACAACAAAAAACTAGAAAAACTAAGATGTAAACAACAGAAAATACACCAAAACGACAAACCGTTGACTGACCTCATAATTAACAGATCCGACTGACAATTAAACACAGACGAGATACATCTACTTAACAAAGGACTCAACTTAGCAGTAGCACCAAGGTACATTCCAACCATAGAAATCAAAACATGTTTAGAAGATCTAGCCAAGAGACTTGTGATACTTTCTGCAGAAAACAAAAACAAGGAAACAACCAAAACAACCAACAGAAAGAAGACAACTTAGATAATTTTAATGACATCCAACAGCCAAACTTCCCAGGTAAAATTACAAATTTATATTTTCCAGAAACACCTGAAAACAACATCTTAAACGATTTTTTCAAAGAATTTTCTCACAAAACCATCAACATAATTTAACAAAACAGAAAACTGAAAAACAACCTTACAAAAAGAGACATTAATTCCATTAAAAACCTAAAACAAGACAGAAACATAAAAACTCTAAAAGCAGATAAAGGTAACGCTATAGTCATAATGAATACAAATGAATACATCCAAAAAATGAAGAACATCGTATGAGACACGAACAAATTTAAACCAATACACACAAATCCAACAAAGACACACGAGACGCAAATGAACAAATTATTACTAAAAATGAAAAAAGCCAACACAATTTCACAAACACTTTATTCCTACCTACGTAAAACCGACTCACGCACACCAGAAATATACGACATCCCCAAACCTTATAAACCAGATTGTCCATTACGACCAATAATGTCCACATATGAATCGTTTAATTACAATTTTGGTAAATACATAGCATGGGCATTCTCCAAATATGTAGCATCAGCCAGCTCATTCATCAAAGACTCTTTTCATTTCAAGTCTAATCTAAATCAACTTAATCATAAAGCCTTAATGGCCGGTTTCGATGTTGTATCTCTCTTTACAGAAGTTTCAACCACTGAAGCCTGCAAGATAGCCTTAGAACTCTATATCCGAGAGCCTAACCCAACTATAGACATTCCCAGCAACCAATTAGCAACCTTCATAGAATTCACCACGATAAAGACAAACTTCGTGTTCAACAACCAAAACAATATACGAACAAATGGCCTAAGCATTGGCAACCCAGTATCACCAGTTCTAGTCAATACTTTTATGACACAAGTTGAAACACAGCATTACATCCACCACTATACTGGTACAGATATGTAGATGACACGGTTGCGGGATTCAAATCTACCGAACACACACTTATTTTTTTCAATCACATTAACTCCATACATCCCAACATTAACTTCACATGTGAACAGGAAGAAACACAAGGAATTAGCACAGCATTACATCCACCACTATACTGGTACAGATATGTAGATGACACGGTTGCGGGATTCAAATCTGCAGAACACATACTTAATTTTTTCAATCACATTAACTCTATACATCCTAACATTAACTTCACATGTGAACAGGAAGAAAGCAATCAAATATCATTTCTTAACCTCAAAATTATAAGAACCGACACACAATTCAAAACAGAAATCCACCGAAAAATCACCCTTACTGGACTATACATTCCTTGGGACTCAGCACATGAAACAGAACAAAAACTCAACATACTAAGAAACCAAATAAACACAGCCATAAAACTATGCTCACCAGATAAAATTAACGATGAATCAGACAAAATAAAACAATACTTCATCAACATCAATAAGTTTCCTCCACAAACCGTAGAAAACATCATACGCACACATCTAGACAGAAAGCAAAATCAACCAACAAAAGTAAATATATCTTACGAATCAAAAAATCACGAAACCATATACTGCTGTATACCATATATTCCTGACATTAACAAACAAATAACCAACTTTTGGCCAAGACTAGTAACAAAATGTGACATTCCAGTTAATACCAAATTTCTTCAAAAACCAGGCACAAAACTGAGGTCTATGCTACGTAAAAACTACACTGACAAACACCACACCAACATTATTTATAAAATACAATGTGATAACTGCCACGACTTCTATATTGGAGAAACAAGTAGAAAAATGGAAACCAGATTCAAAGAACATAAAAAGTCACCTTCACACGTTTTCGAACACTGCAAGTCAAATGGACACAACATAACCATAGAAAACACTCAAATACTAAATAAAGAAACAAACGCAAAATTAAAAAAGCATTGCTTATACAGCAACTTAAACCCAAAATAAACCAATATAAAGGAACGCCATTATACCTATATTAATATTATAGATAAAATTATACATTCAAACATCTAACCCCGCCCTCTACATTGCGACACTCAGTTACACAACCCCTTCCAAATATGTGGTCAGCTTCCGGTCAGTTACCTCTTTCTTTGTGAACCTGAAGATGACCAAAGAAGGTCGAAACGTTTTTCACTCTTCTATGTAAAATATTTTCTCAATCCAAACGAGCCGTTTTTGCACATTGTATTTTTCATTGTATGTTTATCAGAGTGATTTAGAGACTTTAAACATTTTTCGAATGTGCAATTTGTGTTTAGATTTAACAACTTTCGAAAAAAATTTAATTCGAATAAACTTGCAGAGAACCCTCTTTTTTTGGAAAGCTGCTCACTAAAAATAACACGTTTTCCAAAAGTTAGTTGTTGAGTACTGATAGTAACGAGCAAATTCTTTTCAAATTGCAGTCAAGAAAAACGCCTGGAATGTCGTCTAAAAATCCAATAGAATGTCACTTCACACACTGCCGTGAGAAGCAAGTTTTGGTGTGGTCTGGAGAATTCTAAGGGTATAAGGGTTAACGCTCCCACGAAATGTTTGACAATCTAATGCCATGACATTGAATACTGAACCATTTTAACTTTAAATACTGCATACACGCAACATAATATATTTAATTTAAAGAAAAAAGTGTTAATACGTGAGTGGGAAGTATCCATGCCATAAAAAAGTGATTTTTTTTATTTACAAACCTCTTGAAGAGGCCTCATAATCACATATATTGCACAGAAAACAAGTACAACAATCAAATGCACAGTTATATACAACTGAATGCACCGAATACTGTCTGTAATAGCTCATATTAAAGGACACACAATAATGTAACGTTGTCAACAAAGACGAACATGTTTAAAACTGAAAAAAGAATTGACGTCATTATGAATAAGATACCTGGAATAATCAAAACTCGTATTCTTTATTAGCTGACTTTATAAAACGATGACAGATTTAAATGGATATTTTGGCTAAACAGGTATTCCTAACAGTCAAGATACAATATTTCTCTAATGTAATAAAAAACATACACTGTGGGCTGTCGTCTTTTCTTAATCCGTCTAAGAAACCCTCTACCACAATTCGCCGTTTCTTATTCATTGCTACTGATTTTTTAATGATAAAGGAAATAGTATGGAAAACTAATGTCCATAAGGGTTGAACCATTGGACACAGGCGATATAAATGCCTCGCTCTTTCAGTGTCTTTACCACAAAGTGTACATACACCAATATCATGTTTCTGCATGTGAACAAGTTTCTTGTTTGTCATTAAAGTATTGTGATAAAATAAATAATCGATATCAGCAAAGACAAAATCTTTAAATGAGTGATAAGCATATTCATGTATTTTTTTTCCATTTAGTATCTCTTAAAATATCTTTCCAAGTATTAATTTCTTCAGCAGCGGGGATAGAGTTCTGGTATATTAACTTCATCAGTTTTTTAACAGGAAGATCGTTTATGTGGATTACATTTTCACCATCTGAATCACACATCGCAAAAATAAATAATGTCATTCCTGTAACTGGGGGAATCTTTATTTCAACCAAATCTTTCCATTCTTCTGTCATGTAATACTGTCTGACTTGACAAATATCACACTTTCTGACACTTCCTAACTTAACTGGATAATAGCGTTTGAGAGAAGCCAACGAGGGACAAATTCTTAAGTAAAGTCCCTCAAACGAATTAGTCCCGCACTAATAAAATTTTTATTATAGTACGTGCTTAATCACATAGTAGGAACAAAAACACTGAGAAACAGTGGTTACAGGAAAACAATTTCTGTGTTATTTGGAAAGATAAAAAAACGATAAAAAGAATTATTTTACAACAACGATCGTTCTGACTTGGTGAAGTTTATAAGAAAGTAAACGTAATGATTAATAGTTGTGGTGTGAACACCTTTACACTCTGACAAAACATGGTTATGCTTGATTGTAATTGTCATTAGATATTACTATTAAATCTAGTAAATTTTTACATTGCATTCTCTATTTAGTCTATTAGGACTTTTCCAGAATTAACATTGTTCATAATTATAGTATTACAAAAACGCTATGTCTTCTTATCTTTTAATGACGTCGCATTTTGATTAATCTGCCGATCCTCAAGTGTGCTGTAACACAACAAACACAGATGGGCCATTTGTTAGGCTTAATTTTAATGTTTGGTAGGTATGATTGACTATAATCATGCTTTTTAAGCTTTAAAAAAAATGTTCACACCATAACAGTTGTTGAAACAAATAGTTTACATAAATAGTGTTTCGACCACTGTTGTGTTTGTTAGGTTCCAGCTGGCTTGATGAACTCTGAATTGAGCGAAACGCATCGTCGGCAATGAATACAGCGAACATAGTGTGGTTGAAATAATATTATTATAAGATATTCTAATTCTTGAAAATACATAATTGACTAGATAAGAGGATAATGTTAGAAAATAAAACAGGCCAGGCCTAATAGTAATGTCTTATAACAAGCATAATTAATTATAATGACGAATATTTGATGAAGCAAAAAGTTAGTCGTCTCGGGTTTAGAACCTATAACGTGATTGATTGGTCTTAATTAAGCAACAAGCTACACATGCTTCAATAATGTATAGAGTAACTTTATGTGGTGCAAGGTTATCTGATTTATTTTATCTGAATAATAGTTAAACTTCAGAAAACGAAGATAGAATAATAAAATGCTGAAAGTTAGGTATAAATCAACACATTTTAGTGTTAGCTGTAGCAATAATTTTGAATTTAAAATTAAAGTTTTCTTTTAACTTTTAACAAAAAAGGAGAAAATGATAAATAATTTATAATGATCAATGTCTGCATCACTAAATATTGAAAAATCATCAAATCATTGAGGAAAGTTGATGAGAAAATGAAACTACCTCATATCTACTGATGGGAGAATATTACACAATTATTGAGAACATAAAGCTGTCACCGAATTGTTAGATAAGGTGAATAATAATTTGGGTGTTTTTTTATTGAGTATGGATCTGATAAATTTCATCGATTTTGAAAGTCTATACGTTTACATAAATATATAGGAAACCGTTCAGTAATAATTATTGGGATTAATCACATATCGATTAGCTAATTCACAAATACAAGTTGATATGTTTTAGTAACATCATATTTTGAAAACAAGAAACCATTTGCTTCTTTAAGGTTGTGTTTGCACACAATCACCGAAGAAAGAATGCAAACATTAAACCAACCCTTGCAAGGTGCCAGCCTTCATTACTGCAAATGAAACGCCTTAAGCTCATCATTCTTGTTTGTCTTTGCTAAATCCTAAACTCGTGTCCTTTCACCTGTCTTCAATGTTCAAAACAAATAATTTAGAGGGTTTTTCTATTAGTCTCTAAAAATAATTGTGTAAAAATCAATAAAATCATTTCTACTCCTTTGTTTTTTCAAGATCAAATAAGTTAACGGGTCTTATCATGCTCCCAAGTAAGACTTCTATTCTGGGAATCATCGTAGTAACCCTCTCACAGGTTAACGGGTCTTATCATGCTCCCAAGTAAGACTTCTATTCTGGGAATCATCGTAGTAACCCTCTCACAGACCTTTTTAAAATAAGTATCCAATCTTAGAGAAGAATATAGTCATTTTCAAATTAACGAACAGAGAGTTTGCAAGTAATCGTTGCTGGATACATAATTTACGGACGAGAGATTTGTTTGTTTGTTTTGAAAATTCGCACAAAGCTACTCGAGGGCTATCTGTGCTAGCCGTCCCTAATTTTGCAGTGTAACACTAGAGGGAAGGCAGCCAGTGATCACCACCCACCGCCAACTCTTGGGCTACTCTTTTACCAACGAATAGTGGGATTGACCGTCACATTATACACCCCCACGGCTGGGAGGGCGAGCATGTTTGGTGTGAAAAGAATTCGAACCCTCGACCTCGGATTACGAGTCGAGCGCCTTAAACACACGTCATTATTTGTAATAATCGTTATTACAGATTGTATTATTGTTTGCATATTAAAATATATTAGTAGTTTTAGTTATTGAACATAAAGTTAATTTTGGTGGTAGTGAATTCTATAAGGGTTGCTGATTGGTTGTTGGAGATGGATTGAGGTCTTTGATGTAAAGTTCCAAAGCTGTCTTGCAGGCTTCAGTTGTTGGGACTTCTGTGAAGAGAGAGATTAGATCAAAACTGGCTATTAAGGTTTTATGATTTACTTGATCAAGAATAGATTTAATGTTAAAAGAGTCTTTGAAAAAGGAACAAGCCGATGTTACATGTTTAGAAAATGTTCACGTTATATACTTACCGTGCTTTTAGTTAAATGGTTCGTAGATTGACATTATGGGTCGTAGTGAACAATGAGGTTTGGGGGTGACGTATAGTTGTGGTGTGCGTGAGTCGGTATTTCGGAAGTAATAATAAATATTTTCTGAGATTGTGCCGTTTTTTTATTTGTAATAATATATTATTTAAATTGTTTTTATGTGTTTTTGTTGTATTTGTATCTAGTAGTTTAAATTTGTTTGTATCTAATAAGATGTTTATTTTAATGCATTCATTTGTGTTCATTATAACATTGCATTTAACTGCTTTTAGAATTTTGATGTTGTTGTCTTGTTTAAAGCTGTTTATAGAATTAATATTCTTTTGTGCGAGATTCTTTTTGTACTGTTTTTTGTGCACTGTTTTAACTCCATTATGCTTGAACTTACCTATATTATGTCATTGTTAATTGTACACCCTTGTGTAACCTTAAACAAACTAAGAAACTTAAATTAAACAAAACATCAGTAGAATAAGTGCCGTTTATTTCATCAAACGGTGCAAAAAGGAAAAACAAACCCCTAATTTTGTGAAGATAAAACTTTCGAAGAATTTTAATCAATATAGAAACATTACCCATAATTTACAAAAACAAACAACTGGTAAAAGTCATGTTAAGCCTGAAATATACAGAACTAAATGACCTACAGAAACAAAAAGTGAATCTAGACTACCAACTGGCCTGTTGCATTCAACCAGACGTTTATGGACTCATACAATGCAACATCAATCAACTTAATAGTAAGAACGACAAGAAATGAAAGGCCCGCTACAACAAGAAACTAGATAAATTAAGGTAACAACAACAAACACGATGAATCACCAACAAACCTAGTAAATAACAGATCAGACCGACAATCAAGAAATACATCTAGATAACAAAGGACTCAACTTCGCAGTAACACATAGAAATATTCCATCCATTGAAATGAAAGCCAGCTTAGAAGACCAAGGTAGAAGACTGATTATTCACTCTAGACAAAAACATCAACAAAACAACGTAAAACAACCACCAAAAAGAAGACAAAAATAACAAACATTTGGAAAAAATTATAACAAAACACTACATTCCAGTAAACTCCAAATTTATTCAAAAACCAGGTATAAAACTAAAGTCAATTCTATGTAAAACTACACTAACAAACACAAAAACAACATCATTTATAAAATAAACCAAGCAACAACTGCTAAGACTTTGAAATTGGAAAAACAAGCAGTAAAATGAAAACTAGATACAATGAACAAAAAACAACATCTTCACACGTTTCTGAACAGTAAAAACCAAATAAACACAACATAGCCATATACAACACCCAGATACTAAGTAGTGAAACAAATATAAATAAACATAAAATCAAAGAAGTCCAACTTATACAGCAACTTAAACAAAAATTAACCAGTTTTAAGAAACACCTTTATACCTATACTAATTAATAACCTAACATCTAACTACAACGCCCCCTACAATCCCGTACCCGTTTATACTCTCGTCCGTAAGACGTGTCCAGCAACGGTTACTTGCAAATTCTCTGGTAGTTAACCTAAAGATGACCGAAGAAGGTCGAAATGCTGTTCTCTGCTTTATTAATAAAAGTGTTAATACCCATACCAGTCGTCCTGGCAAAGAGTGTGTGTGTGTGTTTTCTTATAGCAAACTCACATCGGGATATCTGCTGTGTCTACCGATGGGAATCAAACCCCTGATTTTAGTGTTGTAAATCCGAAGAACTATCGCTGTCCCAGCGGAGACATGTTGCAGGTAACTGATGGTGGGTTAAATTAATCTACGAAACGGAATATATTGTGCAAGGAACAAGGTCAGGTTAAGTTAAAACCTGGAATATATTGTGTAAGTGGCAGGGTCAGATTAGGTTAAAACCTGGATTATATTTTGTAAGTGGCAGGGTCAGGTTAGGTTGAAACCTGGAATATATTGTGTAAGTGGCAGGGTCAGATTAGGTTAAAACCTGGATTATATTTTGTAAGTGGCAGGGTCAGGTTAGGTTGAAACCTGGAATATATTGTGTAAGCGGCAGGATCAGGTTAGGTTGAAACCTGGAATATATTTTGTAAGTGGCAGGGTCAGGTTAAGTTCAAAACTGGAATATATTGTGTAAGTGGCAAGGTCAGGTTGGGTTAAAACCTGGAATATATTGTGTAAGTGGCAGGGTCAGGTTAGGTTGAAAACTGGAATATATTGTGTAAGTGGCAGGGTCATGTTAGGTTAAAACCTGGAATATATTGTGTAAGTGGCAGGGTCAGGTTAGGTTAAAACCTGGATTGTATTTTGTAAGTGGCAGGGTCAGGTTAGGTTGAAACCTAAAATATATTGTTTAAGTAGCAAGGTCAGGTTGGGTTAAAATCTGGAATATGTCGTGTAAGTGGCAGGCCAGGTTAGGTTAAAACCTAGAATATATTATGTAAGTGGCAAGGTCACGTTAGTTAAAACCTGAAATACAAGGTGGTCGCTAGGAAAGCGGAAAATTTGAGGGTCAGATGAGATCATGAATAAAATGCGTGCTTACTCATTTCTATTTTGATTTCTTTACATCATGAATAAAATGTATGATTTTAATAATTTTAAGCATCTATGAGTGTAATATAACATATGCCTTTAAAAAACTTTGTAAAAGTTATTATTTGTAAAAATAAATAGCTGTTTGACAAATTTTCCGCTTTTCTAGTGACCACCCTGTATATTGTGTAACTGGCAAGGTCACGTTAGTTAAAACCTGGAATATATTATGTAAGTGGAAGGGTCAGGTTAGGTTAAAACCTGGAATATATTGTGTAAGCGGCAGGGTCAGGTTAGGTTAAAACCTGGAATATATTGTGTAAGTGACAAGGTCATGATAAGTTAGAACCACTATTTGTTGGTAAAAGAGTAACCCAAGAGTTGGTGGTTGGTGGTGATTACTAGCTGCCTTCCCTCTCGTCTTACACTGCTAAAATAGGGACGGCTAGCACAGATAGCCCTCGAGTAGCTTTACGTGAAATTCGAAAACAAACAAACGAAACATTCGTGACTTATCGTGCTGTTTCGGAGTGGCCGATGTACTTTTGTAATCGAGAAGTACAGACAACATGGCAACTTTAGAAACTTTATGCATCACCTTGAAGGGTTGAACAGAATCGTGGAAATGCCGGAAGAACAAAAGAATGCAAGTAAACACGTAGAGTGAAACAGAACATAATCCAAGATGAGGCATTCATAGATGATGGAGAACAAATGTTGTCCGACATTCAGCTGCAAGAAGTTCAGGATATAAGTCATAAGTAATCATTCATTGGATCAATAATAGTAAAGCACAGCCCTCACGACAGACAATAATGTTCAGGATACAAGTCATAAGTAATCATTCATTGGATCAATAATAGTAAAGCACAGCCCTCATGACAGACAATAATGTTCAGGATACAAGTCATAAGCAATCATTCATTGGATCAATAATAGTAAAGCACAGCCCTCATGACAGACAATAATGTTCAGGATACAAGTCATAAGTAATCATTAATTGGATCAATAATAGTAAAGCACAGCCCTCATGACAGACAATAATGTTCAGGATACAAGTCATAAGTAATCATTCATTCGATCAATAATAGTAAAGCACAGCCCTCATGACAGACAATAATGTTCAGGATACAAGTCATAAGCAATAATTCATTGGATCAATAATAGTAAAGTACAGCCCTCACGACAGACAATAATGTTCAGGATACAAGTCATAAGTAATCATTCATTGGATCAATAATAGTAAAGCACAGCCCTCACGACAGACAATAATGTTCAGGATACAAGTCATAAGTAATCATTCATTGGATCAATAATAGTAAAGCACAGCCCTCATGACAGACAATAATGTTCAGGATACAAGTCATAAGCAATCATTCATTGGATCAATAATAGTAAAGCACAGCCCTCATGACAGACAATAATGTTCAGGATACAAGTCATAAGTAATCATTAATTGGATCAATAATAGTAAAGCACAGCCCTCATGACAGACAATAATGTTCAGGATACAAGTCATAAGTAATCATTCATTGGATCAATAATAGTAAAGCACAGCCCTCATGACAGACAATAATGTTCAGGATACAAGTCATAAGCAATAATTCATTGGATCAATAATAGTAAAGTACAGCCCTCACGACAGACAATAATGTTCAGGATACAAGTCATAAGTAATCATTCATTGGATCAATAATAGTAAAGCACAGCCCTCACGACAGACAATAATGTTCAGGATACAAGTCATAAGTAATCATTCATTGGATCAATAATAGTAAAGCACAGCCCTCATGACAGACAATAATGTTCAGGATACAAGTCATAAGTAATCATTCATTGGATCAATAATAGTAAAGCACAGCCCTCATGACAGACAATAATGTTCAGGATACAAGTCATAAGCAATCATTCATTGGATCAATAATAGTAAAGCACAGCCCTCATGACAGACAATAATGTTCAGGATACAAGTCATAAGCAATAATTCATTGGATCAATAATAGTAAAGTACAGCCCTCACGACAGACAATAATGTTCAGGATACAAGTCATAAGTAATCATTCATTGGATCAATAATAGTAAAGCACAGCCCTCATGACAGACAATAATGTTCAGGATACAAGTCATAAGCAATCATTCATTGGATCAATAATAGTAAAGCACAGCCCTCACGACAGACAATAATGTTGAAAGACAAAGAAATCCTGGACAGTTGGATTCATCCAATAAACCAGGAAGGTGAAGTACTAAAATATTTGATAGCCGGGACAGTTACTGAGAAACGTTTGTTTGTCTGTTTTGAATTTCGCACAACCTGTGCTAGTTGTCTGTAATTTAGCAGTCAAGGAAAGGCAGCTAATCACCACCAACCTCTACCAACTCTTAGGCTATTCTCTTACCAACAAATAATGGTATTGACCATAACATTATTACGCCCTAACGACTGAAACGGTGAGCATGTTTGGTGTGACGGGAGGTCAAACCTGCGACCCCCAGATTGTGAATCGAGAGTCCTAATCATCTGGCCACGCAGGGGCAACTTAGAAAGGAAACCAAAGTTGATTGTACCACTTCGTTACATGGCCAGGTGGTTAAGGCACTCAAGATATAAAACATAAATACAGAGGTGTATAGAATACAGACGTATACAGGAAAGGTGTTCTTGTAACAAAGTACAAGGGAGTAGACCAACAGCATTAATAGGTGCTGTTGACTAGCTGCCTTTCTCGTATTCTAAAGTTCAGTGTCATGGAAAGTTAGCACTTGTGTATCTTTGTGCGAAGTTCTGAAATAAACAAAAGAAATTAAGTTTGGTAAGTCTTGTTTCTTTTCGCACCGATAGATCTGTTCTTCTAAACAAAGGAATATTGTGATTATTTGTCTATAAACAAATAATCAATAATTGTAACATTAGTTCTCGTGTTACAATATCTACAGTTTACCCTGGCGGCTCCAGCCACAACTTAAGAATTTTGTTTGGTGAGGTGAGGCTACACGTTAAGACTATTTTACTTCACAATGTGCAGATTTGAGACTTAAACCCACATTCGATGGGCAGCTGGTGTTGGTTTTTGTCCTTTCGTTTCACAGTTTTAAATTAGGGTTGTTACAGCATGACTTCAGCAATCTCTGACCTGAACGTTTAGCGTGATGTGTGCACACGAGAAGAAACAGAATATTTTAATAAATGTCACCCCTTGTGTCGTAAGTACGTTTAGAATGATAAAGTCCGTGGTTAGTTTCAACACGAAGAGAATCCAACAAAACAACAATATTTTAAAGTAGGTATAAGTATTGTAAACTGAAGTTTATTGGTTAAGTATTGTAATGGCGTTTAGTCTTAAACAATATATTTATCTATCAAAGTATCTAATCTGTAAAACCTGAGGACAGAAATCCGAGTGATGTAGCAGTTTTTCAATAACTCGTCCAGAAAAATTCCTGGGTAGATCGATGACGGTAGCCAGGTGGTGAAGTAACGGGGTCATCTGGCTAGAACTGATACGTTATTGATTTTAAAGCCAGAACAGTTGTTGTTGTGCAACAGTAAATATGCCACAAGACGTCGTTACTCGTGTGAAACTCCGCAGCGTTTCTTGAAGGCGTGGTTTTGTAATCTTGTGTTGTATGAGGAGTTAACACAAGTAAATACGTGTTATTAAGATATGTTTACACTGATGAATCTATAACGTAGTGTTTAATCTGAGATACAACCATTATTGACTAGTATTTGAATTGTTGGATGAAATTTGTAAGAATGTCATTTTTATGATATGCCATGCTTTCCTTATCTCATTCACGAAAAATGTATTTTGAAACTTAATTTGTGTTCTATATTAGAATGCTTCGCATACTTGTGTTAATTAGAACACCAGACTTTTCAGAAATTTAAACGTTTTAGCAAAATTTTTCTACGATTTTACTTGCTTTTGAAAACAAATAATAAACGTTTGTAAAATGTATTAGAAATGAACGAAAGTCACAAAACTTCTATGTACAGTAGTTTAGTATGAGGCATATTTTGAAAAGTGCTTAACTATAGAAAATACCAATGATCGAATAATGAGTTCACAAATATATTAATTACCTTTATCAGCTCGGCGGTGAGCTTCAGGGCTTATAAGGGTAAACAGTAGGGTTCGAAATCTGTATTCTATATAATACAGATAGGCTATTGTGTATCTTAATGAATCATTTCATCTGTATAAAGATCTTAATATTCTGTACGTTACGTCTCTGGTACGTTGTACGCACAAATATATACACGTCCAACATCTTTTTACAAATCAAATAGCTAAATGTGTGGATGGGCGACTCTGATAAAACGCGTAGTAATTTATTGATACACAAGCAAATGATACTGTCAGTTATGGGATCGGGTTCTCTTAAAGAGTATATTTTAAGTTATGACTCGTGTATATGTCCGAACTATGGTAAGAATTAGCTGTTAACGATCATAACAATTCAGTTGTAATTATTGGAAATTTCGTCTACTGATGGTCAGGTCTTTAGTATCTAAACTATGAACAAGTTGGACTGTTCTCTGCGCCCCCTTGTGTAGAGTTTTCCGTAGCCGTCGATTCATTGATTACGATTAGAAACATGGACACCCGTGACTCCGGTTGCTAGGCAATACAGTTTAAATATACTAGCATCGTTCCTGCACGAGATTGTTTTTAATTAATTACAGTACGAGTCATGTAATCTAAACGTGTGTTTATTTGACCTCACCATTTGTTCTGCGGAAAACATTTTTGTTTATAACTTGGAAAATTTCTTTCCTGTGGTGAAGAGTAGAGTAATGTGGTAATCTGCGGCTCCTAAGATCACGTGATGGTCTTTTAGCACTAGAGCAGAAGAACAAAAACATTCCTTACTTTAGGACCGTGTGTGCGTTATAAGAGTAACAGTCAAATAAAACTTCTCCATCCGACAAGAGTTAGCAGTGAATAGTGTTGACTAACCACCTTATCTGTGGTGACAGGAAACCCACTTGAAGTAAAAATGTATCTCAAGACGATTTGTATTAAAACTATAATTAAAATAAAGTATGTAACAACGTATATCTTTGCGCGAAATTAAAAAAAAACCAAAGCAAAACGCAATTGTCAGAATGCAAAAAAATGACTCAGTGTGTTTCAGAAGGTACATCAGGGTTTAGTGTATTGCATTGTGACGATTTGGCTTTTGGCTGATGTATTTTGAATTTTAACTGGCTATACAGAGTTTCAGTTTCTTACAAAAGTAGGCTTCTCCATGAAGGTAAGGAACGTCTATTTTTAGAGTTTTGAATTATCTATTTATTAAAATAGCAAAGAAACTGTCTGTTGGCTACAGGAATTCTTGTAAAGGAAAGAGAACAATAATATCTGTCGTCCATGTTCGCCATACGTAAAGAAATTATTTCGAGTTTCATTGTTGTGTAGAAAGATGGTTTTGGTTGTTTACTGCTGAGCAGTCAGGTGAAGGAATAATTATTAACTTATCTATAGTATCATTATAAGTCCAGAGAAAATGTTATGGCAGTATTTATCACAAACGTTCTCGCTTCAAGAAATGCATATTAGATAAACATTTGTGCTGAAATATAAGTATTGACTTTTTATGGGATTAACAACTATTGTAAGAAAAACAAAGTATGGTGTTTTATATTTCTCTAGAAACTTGCATGAAAAATACAATACAACATCATTTTATATTGTTTAAACACTTACGTAGGAAAAACACTACAAAGTTTTATATTGTTTAGACACTTACGGAAAAAAATCTCCACCTTTTATATTGTTCAGACGCTTACGTAGGAAAAATTCTACAATATTTTATATTGTTTAGACACTTACGTAGGAAAACTCTACATTATTTTATATTGCTTAGACACAATTTATTAGGAAAACACTAGAAAGTTTTATATTGTTTAGACACTTACGGAAAAAAAATCACCTTTTATATTGTTCAGACGCTTACGTAGGAAAAATTCTACAATATTTTATATTTTTTTAGACACTTAGGTAGGAAAATCTCTACAATATTTTATATTTGTTTAGACACTTACGTAGGAAAACTCTACAATATTTTATATTGCTTAGACACAATTTATTAGGAAAACTCTACAATATTTTATATTGTTTAGACACTTACGTAGGAAAAACTGAACAACATTTTATATTCTTTAGACACTTACGTAGAAAAAAATCTCCACTATTGTTCAGACGCTTACGTAGGAAAAACTCTACAATATTTTATATTCTTTAGACACTTAGGTAGGAAAATTTCTACAATATTTTATATTATTTAGACACTTACGTATGAAAAACTACAATATTTTATATTGTTTAAATACTTACGTATGAAAAACTATACAACATTTTATATTTTTGAGAATTTATGTAGGAAAAGCTTTACAAAATCGTCTGTTTCCTGCTGGTAAAGCGGTAAGTTTACGGACTTACAATGTTATAATCAGGGGTTTGATTCCCCTCGGTGACCCAGCAGATAGCCCGGTGTGGCTTGGCTAAAAGAAAACACACACACACATAATTTTATATTTTTCATACACGTAATAAAATTGTCATTGAGTTATCTGTTTTCAGAGTACATGTTAGAAAAGGAACAATGAGTTTGAATGTCAAATAATGAGTTTCGTTAAGTTGATGTAAGTTATCCACTATACTATCATGCTGGTAAAACAAATTACTGTTGCTGGTAGAGCGAGGAGCTTTATAAGGGGGTCAGTTTCTTGATCTAAAGAGATCAAACCAAAGGGGTTCAAAAGAGTTGAAAATCTAGGGACCAGAGTCTGAGTTGATGTAGATTGAGATGATCGTTGGTAAAATACATACAGAAGTGGCTCATAAATTGTAAACAATTGTTACTCACACGATATATGACACCTAAATCATTGAAACACTTGTTCTCCTGAGAATTGGACTTGAATTTGTGCAACTACCAAACATTACAAAGTTTCCTTTCAGTTTAGCTGCACAATGTCTGAGCGAGTTAGAAACTCAACTGAGCTCTTGATTGGAAACAGAAGTGTTGTTAGGTACAAGTATTAGCTCATGAGACCGCCTTTTAAAGTGAAACTCAGGTTTCTCGATAGAACTCTGGCACTGTAATAGTAGTGTGTGCGAGATACGAGTCACAAATATTGTTAAGAGTTTTAATGACAACAAGGACTGGTAATGAAAAAAAATAATTTTTTTGAGATTCTTTTTAAAGTTTTTGGTTTATATTAATTTCATAATTATTGTTTAAGAGTTATGATAAAAATCCGTCTATTTACAGTATTACATGAAAGGTTTGAGGTTAAGGTTCTTGTACAAATATAGGGTGGTCTGTTCCTACTATGGGAATATTTTGCCTATTTTGTACATCTTATAAATGATAAAGATTTGGGAGCTTTACGTTGTACATACTTAGGGGGTTATTTCTTCTCTGAGCTTATATCTAAATATTAGGGTAATTAGTTTCTCATAATTCGCTGCACACGTACGTGTAAGTAAAATAGTAACCTGGCAACTGTCTCTCGCAGCAATTTCTTCCTATGCATATTAATACAAGTGTGTGGTTTCTTATACCAAAGCCACATCAAGCTACCTGCTGAGCTCACACAGAGAAATCGAACACCTTATTTTAGTGTTGTAACTCCTTAGATTTACTGCTGTACTAGCGGGGATCTAATATAAGTAATTAAAGTATTATTAAGAACATATTTCTTGTATTATCTAAAACTGTTTAAGTTAAAGAAAACAACACAAGTCTCATGTTAAATTTTGTTCATTATAATAACATGAAAATTAATTAACATCTGAATGTAAGTCACTGAAACCTCGCGACATGTACAGTAAGGGATAATTAGGGCGAAAGGGTTAAAACGTTTAAATAATTCGTCTTATATGAAGTGTAAGAAGTATGTGTTGTTTTTTTCCTATTTTAGTCAGTAATATAAGAAGACATTACTGTGGGGGCAGTTGTCCTACAACCCCTGAGTCATTAGGTATTAGTGATGCTTCTTTAACTCTTCTACTGCAGACTTCTTTGCATTCTGTTAGTTACCATGGTATGTAGGTGGCTACATATTACATCATCTCTACATAATATCACAGGTAAGAATTAACATGTGGCGACACTGTGACGGATTCACTGCTATATATCTATCTTAAAACCGATCTTTGTTTCAGTTAAATATATGTTACAAATGCATGTAACTTATTGTGTTGAATCACTGTTGCAAAATTACCGCCCCTATTTACTGCAGTTGTACAAGATTATTTAGTGTGAGAATCATTAAGTTCGATGGGTGTATATAAATACCAGTGATTAACAATACTGTTGTCAAATGAAATTTAGAGAATCTCGTCTAACGTTTATAAACCTACGCACCAAGTTACACTATAATATTGTTGGTTTGCTACAATTGGTACACTATTAACCTCGGAAGCTTGTATTCTGATTAACGCTTATTAATCGGAAAACTACAAATATTTGACCAGGAATCTTTATACATTTCGAACTTTACCGATAGTTTAACTACAACGGATTAACTTTGGATGACAGTATTTTTACCAAAATAGTGTATAACTTCATTTATGAAAAACTCACGTGTGATCAGCGAAGAGCTAGGTGGCTACTCGTTAAGAAAATAGTATCAATGTCAACATAGAAATAAATGTTTATCAACTCTCGATAAGACATCAAGGCAGTTCTGTATCGGATAGAAGATCGAATACTGTTTGTAAGTTCGTAAAACTTTTGACTATAAATCAGTATTTGTAATAACCGTTGTCACAAATTGTAATAGTGTTTGTTTATTAAAATACATTTGTATTAAGAAAGAAAGCCTTGCATATCAATCTTGTTGGGAAACATCATAAATCTGATACATATCAACGTTTAATTAACTTCTAAATTTAAATTACGATTTGACTCAGTTTTGGGCTATTAGAAATAGTATAACATAATAAATTATAGGCTTGTCCGAGATAAATTGTTATACATAACAATATATGTATATAATTATTCAATCGCTGTTGAGTTTCATTTATCACATTTTTATTTGTTAAAATTCTACACCATTGTGTGTTTGTGCTATTATGTAGAGGTGAGGCAAATATTATATTGTTTGCATTGCAAGGTTGGTGTCTGCTGCCTATACGTTTATTTCCTTTTTTGGAATTTTTTTTTCTTACAGATGTTAGTTACAAATTTAACCGCATGAGAAGTATTATAAATATCTAGTTCAAGACGAAGAAAAGTAGACTTTCATTCCTAACATTCTTTTATATTTAACTCCGTTGTTAAAATGTACATTCCTTTCCTAAAAGCATGGCTATTTTATCAGGTTTCAATAAAGTATTGTGAAATTTGAACACTATACATGATGCTAATTAGAAATAAAGTTTGCAATGGAAAAAAATCTATAACAATAAATATGTCAACCGAACAGATATGATAACCACATTATGAACTGTGATGACTTTTAGCTTTTTCGGTAAACTCAAGTGCGTACCAAGTAAAAGATTTCAACTTAAAATAATAATCAAAATCTAATTAAAAGCAAGTTTTGAAGTGCTAGAAAAATGTGTCGCTATATTTGCTGTTCTTAATGATAAATTCAATATTTTTCACGATCGAGTCCAAAAGAACAATGACAATGATGACGTCACAAAATGTAATCATGTGCTTCCTTCTCGGCTTCTTATTATCCCACTGATTATCCTTTCAGTTTTTCTTTATTTGGTTTTCACTCATTACTTTTCAATTCTGCACAGTATTCTGAGCTCGTGATTCGTTATGGTGCTCACGTGCCAAGCACACGTCCGACAGGTTAACATGTGCACAAACTTTGAAATATATTTGCGTATTGTGCAAGCTAAATGGTCAAAGAATACATGCAATTGAAATTAACTTATTTCTTGATTGCATGTCCTTCCTGCTCACAGATCTTTATGAGATTATCACTTCGCATACTGATATGGTCATTATGTAACGAAATATAAAAATGTAACGTAACCTAACACTTCAGACAATAGATATCATGCTATATTACTACAAATAGCTTACATAAAAAAAACAGTTTTAAAGAAGAAGTCATGGATAAGATGGCAGATAGTTATATTTTATATCTAGATATTTGCAGTTTATTGTGATAAAGATTAGACCAATTCGCTGATAGAAAGTTGTGGAGTCTGCTGGTGTATATATATGTTATATAGCTTTATAAATTTAGAGTAACAGGCAAAAAGGCAGTTTTACAATTTACCTAAATATCTATCACCTAATTTGATAAAAACTAAATTAATACTCTGACAGAAAATTGTATATCTGTCATCTAATGTGATAAAGGCGAAACTAATATACTGACAGACAGTCGTACATATGTATCATATAATGTGACAGTCACAGACTTAAACTGTCGGGCAAAATAAATTTCTTTTTCGTGGGTAAATTCTACATTAGTTTGATTATCTTGCTTGAAATATCTTTGAAACGTTTAGAGATAATACTTCAATGATGGTTAATATACTTTGAGAACAGTTGTCTTAACCTTATCCTAGTCAAAACACTCTTATAGACAGAGACCAGAATAAGCTTTTTGTGTTTCACCAGTTAAAACTCTTATTAATAGCAATGACCATTTACTGGTGGCCATTCCATGTTTTAGACAACATTCTCAAAATGTTTGAAATATTTGTCAACTTCATATTCATTGAATACTGAGTTATATTTTAACATATCACTTAATTTCAAAGTTTTCATTTTGCTTTGGTCGAATGCAGTTCGGTCTAGTTTTTATTTCTTTTTCGGCTTCATTGCGAGCTTTTCCAGCCTAAAGACGTTCTTTTACTTTTTATTACGATACAAAGTCGTTTCTTTCTCGGCTTCGATACATTTTTGTTCTTTCTACGCTTCGTTCGAAACTTGTTCAAGCTCACTTTGTTTTAAGGAAAACAAACTATTCGCCAAATGCTTCCTGAAACATACAACTCAACATCAACAAGTATTTAATAACATGCTTTTCCACCTCATTGATTCTTTATTTCTAAAACTTTAACAGTGCCGAACAATTCACAGCTGTTATATTTTTCTAGTTGTTCGTTTGTTTGTTTGGAACTAAGCACAAAGATACACAATGGACAATTTGTGCTATACAAAACAGAGGTATCAAAACCCAGTTTCTAGCAGTGTGAGTTCCATATACACACAGTTGTGCCACTGGGAGTCACCAGTTGTTCGAGGGATGTGATTAATCAAAACCCAGTGTCCTGCAATGTGAGTTCCGTAGACCTTCAGTTGTGTTACCAGGAGTCACTAGTTGTTCGAGGAATAAGATTCATCAAAACCCAGTTTCTAGCAATGTGAGTTCCGTAGACACACAGTTGTGTCACTGGGAGTCACTAGTTGTGCGAGGAATGTGATTCATCAAAACCCAGTTTCTAGCACTCTGAGTTCCGTAAACACACAGCTGTGTCACTGGGAATCACTAGTTGTTCGAGGGATATGATTCATCAAAACCCAGTTTTTAGCAATGTGAGTTCCGTAGACACACAGTTGTGCCACTGGGAGTCACTTGTTGTTCAAGGGATGTAATTCATCAAAACCCAGTTTCTAGCAATGTGAGTTCCGTAGACACAGTTGTACCACTTGGAGTCATTAGTTGTTCGAGGAATGTGATTCATCAAAACGTAATCTTGATAATCAGACATGATCAAATCTTTTGTGGCATTGATAGATAGATATAAAATTACGATTAGAATTTAGATTGATATTAGATTTAGAATTGATCGAATTTAAATTCATATCAAGCCTCCAATTCGTTATGTTACTGCATTACTAAACTATGTTTAACTACAGTTAAACTATACTTTAAATTCAGAAGTTAATTACATATTGATATGTGTCATATTTAAAAAACAAGATTGATACTCGCAATTTTCTTTCTTAATACAAATATCCTTCAATATAAAAACAATAATTCAATTAATAATAACTGCTTTTACAAATAATGAGTTATATAGAAACGTTTTACAAACTTTTAAACAATATTGAGTCTTCTATCTGGTCTGGAATTGGATATCTTATTGACGGTTCACGAATAAATTATCAGTAGTGCCGAGAAACCCACTTTTAGAGAAAAATATATATGTAAAAACGAGCCGTTTCTACCTGTATATAAACGACTGAATTAATTTTGCGTTGTTAGAGGTACAATTCATTCTGTTTTAGATGGTCATACGTCGAGTTTCTCCAACCGATGAAGTTACATAATATTTTCGTATAAACATTAATGTTCGACGAGAATCCACTGAAGTTAAAAGGTTTGTAATGTTCGAAATCTATAGATGTTACTGGTTAAGTACCTCTCACTTCCTGATACTAAGTGTTCATCATAGATGTAGCATCTAAGGTTTCTAGTATACTAACCGCAGCCCACCAGTAATATATACTGTCTCTTGGTATGTCACGTCGGTTACATTTATAGAGTTGCTAATAATTTCAGCCTGCACAACAATAGTGACGAAACACTGATGTTTGCATGCACACATAATTCATTGTTGGTTTATACATTCGAGAGTCTTCTAGAGCATTAGTTAACAGACAGGAAATTCGCAATACAGATTTTAAAGCATAAGTTATGTAATTTAGAAACATAAATTTAACTTAAATGATATTAGAACAAGCATATAATAGTAAATCCATCACACGTGACATCTGATGAAGGAGGTAGGAGTGAAAGGAGAGACTGTAAGTTTAATAACGTGATAAAAGTAACACTTGTTGAAGGAGATAGGAGTGAAAGGAGAGACTGTAAGTTTAATACGGTGATAAATGTGACACTTGTTGAAGGAAATAGGAGTGAAAGGAGAGCCTGTAGGTTTAATACGGTGATAAAAGTGACACTTGTTGAAGGAGATAGGAGTGAAAGGAGAGACTGTAGGTTTAATAATGTGCATGGAATTGTTCAGTTTGTGGGGCCCAGCATGAGCAGGTGGTTAGGGCGCTCCACTCGTAATCTGGTCGTTGCAGGTTCAAATCCCCTTCACACTTTTAGCCCCTTTAGCCTTTGGGACATTATATTGTGACGACCAATCTTACTATTCATTGGTAAAAGAGTAACCCACGAGGTAGATGTGGGTGGTGATGACTAGCTGCCTTCCCTCTAGTCTTACACTGCTAAATTAGGGACGGCTAGTGCATTTAGCCCAAGCGTAGCTTTGAGAGAAATTCAAAACAAACAAACATTTTGTTGTGGTTGTTTTTGTTCATTTATTGATTTAATTGGTGATAAGTGCTTTCTGGGGCCCCCGCTAGTACAGCGGTATGTCTCCTGATTTACTAGCTTGGTGTCCGAACAGCTATAATGTCTAATCTAATTGATTTCTAATTAAACTTCTTTTCAAATGATCATTAATAAGAAATCCAAAGTTTATATATCATTGTAGAGACAATACCCGATAAATGTAACACAGGTGGTGTCAGCAGGTGACAGGATATAAGTAAAGGTAAAGTGTGATCGAGTCTATGAACGGTAAAGAGACCATATTAAACACAACTGTTTAATGACAAATCATTTCTTTTGATGATTTCTGTAGTTTATAAACATTCTCTTTCTGTTTTAGTTTTTGGTTGGTATAGTAGAAGAATTTCATTCCAAAATATTTTGTGACCTGTTTGACATTGATAATGTCTAAATACGAATAGCTATAAATCAACTCTACACACGTGACGTCAGTGTTCTTTGAGTTTTGTTTCTAACGGACTTAAGGGACGTTTGGCCTCACATTCACATTGGATAGTTCAAATGCTTTGTTTTCATTCTTTTATCAGGGATTCCTTCCAAGCTGTTACAGATGACGGTGAACTATTGAATGGGTTGAATTAAACTTCTGTGCTAGTTCTTTAACTGTTACAGAACAATCTTCATCAAGTGTAGCCAACAGCAAGTTATCATTAAACTCAACAAGACAACCTGAACGTGGCACATCAGTTAAGCTGTAGTCACCTGATATAAACTTCTCAAACTACGTTCGACGTTTACTTTCATTGAGAGACTCCACACCATAAACACCTTGAATGTTGTTTTGTGGTTTCTGCTGCCTTTATTAAACTCATAAAACATTGTACACCTAATGTGATCCTCAGACACATCCATCTTTATAAGGGTTTATTTGATTAATGATCTGAAACAGTAGAGTTGGGTTAGTTTGTTTTATTTGTCTGAACAGTTTATCCACTTCCTACTACATATCTTAGTCATTAAAACTTTCTACAAAGACAGAAATGATGATGTACTTTCTGTGTTGAAATTTTCGGACATTACTTATGGGATGACTTGATATATCATCAATATTCTAAATATGGAATATCTGGAATTTAGGGGCGATAATAATAATTGACAAGCATGTACTTCATTATCAGTGTTTGCAAACAATAATTTCCTCCTTATAGTGAGTTTGTGATTAGATTCTGTGGTATCAACAACTTGTTCACTAAGCCTAAGTTTAACATATTACCAGTTGAGATATTTAACAATGAGGAAGGAAGACTTACAGGATGAATAACATTTTCATCCTTTCTTTCTGGTTTTCAATCAGCTTCTTGTTTTGGTTGAATCTCTTCTTTTCTCAGTATTGGTTTATTTTAACTAGCTGGTGCAGTCGAGTCTGTTAAACCAATTTTTTGGATTGAAGTTGTTAGGAAGTTCTAGGTGTGATAAAAAAGTTTGCAATTTTTAGAGCAACCATAAAATAAACATTAAAAGTCTTCACCTTAGAAGCACAACTCTACCTAAAATAGTCTTAATATAAATTTATTAACATTGAATAAAAAGACAAATTGGAAACAGCACGCGAGTATTTTCCAATTTAAATGCTAAAATAACGTTATGCTAACTTACGCGATGAATTAGATTTCAAAGTAAAATAAAACAGTTGAATTGTTCTTTCACAAAATACAAATATCGCCTTACATTTAATTTTTATTAGTTAACGCGTTTGTTAGACATATATGACTCCTTCAGTTATAAGTTTAATGCGATTGTTATGATTTAGGTAGTTATATAGCGCGAGTGTTACATTTAGTTATTTTTAGAAGCAACATTTTATCATCAGTTTGTTTAAGTCATTTTTAAGAATCATACGTTAAGCAGCTCAATAATTATGAATTTTTTGTTTTTATAGTGCGTTACGTTACTAGAACCTTCTGAGTTTTACTCGTTGTTCTATATGAGTATTATTGCATCATAATGTCTAGAAGTATTTGAAAAGCTTTATACCTCTGTTGGAGTAGCAATATACGTTTAAAACATAGATTGGAAAATATATCTAGAGGCATAATTGTGAGTTTAGTTATGAAAAGTGTAGAGATTTTTAAAAGTGAAACTATCACAGATTGTATTGTAATGACAGAGTAAAGAAGAATAATTTCTTTTGTAAGTTGTGTTATAAAAAAAGGAACTAGCTTGTGTGGAGTTTGACGAAAATGAGACAATTACTTAAAGCTCCGGATACAACTATGATAACCAACAGTGAAGCGATAATTTTGAAGTAAAACTATCACGAACGTTTTGATAATAACAAAGTTAAAAATATATTTCTTTTTGTTAAATTGTGTTTTAAAGTAACTCAATCAACCTTTGTAGACTTTGACGAAAAGTAGGGAATTATTTAAAGCTATGAATACAACTGTGATAACGAACAGTGTGAAAACATTTTAATTCAAGCAGACTGTGTATTGTTTGCTTACCGTGGAGACTTATCGCCAAGGAGTCACAAACACCTGCTACTCTCTTGTTGGACATTGTGTAGCTTTTTACTTGACTAAAAACAAACACAAACATCTACTGGAAGGAATCCGGCTCATATATATATGAAAATTCTAATAACCATTTACAGTATTGTATAGTTTTCTTCCATGCAAGTCTTTTAAACATATCAAGTAATGTATTACGAGCTAAGCAAGTCTAAGGCTATATTTGTGTGTGTGTCCATTAAATAGCAGTAATAGACTAAAGGGAAGGCAATAAATTAACGTAACTTAATGCCAACGTTTGAACTACTCATTTACAAAAAATAGGAAGATTGGCCGTCACGTTATAACGCCCCCATGGTGACTGGAATTTTAAACCCACAACACTTATGTTGTGAGTCGAGCATCATAAACCACCAGGTCATTAAAGTGAGTCGTAGGTAAAATTTGGAGCAGAAGGGTAGCTATATGATATGACTGAACGACATAAGAATGAATAAAGTCACAGTTATGAAACAGTCAGTGCTGAAAACAACAAAAAACACTTTCTACAATGTATAACATCATATTCCGAGTAGCAATCCTGGACCCATAAGAAAATACGGGCTTCCTGCAGAAGTAATCAGATAAAAAAAATCAGAAAAAACAGGCTTTCTACAGAAGTAATCAGTTAAAGAAAATCAGAAAAAGGTCTTTCTGCAGAAGTAATCAGATAAAGAAAATCAGAAAATACGGGCTTTATGCAGAAGTAATTAGATAAAGAAAATCAGAAAATACGGGCTTTATGCAGAAGTAATTAGATAAAGAAAATCAGAAAATACGGTCTTTCTGCAGAAGTCATCAGATAAAGAAAATAAGAAAATCAATAATAAACAAATGTACTTCGAGCACTCGAGTTTTATTATTTTGTGTCAAGACCTATTGAACCCACGTGTTTTTCTGACATCATTGAGAAAACCAAGAATAATAATCACTGGTTGACCACTGTTGTCAGCAAGAGTCAAACCTTTCAAGGTTTCAGGACTGAGAAGTAACACTGTCATAACCCTAAACACAGAATATCTGGATTTTAGTAGCGATAAAAATAATTCATAACCAGAACCTCATGTGATGTCCAGAAACCCACTTGTTGAGAATTTTATATGCAAAAACGGCTCGTTTGGGTTGAGAAAATATTTCAAATAGAAGAGCGAACAAAGTTTCGATCTTCTATGTAAAATATTTTATCAACCCAAACGAGCCGTTTTTGCATATAAAAGAACGTCATGTATTTCACCATCATTGGTTCTAGTCTTAGAAAATAATTTCTTCCCTACAGACGTGACTGAGAAACATAAATTTAACATTCTGTAAAGTCAAGCGATTGAAATATTTGATTAGAAACTTTTAACATTTAATGATAGACCGTTACTTTGAAAATGCATGTGATAATTACTGTTTTACTTTATTGAAATAAGTTTAAAACCATATTATTTTACAATACAATTTATTGTTTAATCGTATGTAGTCCATTGTGTAGGTTTACAGCAAAGCGAACATTTAATCTTCAGTGTTATTTTTGTCTTACAAACAGACGAGGGTTTTCTCTAAAGTAGAACATTATTTCGAGGGATACGATTCAAATCAGTTTAAAAATTAGACAAATTCTGTATGAATGTGTATGATTCAGCGATGGTTGAGGAGCCATGGTGAATGGTTCAATGATGGTTGAGGATCATAGTGAATGTTTTAACGATGGCTAAGGAATTATGATGAATGGTTGAACGATAGTTGAGGAATCATGATGAATGGTTGAATGATGTGTGAGGAATCATGGTGAATGTTTCGACGGTGGTTGAGTTTTAGTGAATGTTTCGACGATGTTTGGGAAGTCATGGTGAATGGTCCAATGATGGTTGAGGATCATAGTGAATGGTTCAAACATGGTTGAAGAGTCATGGTGAATGGTTCAATGATGGTTGAGGAATCATAGTGAATGGTTCAAACATGGTTGAAGAGTCATAGTGAATGGTTCAATGATGGTTGAGGAATCATAGTGAATGGTTCAAACATGGTTGATGAGTCAAAGTGAATTATTATAAGAAAATAAGTTCCCTAGGCTTGGATACTATCAGCTCCAGTAAACATTCATCATAGTGTAATTATAGAATACTATTTTCTAAATCAAGATAGAGAACAAAACCATTAACTAACAATGAACAATGATAAACGTGAGTATGTAAACAATACTAAAACCAAACAATTCCGGTTAAAAGAATAAATATAAGGTGTCAGTGAGGAAAGGGGTTTATTTAGATCTAAGAAGTGTAATCCATAGTTTCTTGATAGTGTGAGAAATAGAAATCATGGAATATTAGTGTGATAAGTAGTGTGTTCCAGTGATGGAAGTGTAATTATTAGATTATTGTCAAGATGAGAAGCGTTCTAACATTTTAGGCCAAGAAATTTCCATTAGACACGTGTAGCAACCATCGGATATCTAATATTCCGAACATATTAGGGTTGAGGAATGTAACCACATGTAGATATCTAATTTCTCTAATATTGGTGACACAAATGTCGTATACAAAGTACAGACGTATAATATTCAGAAGGGATACTGGAGTGAAAAGTATCGTCGAAAGTTTAACGTATGTTATACAAATTATCTACACTGCAACACTTTATCAAATACTTTTGCATTAGATATATTCATTGTAATACTGACTGGTTGGTCGGTGGATGATAATTCGCTTTTTACTTACACAACGATAAACGTTAGCTGTCTTAAACATTAAGATTTTAATGTTGAAAGATTACGGTAAATAAAATTCATTTTCTAGCGTAGCTGCAATGTTATTTGGAAACAGTACCGTTCGCTGTACAAGACGAACAAACAGAGCCTTCCGTTCACACTGTGGACAACAAACTTTATGTCCTTTAGATTCTAAATTAGACAGTTAGAGTAAAGAAAAGACGTTAATTTTTTGTCCAAAGAAAATATAGGTTATTTAAAACAGCAAAAAAAGAGTAGACAGCATTGCCATGACAACACAGCGATCTACAAATTTAGACTGACAAAAAATCGAGAAACGAAATATTACACGACACGTTAGTCAGTTGTAAATTAATTACGTAAACTTGTTGGATTTTTTAACTTTTTATAAAGTGCCTTAAATGTGCAGTCAAAAGAATGGCCTTTATAAACTATTTATTAACGTTTCTTGAGTATTTTGCATAACAGATTAAACAATTCTCAGAAAACTTCCACAAACTCTTAAGTTTCTTAACGTGTATTTAGAGCATGAATGTTATAGGAACAGTTGAGCTCTTGTCTTCACAAGCTTATCAGTGACGGAACTGTATTTAAATATTCAAATCCTTCCAGACTTATTTTCTGGTCCGAAAGCCATGAACAAGTAGTTGTGCAGTAACTTTTAGTTTATTAAATTAGTAATTGCCAATATATTATTTAATTAGTGGTGGTTAATTCGGTAACTCCTTGTTTATTAACTCTTATAGTGATGGTTGATATCGTTTAGCTCCTTGTTTATTAACTCTATAGTGGTGGTTGATATCGTTTAGCTCCTTGTTTATTAACTCTATAGTGGTGGTTGATATCGTTTAGCTCCTTGTTTATTAACCCTATAGTGGTGGTTGATATCGTTTAGCTCCTTGTTTATTAACTCTATAGTGGTGGTTGATATCGTTTAGCTCCTTGTTTATTAACTCTATAGTGGTGGTTGATATCGTTTAGCTCCTTGTTTATTAACTCTATAGTGGTGGTTGATATCGTTTAGTTCCTTGTTTATTAACTCTACAGTGGTGATGGATGTGAGTGAGATATTTCTTGGTAATACCACAGTGGTAATCGATATGATTGACACTCTGGTTCCATAGTAATTCTGTTAGGTTAAATACCGTGGAATTGAATTTTTAATGATATATATATATTCTGAAGTGAAGCCTTCACAAGCAGTGAAGTGTGTAAGTGAAAGTACTGACTGTGTTTAACTTTTCACTTTCTGGGATGAAGTTGAATAGTTTGTTATTTTCATATCTATGATAAAAAGTATAATAAATAATAACACATAAGTTAACACAAGTGGAAGAACCAGTTGTAACGTTAGTGACTTCTAATAAGTAATAACACATAAGTTAACACAACTGGAAGAACCAGTTGTAACGTTAGTGACTTCTAATAAATAATAACATAAGTTAACACAAGTGGAAGAACCAGTTGTAACTTAGTGACTTCTAATAAATAATAACACATAAGTTAACACAAGTGGAAGAACCAGTTGTAACGTTAGTGACTTCTAATAAATATTAACACATAAGTTAACACAAGTGGAAGAACCAGTTGTAACGTTAGTAACTTCTAATAAATAATAACACATAAGTTAACACAAGTGGAAGAACCAGTTGTAACTTCGCTACAATATCTATTCATTTCTCTAACAGTTGAAATCAGTAGGTGGATACCATCAGTTTAGTATTGCTGTTCAGCTTGTTATTAATGTTAACTAAACATTGACACAAGTTAAATTACTTTGTTATAAAACAAGCAGCACCACCTTGTTACAGCCATTGTCGCTATGTCCAGTCATTCTCTCACTGACAAGTGTTCATGTTGACCACAGTCCTGCAGCGTTGCTTCCCTTCAAACATTTCCCTCGTAACGCTTTCATGTGCAAAACGCACTATTCCTCCCTGCAGATGGCTAATAATCCATATGTAGTGTACGTAGGAGACTCTTTTTTCAAACACCCATGTCAACAGAGTTATCTTTGAAAAATCCGTGGACGCCTATCTGGTAATTTGAACGGTATGTTTATCGAACAGAATAGCAAAAACGTTTGTTGTATTCCCCAGCCGCTTGACGCACGAGACAGTTAAGATGATATGTTGTGGAAGCAGCTTGTGTACATGTGACTTATTTCTATTTACCTGGCAAAGATCCTTTTTAGAGTACCCCACTGGGACAGCGGTAAGTCTACAAAGTTATAATGCTAAACTCAAGGATTCGATTTCCCTCGGTGAACACAGCAGATAGTCCGACCATCCTCCTTAGATTTGCCTAGAGCACGTGTACTGCTTTGACTACTGACCTACGTCTTCGTGGACTTTCAGCTTTCACAAGACATCACACTTTTCTTACTATATTTGTTGTTGTATAAGATGATCCAATATTTAAGACGACCCTCAATATTTTAACAAACTTAAGCGTATTTCTTTGAGGTATGGTATATAGGACGACTTCTGTTGTCAAGCAAGTCTGTGATGTTAATTTTATAAAGAAATACTTAGAGGTTATTTTTAATTGTACTAGCCTGGTCTCAAGAGTGAAAAATACAACCACAAGTGCAGTTTATTTTGTTCTTCAAACACTACAGACAACTCAATACGGTATTATTTCAGTCAAAACTCAATACGGTATCACTTCAGTCACAAACATGTAATAAACAAAGCTTTTATCACAGTCGAACAACTTTTCAGTTACAAAAAATGCTAAGCCTAAAGATATACTAATGCACCGTAAACACCTTTTTAAAATTACTGAACTTTGCAGAAACTAACTTGTTTATGACATTATGTCAGGAGTATTTTAGTATTATAAAAAAATGTCTTGATTAATTAACCCGTGATATAAGTACCATTAATCACTACATCTGTAGCGCATTTCCTCTGAGAACTATGGAAATGCCATTTCCGCGTGTGCGCACAGTGTTACAAAAGCAGTTATGTAATTAGAGACCATTATCAAAGAGAGATAAAGAAAGAAATGTTAACAGACGAGCGGAACTCCGCTAGGGTTTTGGAAGTATCTTTGCTCCCATCTCCGGGTAAAGTGCCAAACATTTGATGATACTGTAAGATTTTACACATGAATCAGCTATTCAAGTTTACTTCACTAGAAAAAAAACAATTGTATGCATCTGTTGTTAAGATATTTAATCTCTAAATACAGTTATATGCCTATTCAGTATTAAAAGTCATTTATCTAAACACATACACGTATCTATCTACTGTGTGAAATCAGTTCCCTAAACATGTTCATGTATCTATTACGTGAAGTCACTTTCCTAAACACATTGATGTATCTATTATGTGAAGTCACTTCACTGAACACATTGATGTATCTATTATGTGAAGTCACTTCACTGAACACATTGATGTATCTATTATGTGAAGTCACTTCACTGAACACATTGATGTATCTATTATGTGAAGTCACTTCACTAAACACACTGTAATTCGAAGCTAGTCTTATAGGTACAATTATTTATTATCTGCACACCTACTCCACACCTATCCTCAAACGTAAGTATCTATTAATTCTTTCAAATCAGCCCCATAAAACTTTCATATTTGACTTTAACAACTGACTGTTATAAAAGTGAATTAATCATTTCAAATACTAGTATTATACTTTATAAAGAAAGTAACAAAATGTGAGGCGTTAATTTAGGAAAACATATAATTTTTGTAATAGGTAAAGTTCCCGTCCTTTGACAAACCGAGCATCAGTAATTGTAACTATGCCCATAAAAGAGCGCGGATTTCGGTGGTTACATCGAATAGGGTCGATAGAATGCATGCGCAGTTCAGTCAGCTTTCTCCGCGGTAAAGTGTGGAAAGTGGGTAACTGTAACGTTCAGTTGATGCAGTGGAACCAAACTGACACCCACTAGTTTCTCAACACGTCTTATCAGAAGAGATGGCTGAGATGGATGCAGGGAATTTCATGAGGCAATTCAGAGACAAGAAGACGAGAGAACTGAAGCACTTAACAGCAACTCAGTTTATGGAAGTTTGGAGCCACTATGACAAAGATGGTAAGTAACCATTACGATGAAAGTAATGGGTGGGTGACAGTTTAAAATCTCTGAAGAGCATTCAAACCAGGACTGGACTACTTTCATAATATATTGATTTAACCTTTCGAATTAGCCACAGTTAATTATAGTTTATAGTTTAATATTTCGAAACTCGACGTTAAAAAACAGCAGCATTGTCATTTATAATGTAAGATGGAGAACCTTCTTTGTCCTGGTACCCAAGAAACTTGTTGTTCTATAACAGATATAGAACCTTCGTTATTCGGGTAACCAGGAAACTTGTTGTTCTACAACAGATATAGAACCTTATTTTGTCCTGGTACCCAGGAAACTTGTTTTTCTACATCAGATATAGAACCTTCGTTATTCGGGTAACCAGGAAACTTGTTGTTCTACAACAGATATAGAACCTTATTTTGTCCTGGTACCCAGGAAACTTGTTTTTCTACATCAGATATAGAACCTTCGTTATTCTGGTACCCAGGAAACTTGTTGTTCTACAACAGAAATAGAACCTTCGTTATTCTGGTACCCAAGAAACTTATTGTTCTACAACAGATATACAACATTCGTTATTCTGGTGCCCAGGAAACTTGTTGTTCTACAACAGATATAGAACATTCGTTATTCTGGTGCCCAGGAAACTTCTTGTTTTACAACAGATACAGAACCTTCGTTATTCTGGTACCCAGGAAACTTCTTGTTTTAAAACAGATATAGAACCTTCGTTATTCTGGTACTAAGAAAACTTGTTTTACACTACTTACTTACCTTATCATAACCACATCTTGTTTTATACTACTTACTTACCTTATCATAACAATACCTTGTTTTACACTACTTACTTACCTTATCATAACCATACCTTGTTCTACACTGCAAACCTTCCTCATGATAACCACATCTTGTTTTACACTACTTACTCACATTATGATAACCATACCTTGTTCGACACTCCTTACTTACCTTATCATAACCAAATATTGTTCTACATTACTTCCTTTCCTTATCATAACCATACCTTGTTCTACACTACTTACCTAACTTGCCATAACCACACCTTGTTTTACACTATTTACTTACCTTATCATAACCACACCTTGTTCTACACTGCTGACCTACATCATCATAACCACATCTTGTTCTACACTGCTAACCTACCTCATCATAACCACACCTTGTTTTACACTGCTTACTTATTTTATAATAACAACATCTTGTTCTACTCTACATACTTACCTTATCACAACCATACCTTGTCCTACACTACTTATTTACCTTATCATAACCACACCTTGATTTACACTACTTACGTACCTTATCATAAACCTACCTTGTTCTACACTACTTACTTAACTTGTCACAACCACTCCTTGTTCTACACTACCTACTTACCTTATCATAACCACATTTTGTTCTCCACTACTTACTTAACTTATCATAACCAAACCTTGTTTTACACTGCAAACCTACCTCATGATAACCACACCTTGTTTTACACTACTTACTTACCTTATTATAACGACACATTGTTCTACAGTTCTTACTTACCTTATCATAACCACACCTTGTTTTACACTACTTACTTACCTTATTATAACCACACCTTGTTCTACAGTTCTTAATTATCTTATCATAACCACACCTTGTTTTACACTGCTAATATACCTCATCATAACCACACCTTGTTTTACACTACTTACTTACTTTTTTATAACCACACCTTGTTCTACACTATTAACCTACCTCATGATAACCACACCTTGTTATACACTACTTATTTACCTTATGATAACCATAACTTGTTCCACACTACTTACTTACCTTATCATAACCATACCTTGTTCTACACTACTTACTTTCCTTATCATAACCACACCTTGTTTTACACTACTTACTTACCTTATGATAACCACACCTTGTTCCACACTACTTACTTTCCTTATCATAACCACACCTTGTTCTACACTGCTAACCTACCTCATCATAACCACACCTTGTTTTACACTGCTTACTTATTTTATAATAACAACATCTTGTTCTACTCTACATACTTACCTTATCATAACCACACCTTGTTTTACACTACTTACTTTATCATAACCACTCCTTGTTCTACACTACTTACTAACCTTATCATAACCATACCTTGTTCCACACTACTTACTTACCTTATCATTACAACACCTTGTTTTATACTACTTACTTACCTTATCACAACCATACCTTGTCCTACACTACTTATTTACCTTATCATAACCACACCTTGATTTATACTACTTACGTACCTTATCATAAACCTACCTTGTTCTACACTACTTACTTAACTTGTCACAACCACTCCTTGTTCTACACTACCTACTTACCTTATCATAACCACATTTTGTTCTCCACTACTTACTTAACTTATCATAACCAAACCTTGTTTTACACTGCAAACCTACCTCATGATAACCACACCTTGTTTTACACTACTTACTTACCTTATTATAACGACACATTGTTCTACAGTTCTTACTTACCTTATCATAACCACACCTTGTTTTACACTACTTACTTACCTTATTATAACCACACCTTGTTCTACAGTTCTTAATTATCTTATCATAACCACACCTTGTTTTACACTGCTAATATACCTCATCATAACCACACCTTGTTTTACACTACTTACTTACTTTTTTATAACCACACCTTGTTTTACACTGCTTACTTATTTTATAATAACAACATCTTGTTCTACTCTACATACTTACCTTATCATAACCACACCTTGTTTTACACTACTTACTTTATCATAACCACTACTTGTTCTACACTACTTACTAACCTTATCATAACCATACCTTGTTCCACACTACTTACTTACCTTATCATTACAACACCTTGTTTTACACTACTTACTTACATTATCATACACAAACCTTGTTCTACACTACTTACTTACCTTATCATAACCAAATATTGTTCTACATTATTTCCTTTCCTTATCATAACCATACCTTGTTCTACACTACTTACCTAACTTGCCATAACCACACCTTGTTTTACACTATTTACTTACCTTATCATAACCACACCTTGTTCTACACTGCTGACCTACATCATCATAACCACATCTTGTTTTATACTACTTACTTAGCTTATCATAACCACACTTTGATTTACACTGCTTACTTACCTTATCATAACCACACATTGTTCTACATTACTTCCTTTCCTTATAATAACCACACCTTGTTTTACAGTACTTAATTACTTTATCATAACCATACCTTGTCCTACACTACTTACTTATCTTATCATAACCACATCTTCTTCCACACTACTTACTTACCTTATCATAACCACACCTTGTTCTACACTACTTACTTAGCTTATCATAACCACACTTTGATTTACACTGCTCACTTACCTTATCATAACCACACATTGTTCTACACTACTTACTTAGCTTATCATAACCACACTTTGATTTACACTGCTTACTTACCTTATCATAACCACACCTTGTTCTACATTACTTCCTTTCCTTATAATAACCACACCTTGTTCTACACTGCTGACCTACATCATCATAACCATACCTTGTTTTACAGTTCTTACTTACCTTATCATAACCACACCTTGTTTTATACTGCTGACCTACCTTATCATAACCACACCTTTTTCTACACTACTTACTTAGCTTATCATAACCACATCTTGTTCTACACTACTTACTTACCTTATTATAACCATATCTTGTTTTACACTACTTACTTACCTTATCATAACCACACCTTGTTCTTCACTGCTAACCTACCTCATAATAACCACACCATGTTTTATACTACTTACTTTCCTTATCATAACCATACCTTTTTCTACACTACTCAGTTACCTTATCATAACCATACCTTGTTTTACATTACTTACTTACCTTATCATAACCACACCTTGTTTTACACTACTTACTTACCTTATCATAATCACACCTTGTTCTACACTACTTTCTTACCTTATCATAACCATACCTTGTCCTAAACTACTTTCTTATCTTATCATATTCAAATCTTGTTCTACACTATTTCTTACCTTATCGTAACTATACCTTGTTCTACAGTACTTACTTATCTTATCATAACTATTCCTTGTTTCACAATACTTACTTACCTTATCATAACCATACCTTGACCTACACTACTTACTTACCTTATAATAACGACATTTTGTTCTCCACTACTTACTTACCTTATCATAACGAAACCTTGTTTTACACTGCTAACCTACCTCATGATAATCACACCCAGGTTTACACCACTTACTGACCTTATTATAGCCACACCTTGTTCTACAGTTCTTATTTACCTTATCATAACCACACCTTGTTCTACACTGCTGACCCACCTCATCATAACCACAACTTGTTTTACACTACATAATTACTTTATCATAACCACACCTTGTTTTACACTAATTACCAGCCCCCCAGTGGCTCAGCGGTATGTCTGCGGACTTACACGCTAAAATCCGGGTTTCGATACCCGTGGTGGGCAGAGCACAGATAGCCCATTGTGTAGCTTTGTGCTTAATTCAAAACAACAACAACAACATTAATTACCTTATTATAACGACACATTCTTCTACAGTTCTTATTTACCTTATCATAACCAAACGTTGTTTTACACTCCTTAATTACCTCATTATACCCACACCTTGTTCTACAGTTCGTACTTACCTTATCATAACCACAGCTTATTTTACACTGCTGATCTACCTCATCATAACTACACCTTGTTTTACACTACTTACTTACCTTATTTTCACCACACCTTGTTCTGCACTACTTATTTGCCTCATGATGACCATAACTTGTTCCACACTACTTACTTACCTTATCATAATTACACCTTGTTTTACACTACTTACTTACCTTATCATAACCACACCTTGTTTTACACTACTTACTTACCTTATCATAATCACACCTTGTTCTACACTGCTGACCTACCTTATCATAACCACAACTTGTTTTACATTACTTACTTGTCTTATCATAACCATACTTTGTAATACACTACTTACTTACCTTTTCATAAGCAAATTTTGTTCTACATTACTTACTTATCTTATCATAACCACATCTTGTTCTTCACTGCTAACCAACCTAACAATAACCACAGCATGTTTTACACTACTTACCTTATCATAACAACACCTTGTTTTACACTGCTGACCTACCTCATCATAACTACACCTTGTTTTACATTAATTACCTTATTATAACGACACATTCTTCTACACTTCTTACTTACCTTATCATAACCACATCTTGTTTCACACTACTTATTTACCTTATCATAACCACACCTTTTTCCACACTACTTACTTACATTATTATAACCACACCTTGTTCTACACTGTTAACGTACCTCATGATAACCACACCTTGTTATACACTACTTATTTACCTTATGATGACCATAACTTGTTCTACACTGCTGACCTACCTTATCATAACCACACCTTGTTCTACATTACTTACTTATCTTATCATAACCATACTTTGTAATACACTACTTACTTACCTTTTCATAACCAAATTTTGTTCTACATTACTTACTTATCTTATCATAACCACACCATGTTTTACACTACTTACCTTATCATAACAACACCTTGTTCTACACTGCTGACCTACCTCATCATAACCACACCTTGTTTTACAGTACTTAATTACTTTATCATAACCATACCTTGTCCTACGCTACTTACTTACCTTATCATAACCAAATCTTCTTCCACACTACTTACTTACCTTATCATAACCACACCTTGTTCTACACTGCTAACCTATTTCATGATAACCAACCTTGTTTTACACTATTTACTTCCCTTATCCTAACCACATCTTGTTCTACACTACTTACTTACCTTATGATAACCATACCTTTTTCCACACTTCTTACTTACCTTATCATAACCACACCTTTTTCCACACTACTTATTTACCTTATCATAACCACACCTTGTTCTTCAGTACTTACTTATCTTATCCTAACAACACCTTTTTCTACACTACCTACTTATTTTATCATAACCATACCTTGTTTCACAATACTTACTTACCTTATCATAACTATACCTTGTTTTACACTGATAACCTACCTCATACTAACCACACCTTGTTTTACACTACTTACTTACTTACCTTATCATAACAATACTTTGTTCTACACTACTTACTTACCTTCTCATAACCATACCTATTTTTACTCTAGTTACTTACCTTATCACAACCACACCTTATTTTACACTACTTATTTACCTTATCATAACCACACCTTGTTCTACACTACTTTCTTACTTTATCATAACCACGTTTTGTTCTACACTACTGACTTATCTTATCATAACCACACCTTGTTCTACACTACTTACTTACCTTATGATAACCACTTTTTGTTCTACACTACTTTTTTACCTTATTATAACCACACCTTGTTCTACACTACTTACTTACCTTATCATAACCTTTCCTTGTTCTATACTACTTACTTACCTTATCATAACCATACCTTGTTCTACACTACTTACTTACCTTATCATAACCACACCTTTTTCTACATTTTCTACTTATTTTATCATAACCATACCTTGTTCTACACTACTTACCTTATCATAACCACACCTTGTTCTACAGTACTTACTTACTTTATCATAACCACGTTTTGTTCTACACTACTAACTTATCTTATCATATTCACACCTTTTTCTACACTACTTACTTACCTTATGATAACCACATCTTGTTCTTCACTTCTAAACTACCTCATAATAACCACACCATGTTTTATACTACTTACTTTCCTTATCATAACCATACCTTTTTGTACACTACTTAGTTACCTTATCATAACTATACCTTGTTTTACACTTCTTACTTACCTTATCATAACCACACCTTGTTTTACACTACTTACTTACCTTATCATAATCACACCTTGTTCTACACTACTTTCTTACCTTATCATAACCACACCTTTTTCTACACTGTTAATCTACCTCATCATAACCACATCTTGTTTTATACTACTTACCTACCTTATCATAACCATACCTTGTCCTAAACTACTTTCTTATCTTATCATATTCAAATCTTGTTCTACATTATTTCTTACCCTTATCGTAACCACATCTTGTTCTACACTACTTACTTACCTTATCATAACCATACCTTGTTCTACAGTACTTACTTACCTTATCATAACCACACCTTGTTCTACAGTACTTACTTACTTTATCATAACCACATTTTGTTCTACACTACTTTTTTACCCTATCATAACCACACCTTGTTCTACACTGCTAACCTACCTCATCATAACCATATCTTGTTTTACACTCCTTACTTATTTTATCATAACCACATCTTGTTCTACACTACTTAGTTACCTTATTATAACCATACCTTGTTTTACACTACTTACTTACCTTATCATAACCACACCTTGTTCTTCACTGCTAACCTACCTCATAATAACCACACCATGTTTTATACTACTTACTTTCCTTATCATAACCATACCTTTTTCTACACTACTTAGTTACCTTATCATAACCATACCTTGTTTTACACTACTTACTTACCTTATCATAACCACACCTTGTTTTACACTACTTACTTACCTTATCATAATCACACCTTGTTCTACACTACTTTCTTACCTTATCATAACCACACCTTTTTCTACACTGTTAATCTACCTCATCATAACCACATCTTGTTTTATACTACTTACCTACCTTATCATAACCATACCTTGTCCTAAACTACTTTCTTATCTTATCATATTCAAATCTTGTTCTACATTATTTCTTACCTTATCGTAACCACACCTTGTTCTACACTACTTACTTACCTTATCATAACCATACCTTGTTCTACAGTACTTACTTACCTTATCATAACCACACCTTGTTCTACAGTACTTACTTACTTTATCATAACCACATTTTGTTCTACACTACTTTTTTACCCTATCATAACCACACCTTGTTCTACACTGCTAACCTACCTCATCATAACCATATCTTGTTTTACACTCCTTACTTATTTTATCATAACCACATCTTGTTCTACACTACTTAGTTACCTTATTATAACCATACCTTGTTTTACACTACTTACTTACCTTATCATAACCACACCTTGTTCTTCACTGCTAACCTACTTCATAATAACCACACCATGTTTTATACTACTTACTTTCCTTATCATAACCATACCTTTTTCTACACTACTTAGTTACCTTATCATAACCATACCTTGTTTTACACTACTTACTTACCTTATCATAACCACACCTTGTTTTACACTACTTACTTACCTTATCATAATCACACCTTGTTCTACACTACTTTCTTACCTTATCATAACCATACCTTTTCCTAAACTACTTTCTTATCTTATCATATTCAAATCTTGTTCTACACTATTTCTTACCTTATCGTAACTATACCTTGTTCTACACTACTTATTTACCTTATCATAACTATACCTTGTTCTACACTGCTAACCTACCTCATACTAACCACACCTTGTTTTACACTACTTACTTACCTTATCATAACCATACTTTGTTCTACACTACTTACTTACCTTCTCATAACCATACCTATTTTTACTCTTGTTATTTACCTTATCACAACCACACCTTATTTTACACTACTTATTTACCTTATCATAACGACACCTTGTTCTACACTGCTAACCTACCTCATGATAACCACACCTTGTTTTACGCTACTTACTTACCTTATCATAACCATACCTTTTTACACTACTTTCTAACCTTATCATAACCACATTTTGTTCTTCACTACTTACTTACCTTATCATAACGACACCTTTTTCTGTACTACCTACTTATTTTATCATAACCATACCTTGTTCTACACTACTTACTTACCTTATCATAACCACACCTTGTTCTACACTACTTACTTATCTTATCATAACCACACCTTGTTTTACACTACTTATTTACCTTATCATAACCACTCCTTGTTCTACACTACTTATTTACCTTATCATAACCACTCCTTGTTCTACACTACTTACTTACCTTATCATAACCACTCCTTGTTTTACACTACTTCCTTACCTTATCATAACCATACCTTGTTCTACAATACTTACTTATCTTATCAAAACTATACTTTAAAACTCCACCAGGGACAACTTTTTATTTTATAATATTTTTTTATAGCAATGGTAAAAAAATAAATCTGAGAGAAACACTGATGTAGACCGATGCACAAGTTTAAAGAGTTGATAAATAAATCTGAGAGAAACACTGATGTAGACCGATGCACAAGTTTAAAGAGTTGATAAATAAATCTGAGAGAAACAGTGATGTAGACAGATAAAGCATGAGTGTCTCATCTGTTATCTCTAGCTTTGTGTTACCTCCATTGTATTCAGTGACACTTTTCTCCCTCTGTGTAAGTTTTGATATTTCTGTTCGTTCTATTTTATTTAAAATGTATATTCTTCAGAATGTTTTTTTTGTTAAAGATCATAATACTTACAATCATGTAGCTTAGAATTTTCTTGTACATGTCGCAAACTTTCTATTAATAGGAATAATTTTGTTTGTTTGCTGCTAAACACAAAACTACCCGATGGGTTGTTTTATCTGCACCTACGATGATTTTTAGTATCACAAGTCCTCAGACTTATCGCTAATCCACCGGAATTATGGGTTACGATGATGTTAACATTCTGGTACATAGTATGTTTTCTATTGTTACAACTGGTTTATTATTAACAGAAATCTACACAATAGGCTCTATGCTATGCCCACTACGAGTATCGATACCCCGTTTTTAGCGTTAGGGAAGAGGAGATGTTTATGTCATAACATTATGAGGTTTCTATTAGTTGTTTTTTTTAACCTCCTCGTGTTTAACCGTTTTTTTTGTATTAACTGTAATAATTTATCATCATCATAATATGTCAGAAATTTGACGTGTTTCATTATTTTGATAATGTTAATGTCCTAGTACGTGAAAGACTTATTTCTGTTAATGATGACAACTCTAACATCTTTGGTTATGGTAATTTTAACATCACAGTACTTCAAAAAAACTTATTTTCCAGCTCACATAGGGTTTGTTTCTTTTTACAAATTTCATGCAGAGCTACACAAGGGCTATCTCCGCGAACGGTTTCTAATTTAACAGTGTAAGACTAGAGGAAAGGCACCTCGTCATCCACACCCACCGCCAACTCTTGGGCTTCTCTTTAATTTTTAACGAATAGTGGGATTGAAAAACTGTAAGGATGAGCATGTTTGGTGTAACGGAGATTCGAACTCGTGACCCACAGATTACGAGTCGAGCGCCCGAAATCACCCGTCTTTACCAGGACATATACATAACGTATAGGAAACTTATTTTGGTCATTAAATAATATAATACAAATCAAAGCTGTCCTAACTTTATTAAAGTCGCTTTAGGAAATTAACCCAAAAGTATTTTTAACTAGTTGTTACTAAATAAGCTGGAACGATTTCCACTGATTCTCCATTACCTTTAGATGGAGTGTAAGGAAACATGTTTAAAACGCAATGTTTATTTGGTGGTTAGAAATCACTCAACTTTGTGAGGTTATTTAAATTTACGCACGTGCTCGCAACTTTCTCAATTATATCAGAAGTTTAGTTTCATATAAATTGGTACAAGTAATGTGATATTTGCTGGCGTAGTATAATTGTCCATTAGCTCATTCTACACTCAAAACACAAGAGAGAAAGAAAACTTTGACAAGGAACAGCTAATAAGATTCTACATATAACAAACAGTTTTCAAGCAGCCATTGTCTGAGTGACATGGAAAGAACGAATTAGGCACCAGCTGTTATCCTTCAAACATTAAACTTAAGGTAACTTAGACCAGTAATATTTCATTTACATTGTGTTTGTAAGGAAGACATACAAACCTGATTATTTACAATGTCGGGGAAGAACAATTTATTTTGTTTTTTATTGAAACCAGTAACGTAAATAACTGAAAACTGACACCCTCCTTCCGTCCACGGTAAAGAAGCCAGAGTTCTTCGTGTATAAACATATTGTTTAAAACACATTATGGATTTACGTGATTAAATTGTGGTGGCGATAAATAATGAAGTAATAGGTCAATATCAGTCCTTGTCAGCAGAATTATTTGTTATCTATTTGTACGAAAGGTGGCGTGCGATACAATTATGAAACGAGAAATTTGAGAGATGATGGCCTTTAACAATCTGCTGACAATGTAGTTCTGAACAGGGATTGGTCAGAAAAACTGTGTGATATTACGTGCTATAATGTATCTCGGACGAGTCTCCAATTTATTACGTTACACATTATGATTTCAAGTAATCTGAAACTGGGTTAAACTGTACTTTAAATTTCGAAGTTAATTAAACGTTGATACGTATCAGATTTATGACGCTTCCTAACACGATTGGAACACACAGTTTTCTTTCTTAATACTAATATATTTTAATATGCAAACAACAACACAATCTATAATAACGATTATTACAAATAATGACGTGTGTTTAAGGCGCTCGACTCGTAATCCGAGGTCGAGGGTTCGAATTCTCCTCGCACCAAACATGCTCGCTTTTTCAGCTGTGTGAGAAGGCGTTATAAGGTGACGGTCAATCCTACTATTCGTTGGTAAAAGAGTAGCCCAAGTGTTGACAGTGAGTGCTGATAACTAGCTGCCTTCCCTCTAGTCTTACACTGCTAAATTAGGGACGGCTAGCGCAGATAGCCCTCGTGTAGCTTTGCGCGAAATTCAAACCAAACCGAACAAATAAGTAATGCTTTGCATGCAAACGTTTTACAAACTTACAAATAATACTGACTTTTGTATCTGATTCGAAATTTCCTTGACATCTTGTCAAGGGTTCGCGACGAACAATTTAATTCTGTGTTGGTTTTTATACAATTCGTTTAACGGGGAGCTTGTTGGTTCTTCTCTGATCACACGTGAGTTTTACCCACTGAGCTTATATAATGTCTTCTTAAAAATGCTAACGTCCGATGTTAATCCGCTGAAGTTAATTAGTCAAGTATCTAGTTTTGCGATTAATCAGCTTTAGTTACAGTTTCCAAGGTTTACAATACACCAACTGTGGCAAACCAACAATATATAATGCATTGCATTTTAGTCACCTTTCATAAGCTTGACAGTTTCTCGAAATTTCTGTTGGCAACAATACTGGCGGTCACTCTTATTTACATACAAACATTGGTAATTCTTACTCTCGAGAATCTTCTACAAACTTAGAGAATCGTCGGTAATACACATTTAACACTACAAAGTAGAGCATATCTAAATATATATTTAACTGGATAACCTTCGATATTGAAATAAATATATGACAGTAAATCCGTCACCGTGAACTCAAAGGTGGTTTGAAAATAGGTATATTTTACCTTTGGAAACTTCAAACTGGCCCTGTGACGAAAACACGTACAAAAAACTAGTATTATTAGAACGGCTGATCGCAGTATGTTTCCTGATATCAAACTATATTGAACAGATGTGATGAAATGAATATTACGAAACCAGGCCTGTGGTCAGACGTAAGTTTAGTTTTCATAACAACATTGAAGTTATTCGGTTAGTCTTAAACAGCCAGATGGCAGGAAGTAAAACATTGAGTGTTTCTCATCACATATCTATAAGACATGTATTTACCAATATGTACACAACTACTTAAAATAAAGATATGTACTTTCATAGAAATATGACTGTATCTATTTCACTCAGTGAACGTATCTAAATTTATCAACTCTCTGTCGCACAATGAATGTACTGATTAGGGTTGGTTGATAACTTGTCTTTTAACGACTGACTGCTCGATAACTTGTGAGTAAACTGTATAACATAAATATGTTAACTATTAATTGAACAAAACTATCTCAGGTGTGAAAAAAATGTGTGGCCAAAAAATTTAATTAAATTTGGCGACTAAAAATGTGGCATTGACAGAGAATGTTACAGCAAATATTCATTAATTAATTAGCAAGACCGTGTTTGCTTGTTTTTCAGCTTGGGGTATGGGTAAAACAAACCAAGTGACCTAGCTAGCCAATGAATGAATAGTTACTATAAAACCAGTTTTAAATGAAGCCACCAGGTTGTCAGCGAATTTTATTTTATTAAGTTGCACATTCCATTCTTTATTAGATGAACTTCTTTATCAGATATCACGACGTTTTGTCAAAAAAACATCAACACTTCATAGCAAGTTAGAAAGTAACACTCCATAGCAAGTAAGAAAGTAACACTCCATAGCAAGTAAGAAAGTAACACTCCATAGCAAGTTAGAAAGTAACACTCCATAGCAACTTAGAAAGTAACACTCCATAGTAAGTTAGAAAGTAACACTCCATAGCAAGTAAGAAAGTAACACTCCATAGTAAGTTAGAAAGTAACACTCCATAGCAAGTTAGAAAGTAACACTCCATAGCAAGCTAGAAAGTAACATTTCATAGCAAGATAGAAAGTAACACTCCATAGCAAGTAAGAAAGTAACACTCCATAGCAAGTAAGAAAGTAACACTCCATAGCAAGTAAGAAAGTAACACTCCATAGCAAGTTAGAACGTAACACTCCATAGCAAATTTTCGCGGCCCGGCAATGCCAAGTGGATTAAGGCGTTCGAATCGTAATCTGAGGGTCGCGGGTTTGAATCACAGTCGCACCAAACATGCTCGCCCTTTCAGCCGTGGGGACGTTATAATGTTACGGTCAATCCCACTATTCGCTGGTAAAAGAGTAGCCCAAGAGTTGGCGGTAAGTGGTGATGACCTTCCCTCTAGTCGTTCACTGCTAAATTAGGGATAACTAGCGCAGGTAGCCCTCGAGTAGCTTTGCATATGAAAGACTTAATGAGATAGATGTATAACACTTATAAAAGTTCCAAGAATGTGTCATAAAGTGTTCTAGTAAACTCTAAGCTAGATAATAAACACAAGATAGTTGTGAAGTTGTTTCAGAATAGTGTATGTGTGTGAATTACTTTGAATCTTAGGCATATAACAATTCACAACTGGGTAAAAGTGTTCAAGCTTTATAGCTATGTTAAAAAGTTGAAGAATAATCTCTGGTTATTACTGAACCATATGTTGAATTACTTTCACCAGTTAATTTTAAAGAACCTGCTAACAGAAGAACAAAGTTACAACACATATTGTCAGGAGTGGGATTGTCATAAGATAGAACTTTGAAAATATTTGGAAACTGACTGAAAATAGCAACCACAAAGGCATGGAATGAGAGAGAAAAATTGCACTACAGTTTTTTGAACACTGTTGGGTTTTCCTTATAGATTTTTGGCTGCTGATCACGAAAATCACATCCAAATTTGCCTATCGCGTATCGTTTCATCAAAATCATCAGTCAATTGCCACAATGGAAAAACAACATCAGGACAATTGGAATCCGTCAATGCTTGCTGACCATTATTGGACATTGCAACGTGATGTACCGGATGTTTGATATAAAAGAAAATCGGGAGCAAAATACTTTAAATTATGTTTAACTTAATAGCGTATTAGAAACATAAATAGAATTTTCATTTCTATTATTTATATTTCCATATTTATATTATTGTTTCGAAGTTTAAACTAATAAAATATGTGGTTATTCATTTAGGGTAACATTTAGAATTTTCTAGAATTAAGTAGACCAATCATATGTATTTAAATGAAATGCTGGCGGCCTAGTGTCTAGACGAGAAGTCTCGTGCAAGAACGGACATGCGCGTATTGCTCTGGAGTTCTGTAGAAGTTTCGCGGTGGTTCGAGAAGTCTGGGCCTACAATATATAAAGAGACGAAGATGCGAGAGAAAGAAAAAGAGAGTCAGACATTAGTTTTATTTCAAAAGAAAAGAAGAGTAAGTCATTCGTTTGAGAAAGATTAAGTGTTTGCTGTGATTATTCAACTTGGGTTTGTGACTGAAGTTAGATCTACGGAAGCTGGGATTTTGTCTCGTTAATCTTTGCGATTCATTCGAATTAGTGGTTATACTGAAAGGCAACACGTGTAGAACTATTTACGGGAAACCGGGAAAATTGGAAGGCGATAAGTATTGAGACGTTCATCGGAGGCATCGTGAAGGGAATTTCGTCGAATTTATTGAACTGTGAATTATTTCTGGACTAGAATTTCGGATTTCTGATCTGGACTTTTGGACTTTCATTCTAGATCATTATATTGAACACAGGCCAGTACCATTTTGTATTGTGATTAATTTTGAAGGTTGAAACTAGTACCATTTTGTTTTGTAATTAATTTTGAAGGTTTAAACTTAATATCTGTCATTGTTATTATATAATTTATGTTATATCTGTTACATACATATAGTAGTTTAGTGTAATAAATTATACGTTTCAACGTATATAGTTTCAATAACAGATTTCATTACCGAATTTAATTTAATGATGTGTAAAATATGCAAAGTACTTCAATTAAAAGTTACATTTTAATGTATGGAGTTTATAAGTATGTAGATTAGCATCATTTTTCGTTAAGATATTTGTCGAAGATTCACAGTTTGCATTCTTACCAGCACTCTGGGTGGCGTTCACAGCGATTAGCAGTTTCATGTTATAAAATATATATAAAACTTTTCTGTAGAAAACTAAAGTAGATTTTGTAATAATTACCTAGTAGTTTATGCACTTCAAATGAATTATCTAAATACATTACGTCATGATATCCAATTAAAACTTCGGAAAATAAAACCTAGAAATGAAATATTAGTCTTAGTGCACGTCACCAAAAGCATTCGTAGAAATTTTCTTTTGTTGTGGCATATATATAGCTGTGCGTTATTCAAACCGTCCTGTAAAAAATGTAATATGCCACCTTTATACGTTTAAAATGAAGTTACGAAACTTAATATTTATTATACTAATTATGGTGTTAAATGTTAGGTAAAATTCGATATTGTAACACATCCAGGTTTATGCGAAGTCCTTAAAATCTTACAGGAGACTGAAGAACCATTATACGAAACGAAATAAAAATATTTATACAAGTAACACGTGAAAATCAGGTTTACAGAAGAAATATAGAAGACTTGAAGAAACAACGGATCACCACAAACTAAACTTCTTCGATTATTAGTTCTAAGAGTCTGTTTTGTAAATTTCGCGCTAAGATACACGAGGGATATCTGCGTTAGCCGTTCCTAATTAACCAATGTAAGATTGAAGGGAGGGCAGTTAGTCATCACCACCCACCGCCAACTCTTGGGCTACCAATTTATAAACGAATAGTAGCATTGATCGAAACATTATAACGCCCTCACAACTCAAAGGGTGAGAATATTTGATGTGATGGGGATTCAGACCCGCGACCCTGAAATTACTAGTGAATTTCCTAAACCAACTGCTTATGCCAGGCTAGAGTTTTAAAAAACACTAAATTTAAGTTAAAATATAAAAAATAATATTGTTAAACGTTTGATGGTTATTCAATTTGTATGTGGCAAAGAAATTAATTATAGGTAAAGACTTAAATGTCTTGATTAACAGTCAAATACGGAATAAATTACCATGTTTTACTGTTTACTAAGAAACGTGGTGTTTATATCGACAAATAAAATTAATATTCGCCCACAATGTACCCGTCTTAGCTTCACAAATTTTGTTTTTATATGTCTGTTGCTTTTCTACGTAAACATTTACATAGTTATGTGTATTTTGTAATTTAATTAAAATTTTCGAATCCGAATAATCATGCTGGAGACAATAGCTGTTTTTGCTTTAGGCCATTTGCCTACATCAACATCCGACTTATAAAACATGACAGAATCGCCACCCCCCCATTAGCTCAGCGGAATGTCTGCGAACATACAATGCTAGAAACTAGGTTTTGATTCTCGTGGTGGGCAGAGTACAGATAGCCCATTTTGAAGCTTTGTGGGTACCTTCAAACAAACAAACAGAAACAGATGCATACATTTAGCAAACCCTTAAAAAATAGTAAAATACTTTACCTTATTTTACTATTAACTGAAGAATGTAGTATTGACTTGGCAAATGATCATATGCCTATTACTTATATATATATATATGTGTGTGTGTGTGTGTTTGTGTATACATATATATAACATTAAACTGGAAACTATATTTTATTTATTTAATATATGCAAGTTTTTTGTTCATTTCAAAACTGCCTTTCTAGAATTCACTGTCACACTTATCACCCACTACAACAAGAGCACCTGCTGACTAAACACATCAGAATGTGACGTTTTCACCCTGAGCACCAAGACTTACGACCATCAAATATGTATTTTATTCCAAAACACTAAATCTTTGTGTTTTATCCCAGAGCAACAAATCTTTGTGTTTCATTTCTGAGCTCCAAATCTTTGTTTTATCCCAGAACACCATATTTTTGTTTTATTCCTGTGCTACAAATATTTGTTTTATCCCAGACCATCAAATCTTTGTGTTTTATCCCAGTGCACCAAATCTTTGTGTTTTATCCCAGAGCACCAAATCTTTGTGTTTTATCCCAGAACACCAAATCGTTATTTTTTATCCCAGACCACCAAATCTTTGTTTTAACCCAGAACACCAAATCTTTGTTTTTTATCCCAGATCATCAAATCTTTGTGTTTTATTCCCAAGCTTCAAATCGTTGTGCTTTATCCCAGGGCACCATTTCTTTGTTTTATCCCAGACCATCAAATCTTTGTGTTTTATCCCAGAGCACCAAATCTTTGTGTTTTATTCCTGAGCTTCAAATCTTTGTTTTATTCCAGAGAACCAAATCTTTGTGTTTTATCCCAGAACACCAAATCGTTATTTTTTATCCCAGACCACCAAATCTTTGTTTTAACCCAGAACACCAAATCTTTGTTTTTTATCCCAGATCATCAAATCTTTGTGTTTTATTCCCAAGCTTCAAATCTTTGTGCTTTATCCCAGGGCACCATTTGTTTGTTTTAACCCAGAACACCAAATCTTTGTTTTTTATCCCAGATCATCAAATCTTTGTGTTTTATTCCCAAGCTTCAAATCGTTGTGCTTTATCCCAGGGCACCATTTCTTTGTTTTATCCCAGACCATCAAATCTTTGTGTTTTATCCCAGAGCACCAAATCTTTGTGTTTTATTCCTGAGCTTCAAATCTTTGTTTTATTCCAGAGAACCAAATCTTTGTGTTTTATCCCAGAACACCAAATCGTTATTTTTTATCCCAGACCACCAAATCTTTGTTTTAACCCAGAACACCAAATCTTTGTTTTTTATCCCAGATCATCAAATCTTTGTGTTTTATTCCCAAGCTTCAAATCTTTGTGCTTTATCCCAGGGCACCATTTGTTTGTTTTAACCCAGAACACCAAATCTTTGTTTTTTATCCCAGATCATCAAATCTTTGTGTTTTATTCCCAAGCTTCAAATCTTTGTGCTTTATCCCAGGGCACCATTTGTTTGTTTTATCCCAGAACACCAAATGTTTGTGTTTCATTCCTGAGCTCCAAATCTTTGTGTTTTATTTCTGAGTACCAAAATTTATAGGCTTATGTCTTACTCTTAATCATCAAAGCTCATATTTCACGCCAAACATCACTGCGAGTTTTGTTCTTGGTTTTTCCCAAATGGTTGTTCTCGTTAGCCGATAACGCGCGACTTCTGTAATTGCTCTTATAACATCCACTTATAGAAATACCTTTTTACTAAACACGGTACTTGGAATTATTTCATACGAGCCTTACCAATCGTTATAGCCTTTTATGAGTCGTGAGATATAATCTCCTTTTTTATATGCGAGCCCCTATTACTGAGCCCATGATTTATAGTAAATACTTGTGGTACTCAGTATGTTTTATATTTTCTTATCAACTCCAAACTATCTCCAGCAACTTTGTCAACTCGTTTTAAGTAACTGATATCCGTCACTTTTTTTTTGTGACTCAATAGCTCTAAGCCTTCTTTTCTTACAAGAGCACTTGTAGTTGTTATTAAGGAAACGCAATAGCTGTAAGTCTTTATACTCTTGTTTGATCAAAACTGTCTTTGTTATCTTGTTTCATTAATATGAAAACAGAGGCTGGAATCCTGTCTTGCTAATACCAACCCTCTCTTATGAATCCTAGCTGTACAACCTTCTCTCATGGAACCCATTTACAGAGGAGATTAGTTTTATGAAATCAGTTATAAACCCTTTGCTAAAGTTGTAGGTGAAACTAATGTTATCAACCGTTTTATTATTTTATGAAACGAAATGCTTATAACTTCCCCTAATTAAACCTTTCTTACTGGACCAAATGATGGTAAGTTTGAAATTCTATTATTACAAAAATAAGAGATACAGTCGTTTTCATCACACTCTAGAGTCACAATCTCTTCTCATCCAGTCCTGAAAGTTTTATCATTTGTTATCAAATGAAATGATTTTAATTTTTTAAAATTAATTTTTTTATTTGGCCGTGGAGCCTTGAACCTTTTTCTATATTGTTTTAAATCAAAGAGTTATAACCCGTTTATTCAAACTGTTACGTATTATAATTTATCTCAGCCGAACCTCCGTTGTTGTTGTTGTTTTGAATTAAGCACAAAGCTCCGCCTACCACGGGTATCGAAACCCGGTTTTTAGCGTGTAATTCCGCAGACATGCCGCTGAGCCACTGGGAGGGTACGAGTCTTTCCTTTGTTATGTTATGTATGGGACTTTCGCGAAACACATTTAACAATATAAATTGCATGCACTTCTCAATATATAGTCAACTAAATGAAACAAAGATATTAAAATAAATATATAATATTAAATCCGTTACAAAATTCACAAACTAAAATATTGTCTTTTTAAACCGTGGATTACAGCTTTCGTTTACAAAGTGCAAAACTTCTAATCCCTTCTAATTACTTTAAACCCCCCACCAAGTCTAAACCTCATTTATCAAACACGATAGTTTTATATCAGATCCTGAAATTATAATGTTAGTAGTTGTAACATACTGCAAGATGCAATAAAGCCCAGGATTCGAAGTTTGATCCGTTTCACAGTAACCTAGCGGAGCCGTCGCCTAACGTCTATTAATATCCTATTGTCCAAGGTTTATCACTGACCTTTACAACTGGTATTCCTGAGCTGATTTGTACGCGTGACATTCAGCTACACTAACACTTGTCAGGTACAAAAATCCGTAGATCTGGGTTCCGGAAGTGTTATATAGAATAGTATTATGCAAAGAGAAATAAAATGTTGATTTGTTTTGTAGTTAAGAAGAAAGTTACACAAAGGGCTATCTGTACTTATCCCACAACGGGTATTGAAACCCTGGTTTTAGCGTTATAAGCCTTCCGAGCCACTAGAGTATGGATGTCGCAAGTGACGGAACAAAATATTTGTTCACAAATACAGAAGTTATAAACTATACTTTCCGGCTTCAGCTTCACAGTATCACAGCCACTTACTGCTGCACGAGATCTCTATTTAGATCCTTTCATTAGGATCTCGGAGGATCAGATGTTTGGAAGACGTCTCCTTCTCTTGTTGTAATGATCCTGTGAAAGACACCTTCCTGTCTTCTAGATGCTACATGAATTATATGTGAAGGTGTTGTACCTTTTACAATCTTTAGTTACAGCAAAAGCCTCGTTCATTCATACACCACGTGTATGTAGTATGTTGTATCGGAATGTACATTTTGTAGCTTGGTGACAAATCATTCCATATATCGTGATACATGAATTTCACTAATTCATGACAAGAATATCAAACATAATTACCCCAATTCCTACTCTTATCATAAACTAGTTAAGTGACACTCGTATTTAGCCTAGCATTAAGTGGCACATTGTTGCTCTTAAAGTGTAAATTAACAAAAGAGATGTAATCGGCATACTCTGACCATATATGACGTAGCAAAACTGTGACGTCAGTGACTCGTTCTTTCTTAATATAATCATTTGAGAGATGCAAGATATGCATATTTCATATCTGTGCAAGAAACTTGAAAAGATATGCATATTTCATATCTGTGCAAGAAACTTGAAAAGATATGCATATTTCATATCTGTGTAAGAAACTTGACAAGATATGCACATTTCATATCTGTGTAAGAAACTTGACAAGATATGCATATTTCATATCTGTGTAAGATACTAGACAAGATATGCATATTTCATATCTGTGTAAGATACTTGACAAGATATGCATATTTCATATCTGTGTAAGATACTTGACAAGATATGCATATTTCATATCTGTGTAAGATACTAGACAAGATATGCATATTTCATATCTGTGTAAGATATTTGAACTGGTTCTTATTGGTACTTTATACGCTACAGTGAATCTCAAATGTTGTGTTGATTTTAACTTTCTTTTGATTAGGGTTAGTGAAATGTTTACTCGTGCTGGACTGACATGTATTATTTGTATATATTACCAACATTCTGTGTTGAGTTCTGGAAACGTGAACTGACAGGCCCTTCACATAATTTGCGTGTCTACACATTTTAGATTTAATATGGTTAAAATAGATTTTTCAGTTTACGTCATACATACCACATAAAGACTTAGCTGACACGAGTTCTTAGCATTTTTTTTTCTTTTGGAGAATAAGACTGTGTGTATGTTTTAGGAACGTTGATCTCAATTACGTGTTGTTGGCAATAATCTATTATTTAGCTTAATATGGATTGTAGGTTTGTGGTTGCTGTGGGTAGTGTTGGGAATCTCCTACAAACTGCCACGTCATTCGCAGATTTACTGCACAAAACAAAGTTCGTTTCGAATTGTGCACAAAGCTACGCGAAGGCTGTCTGCACTAGCTACCCTTAATCTAAAAGTAAAAGACTTAAAACGTAGGCAGCAAATTAACACTATTCCAAGCTAATTTTTAAGCTACTTTCTTTACCAACAAATAATATGATTGGCCGTCACGTTATAACGTCCCCACTACTCAAAGGATAAGAATATTCAGTGAAGGGTATTGAAACTTGCAACCTTCAGATTACAAGTCAAGCACTCTAACCATCTGGTCATGCCAGGTCAATAAAACAGAAGCAAGCAAAAATAATGACTTTTCACATTAGGATTCAAAGAAGGAAACAAGAACAGTGAAATTACTGGGTTTCTTGTGCAGTTGAGTTTAGTTTTCCAACCCTGATTTCTGATGCTTATTTAAACCTTGCTCGTATGTTTACTACCGTAGTATTTTTTATAATAAAATAAAAACGCCTTAAAAAATAATAGAATATTTTATGAATCTTTTCCACTGTTTCCATTTTTTTCCCCTGATATTAGTTGAGTCACTTGATTCAGTTCCCTCTTAAGACACTTGTGGGCCCCGTGCGGGCCCCGTGCGAAATACAAACCATTGTTCCCATTCTTGATCACACATGCCTTTAAGAAAGTAACATATAATTTGGTGAAAAGAATCTATTAAGAATAAATCGCCTTCGTATACTATTATTTTACTATTCTACTCGCAATGCGTTATGGGTCCCTGAAGGCGGCAGACCCTGGGTAACTGTCCCTTTTACCATTGGATAAAACGGCCCTGTTTAGATTGTCTCACACTTAAGAATGACATAAGTGTACTTTTTAAATATCTTAAAAATCTGATTATTCGGTAAATCAGTGTCAGCAACTCAGATCTAAACCAGTCCTTTGGCTTTCCACTCAAAGGCCCGGCATAGCCAGGTGGTTAAGGCGTTCGACTCCTAAGCTGAGAGTCACGGGTTTGAATCCCCGTCACATCAAACATGCTCGCCATTTCAGCCGTAAGGTTGTTATAATGTCACGGGCAATCCCACTATTTGTTGGTAATAGAGTAGTGCAAGAGATGGCGGCGACTAACTGCTTTCTCTCTGGTCTTACTCTGCTAAATTAGGGACGGTTAGCGCAGATAGTCCTCGTACAGCTTTGCGCGAAATGCCAGAATTGTACCCTAACATTTTCTTTCAAAACATATGTAAAAGTTTTTTTTCATATTCAACTGAAGTGAACAAGTGGTAATTATCTACAAAGATTGTACGAAACCTAATCTATTATCTTCAGAACTAAGTAGAATTTGAAGTTTTAATAAACGTTTCAGTGCGCTTGTTAAGTCGAAGATTCTACTAACATACATTAATATCTACTTACAACATATTGTGACAAAACATGAGTTTCATATAAAAAGAAATCACAGAACACTCACGTGTAAATGATGATACGTCCAATTGTTTGGTGAACAGACAATACATTTACTATAACACTGTTTCAAAATCTATGTGAGAAAAATGTTACATTTTCTGAATGAAACATTAGAATGGCATCATAAATGAACTATTATTTATCACAACATGAGATCGTAAATTTCTAACAGTGTTTGTGTGTCTTTCTTATCGGGCTATCAGCAGAGTCCACCGAGGGGAATCGAATCCCTGATTTTAGCTGTATATCTGTAGACTTACCACCGGTGGACAAACTTTTGACATCTGAAAATACAATTAGGCTTTAAAAAGTGATGATTTAACGTAAACAAAACAAATCTCATGAATTATGTAAAAATAATGAATTTAAAGGTGTGATATAGAATGAAGAAATGAAAGTTCAGGAGACAGAAGACATTTTGTGAAGTGTAATTAAAATACAGAACAAAAGGGCGGAAGAATACATAACGTGTCTCACACCGTGCTCTACACCTTTATAACGTGTCTCTCACTGTGCTGTACACCTTTATAACGTGTCTCTCACTGTGCTGTACACCTTTATAACGTGTCTCTCACTGTGCTATACACCTTTATAACGTGTCTCTCACTGTGCTGTACACCTTTATAACGTGTCTCTCACTGTGCTATATACCTTTATAACGTGTCTCTCACTGTGCTATGTACCTTTATAACGTGTCTCTCACTGTGCTATGTACCTTCATAATGTGTCTCTCACTGTGCTATGTACCTTTATAACGTGTCTCTCACTGTGCTATCATTGGTTAGCTCAGAATATACTCGTTTTATGAAATTACAAACGATTGACAGCAAGAAGTTTTGATTTTTATTTAGAATTAAACGTGTGGTATAAAGAATTATCAAAGAAGTTTGATATTTTTCTCAATATTTCACCTGCTAGTTCAGCCGTCAGGGCGACAATTTATAATAACGGAATAATTCGAGGTGTAATCCTCACGACAGGCACAGCAAAGTACATTTTTTATTTTTGCGTTAAAAATGTATACTTTCCAAGTTAACGCTTAACAGAGCAATTGTGTTTTCCTTCACAATCGAGTTGTATGAGATAATTTCAAATCATAGTCTAATTTAGTAGTTACTAGTTTCATACCTATTCTATCAGGTCTGTGAATTAAAGGACTTATGTGTCACCACCGTTTAAAAATGACGATTAAAATTTCAGTATTCATTTCGAAATGATTAGCCTAAGACATAGAGGTATTTATGACCAGGTTCCTGTCTTCAGTCTATTCGGTCAAAATTAAGAAACTGTGTGAGTCGACAGCTGATACGTGGCAAACAACTAATCAAGCAGTTTTGGTGTTGACAAATAAAGTGAACAATTAAAAGTATTGGAGAATGGTATTGTAATCATGGTGAAACATAACGTATCATAATGTTGTACACTTAGAGAATGGTATTGTAATCATGGTGAAACATAACGTATCATAATGTTGTACACTTAGAGAATGGTATTGTAATCATGGTGAAACATAACGTATCATAATGTTGTACACTTAGAGAATGGTATTGTAATCATGGTGAAACATAACGTATCATAATGTTGTACACTTAGAGAATGGTATTGTAATCATGGTGAAACATAACGTATCATAATGTTGTACATTTAGAGAATGGTGTTGTAATCATGGTGAAACATAACGTATCATAATGTTGTACACTTAGAGAATGGTATTGTAATCATGGTGAAACATAACGTAAAATAATGTTGTACACTTAGAGAATGGTATTGTAATCATGGTGAAACATAACGTATCATAATGTTGTACATTTAGAGAATGGTGTTGTAATCATGGTGAAACATAACGTATCATAATGTTGTACACTTAGAGAATGGTATTGTAATCATGGTAAAACATAATGTTGTACACTTAGAGAATGGTGTTGTAATCATGGTGAAACATAACGTATCATAATGTTGTATACTTAGTTTATCGGACTTACAACTGAGGATAAGTTAATACCACTTTTAAATGATAAATCGATATGTATATTTATTTAATCTTTGTGAGTCGTTTAATTACTTGAAAAACAACTAATATAAATAATGTGTCTTCATTACACTATGTAACAAAATTATTACGTTTTCTTGTTCCTGAGCAGAAGGTGTTATTTCCCAGTTGCTTGTGCATAAAGTCAATGGAAGAGACTTATTTTTCTCTTCAAACTTTCTTTTAGTGACCTAATGAAATTTTCAAATTCACCCATTTTCCACAACATTCCAGGTATATTCAGTGCTGAGTAGCTGATAGAGAATTTTCCCGAACTTTCCACAGTACAGGGCCTCACCACTTCAGTTTAGTTCAAGCTGTCTAAGGGAACATATTGACCTTTCAGATTTTATCAGAGATGGCATGAAGAAGCTGTAAGCACTCTCCAGACGCATTTTGCTATGTATGTGGCTAATTTATCAAAACAAGAGCGAAAACGTACTCTTGTGACAGCAAGACATATTTCGCATGAATGTCGGGGATCAAGACGATCCCTGGGCACCTCATTTTTATTGCGAGCACTGAAAAAAACTCTATAAGGTAAGACGGACAACTTTGCTTGTTTGAATAGTAAAATTTTATACTATACAAATTATCGACCTTTAAAATTTAAATACCTTTTAATTTATTTTTTAAATTTCAGTGGTATAGAAACTCTTACACATTAGATGTGGATGGAATAAATTTACTCTTCATAATAACAATTTTATTTTATTTTATTTTGCAGGATGGTGCAGAGGGGAAAAGAGAACCATGAAGTTCGCTATTCTAAGAATTTGGCGTGAACTCACTGACAACTCAAACAATTGCTACTTCTGCATGGTGGACCCTTCAAACGTAGAGCTGGCAAGAATGCATCTGCTATCATCTATCCGGACCTTCCATCATCCATCGCCCCAGTACCACACTGCCCTGAGCTCTCTCTACCCACTCCGCCAGAAAGGAAGCAGCCATCCTTAGAAAAAGTAGCAAATAAGATGAGGAGTTAGACGTTGAAGATACAGATTAAAATTTCAGAGATACAGCTGGTGAGAGAAACCCACATTACCCCAACCAAAGAGACCTCGATGACTTGAACCTCCTGTTCTAACAAAATCAAGTGCCAAACTTTTGACATCTAGGCTTAAGAAGTGGAATGTGTTAGATGAAAGTGTGCAAAATGTCAGAGAAGCTTCACAAACACAAGCTTCACTTGTCAAAATGAGCGATTTGCTTCTGCCACAATGTATCCGGTCTGTTTGAGATAACTGGAATTGCCTGTGACCCGAACGAGTGGCGTTTCTTCATTTATAGCACATTCAGAAGCCTTAAAGCTCTTCTGTTCCATAACGGGAATGAGTATCCGTCTTTTCCTCTGGCTCATTCGGTGCACTTCAAAGAAGAATACAACATCGGCAAGACCTTGTTACAAGCCTTGAAGTATGATGAGTATGGCTGGGAAGTTATCAGAGACTTCAAAATGGTGACATTCCTCATGGGAAACTTATGTGGTACTGCAGAGATGCCAACTATTTCAAATGACTGAGCGTAATGATTGTATCATTTGTGGCTACTAGACCTGACCAGTGTCTCTAAGCTGTTTATTATTATAACTATTATTATTTATTACTGCTATAGATTGCTCATTTATGACCGTGTTTTGTGTATTTAATAAATAAATTAAAAACATTTCTTTTGGAATTAATTTCTTTATTTATTAGTTCACAGTTATAAACATACTAGTAAACCAACACTGGACATGCATAAACAGTAAGCAGAAAAAACCTTTGTGTAAGGACCAGTTTATATCATGTTTATGTAAGGACCAGTTTATATCATGTTTATGACGCTTATTGTAATAGTTTTGCAGCCTTTGCTTTAATTAGAATGTCTCTGGATGGTTGGGAGTTACAACAACATTGTCCACTTGACTACATACACATCTTGTGTGTTATAATACTGCTCAAAACTGAGGAGCTCAAGTTTGGTCTGAACTTGCTTTTGTTTTTAGTCACTAAACTAAATATCATTCCACTGTCAGCATTAGAATGGAAGATTGTAAAAATTCCAAGCATAACCCAACACAGAATGTCATACTACTGGTTGCTATTTCCATCCTTAACTGTAGACAGCTGAACCCAAAACTTGTCAACATTTAACTGAAGGAAAGTTTCTGAGAAAGTATTAATTTGATAGTTCAAATATTGCCCTTCCAACTTGTCAGTAGTGTCATGCTCATGTGTATTGACAAGGACAGGATACCTGTCTGTGTTGTCAGTAGTGTCATGCTCATGTGTATTGACAAGGACAGAATACCTGTCTGTGAAGAAGTGTAGAGAAGAGAAATCTTTGCTGACTTTCAGTTTTGGATCAGCAACCTCTGTGTGAATCAGAAGTTCATCATTTATATGGAAATGTGGCTGGGAGGGTGTCTAGACTGTGTCACTCTGTGGCTGGGAAGGTGTCTTGACTGTGTCACTCTGTGGCTGGGAGGGTGTCTTGACTGTGTCACTCTGTGGCTGGGAAGGTGTCTTGACTGTGTCGCTCTGTGACTGGGAGGGTGTCTTGACTGTGTCACTCTGTGGCTGGGAAGGTGTCTTGACTGTGTCACTCTGTGGCTGGGAGGGTGTTTTGACTGTGTCACTCTGTGGCTGGGAAGGTGTCTTGACTGTGTCACTCTGTGGCTGGGAGGGTGTCTTGACTGTGTCGCTCTGTGGCTGGGAAGGTGTCTTGACTGTGTCACTCTGTGGCTGGGAGGGTGTCTTGACTGTGTCGCTCTGTGGCTGGGAGGGTGTCTTGACTGTGTCGCTCTGTGACTGGGAGGGTGTCTTGACTGTGTCCCTGTGTGGCTGAGAGGATATCTTGACTGTGTCCTTGTGTGGTTGGGTGTCTTGACTGTGTCTCTGTGTAGCTGAGAGGATATCTTGACTGTGTCCTTGTGTGGTTGGGTGTCTTGACTGTGTCCTTGTGTGGCTGAGAGGATATCTTGACTGTGTCCTTGTGTGGTTGGGTGTCTTGACTGTGTCCTTGTGTGGCTGAGAGGGTGTCTTGATTTGTCAGAAACAAGACAATCTGTGAACGAGGCCTCTTTTTTTCCAATTTGTGAACGATCTCATTGGTATTTCCATGCCGCTTAGAAAACGAGAAATACCCATTCATGCGAGCGCTGATTGGCTGACAAGCACTGATGACGTAACTATGGATTCCCGCACGTACCTAGTATGGAGAAGCACCTCAGTTAAACTATTGGTAGATGTCAAAGATACAAATATCTTTTATTATTTCAAGCACAAACATGATTATCACAAGTCACCATTTGGACTGTCTTTTGTATCTCACTAAAAATTTTCTTTTCACACCTTTCAAGCCCTGGAGTAACAGTTTATCACTTTATTGTATAGGTCTATATGATATATAATGATTTGGGAGTTGCAATAAGTGGTAATGTAATGATTACGCTCAAATCGTAATGGTTTCCATCTCTGGTACCAGTTGAGGCTCTTGTTAACTACAACAAAATGGGCTGCAGGACGTCCCTCAAAATTCATATCCTTGATGCTCATCTTACTAAATTCAAGGATAACATGGGAGCAAGGCGAGCGCTTCCACGAAGACATACTGGACTTTGGACGCCAACACCAAAGAGCGTAAAACGAAAACACGAAGGAAGACTATACATACGTGAAAGTGATTTACATTAAGACGCAAATCTCGAAAAACTACTCACTTCCAAATATTTTTGTATGAATAATGTAAATCTTGATTCATATGTTGTTTTATTCACACCTTACGTAAATGAAAATGTACAAATTTGCCCGTTTTCACATAGAAAATAGGTTAATTTTTAAATTTCATTATCCAGGTCACAAAACAAAGTTTGAAAGGAATAATGACCATTTTTTGTACTTTTACAACATAATCTATTAATAAATAACACAATATCCAGGAACAAGATTTGTTACATGGTGTTATTAGTATAGTTTATAAAATATACGAACCGTGATTCCTGCAACTTTACAATTAAAATATAACCTTCACGTTGTGCCACAGAACAAAGAAACTGTATATGTTTGAGCTTCATCACCCATCGGATACTACAGAACAAAGAAACTGTATATGTTTGAGCTTCATCACCCATCGGATACTACAGATCAAAGAAACTGTATATGTTTGAGCTTCATCACCCATCGGATACTCTTGTGGTGCTAATAGATTTAGTAATATCGGTTAAGTTTATTTATCATGTCTGTAACAATAGTTAGGGCGAGAGTCACCTCCAAATGGATGTCGTTGTTAAAGTGGAGGGTTATCAAGTGAGTTTAGGTCAAAGGACCTCTTCTGTCATTTAGATGAAGAGGGCGTGACATTTGAACCTTTTCGTAAGCTCAAAAGAGGCCTCAAGCTCAGACATTTGTTATTTCTTTTGTGTTAAGTTTCGCGAGTTGATTTTAGGCATAGAAAAGAAGACTAAAATGTCCTTTATTAATTGTTGAATAAATAAATAAATATAAAGACATTCAAATCGTACTTTCTTTTTCCTTTGGGCTAATGATTGTCTTATCCTGTTTTCATGTGTCATCATTTTTTGTATTTTTATTGTAACTAGTTTCTCTAAAGATGGGAAGTTTGGTTTGTTTTGAATTTCGCACAAACGTATAACTAAGCGAAGACTATCTGCGCTAGCCGTCTCTAATTTAGCAGTATAAGACAAGAGAGAAGGCAGCTAACTATCACCACCCACCGCCAACTCTTGAGCTACAACTACTTTACCAACAAATTGTGAGATCGACTTGCACATTGAAACGCCCCTGAAGCGATGGCCAGGCATGTTTCATAACCTTGTGATATACTTCTGATTTTATGAAACACTGTCTCTCTTTTTCCTTGTATAAAACCTATTCTCCTCTCACTGTTTTTCCCTTGATTTTTGATGTCTGTATTTGACATATCAATCCTTCTTTGTGAATGACATGCGAAAGGAATTTTAACTGTCCTTTTCTAACAGTTTTTATAACTAATTTTCTTGCATTTTCTCCTTCAAGCAGTTTTTCATTTTCAATTTTTTCAGTCAATGTTCTCCCGAGCATTCTTTTCCAAATACACACTTCAGTGGCTTGTGACATCTTCATAACTTTATTTAGTTGCCATCCGACATCAGCATCCATGTAGTAGAAAAAGAGTAAACACTGAGGACTCGAATATAACCTGCAGTTGTAAAGACATTAAAATGGCTCTTGTTTTTTAAACTTTATTTAGTTTCAAAGTTTCATCAACTGAAATGTTTAGGGTAAATGATATTCGTCTTTACCCCGCGGGTGAAGATAATGTTTATCTAAACTGGGCGTTCAATACAGTATTAGTAATAGGGGTGTGGTGTCTAATTAATGTGTTTGTTTTAAATTAAACACAAAAGTATTCGATGGGCTATCTGTGTTCTGCACACCACGGGTATCAAAGCCTGTTTTTAGTGCGTAAGTCCGCAGACATACCACTGAGAGGCGTGTAATTAAGAGTCCCCCCGAAGATAATCGAACCCCTTACTTTAGCGTTGTAAATTCGTAGACTTTGTGGGCGATTCGTTGTGAAATGAAGTTGCTAGTTTATAAAGGAATTAAGATATTAGTTTGATTCAGAACGTTTAGGGTTAACTGAAGAAGGAAGAAATGATTGGATGAACACCTCGGATTCAGTATTTTTATTTAACGTGTTAGTCGTGGTGGTTTATGTGATGAGTAGATTTAACATATTAACAGTGAGAAAATTTATTTTGTTACTAGTGATATATTGAACATGTCAGTTGGAAGGAGATATGTCTTCTCAGTACTGATAGATTTATTTTGTTACCAGTGATATCTTGAACATGTTGGTTTAAAGGAGATATGTCTTCTAAGTACTGATAGGTTTGTTTTGTTACTAGTGATAGCTTCAACATGTTAGTTGGGAGGAGATACGTCTTCTCACTAGTGACAGATTTATTTTGTTATTCGTGATATCTTGAACATGTTAGTTGAGACGAAATATGTCTTCAATATAACAATAGATTTATTTTGTTACCAGTGATATCTTAAATATGTTAGTTGAAAAAAGATATATCTTCTCACTAATGACAGATTTATTTTGTTACTAGTGATAGCTTGAACATGTTAGTTGAAAGGAGATATCTCTTCTCAGTACTAATAGGTATATTTTGTTACGAGAGATATCTTGAACAAGTTAGTTGGAAAGAGATATCTCTTCTCAGTAGTGATAGATTTATTTTGTTACTAGTGATATCTTAAACATGTTAGTTGGGAGGAGATATCTCTTCTCAGTACTAATAGGTTTATTTGTTACTAGAGATATATTGAACATGTTAGTTGAAAGATATATGTCTTCTCACTAATGACAGATTTATTTTGTTACTAATGATACCTTGAACATGTTAGTTGGAAAAAACATGTCTTCTCAACAATAGATTTATTTTGTTGCTAGTGATATCTTCAACATGTTAGTTGGGAAAAGATATGTCTTCACAGTACTACTAGGTTTATTTTGTTACGAGAGATATATTGAACAAGTTAGTTGGAAAGAGATATCTCTTCTCAGTAGTGAGAGATTTATTTTGCTACCAGTGACATCTTGAACATGTAAGTTGGAAGGTGATGTGTCTTCTCAGCAGTGATAAATTTACTTTGTTACTAGTGACAGCTTGAACATGTTAGTTGGAAGGAGATATGTCTTCTTAGTAATCATAGATTTACTTTGTTACCAGTGATATCTTCAATATGTTAGTTGGAAGAAGATATATTTTCTCAGTAATGATAAATTTATTTTGTTACCAGTTGTATCTTGAATATGTTAGTTGGGAGGAGATATGTCTTCTCAGTAATGATAGATTTATTTTGTTACCAGTGATATCTCGAATATGTTAGTTGGAAAAAGATATGTCTTCTCAGTAATGATAGATATATATTTTGTTACTAGTGATAGCTGGAACATGTTAGCTGGAAGGAGATTTGTCTTCTCAGTAGTGATAGATTTATTTTGTTACTGGAGATAGCTTGAATATTTTAGTTGGTAGAAGCTATGTCTTCTAAGAAGTGATATATTTTTTGTTACTAGTGATATTTTTAACATGTTAGTTGGAAGAAGATATGTCTTCTCAGTAGTAATGGATTTAATTTGTTACTAGTGATATCTTGAGCATATTAGTTGGAAGGAGATGTGTCTTCTCAGTAGTGATAGATTTATTTTGTTACTAGAGATAGCTTGAATATTTTAGTTGGTAGTAGCTATGTCTTCTAAGAAGTGATATATTTTTTTGTTACTAGTGATATTTTTAACATGTTAGTTGGAAGAAGATATGTCTTCTCAGTAGTAATAGATTTATTTTGTTATTCGTGATGTCTTGAAGATGTTAGTTGGGAGGAGATATGTCTTCACAGTAACAATAGATTTATTTTGTTACCAGTGATATCTCGAATATGTTAGTTCGAAAAAGATATGTCTTCTCAGTTATGATAGATATATTTTGTTACTAGTGATAGCTTGAACATGTTAGATGGAAAGAGATGTGTCTTCTCAGTAATGATAGATTTATCTTGTTACTAGTGATATCTTGAGCATGTTAGTTGGGAGGAGATATGTCTTCTTATTAATCATAGATTTATTTTGTTACTAGTGATAGATTTTAATCGCTAGTTGGGAGGAGATATGTCTTCTCAGTAGTGATAGATTTATTTTGTTACTAGTAATATCTTGAATATGTTAGTTGGGAGGAGATATGTCTTCGCAGTAATGATAGATTTATTTTGTTACCAGTGATATCTCGAATATGTTAGTTGGAAAAAGATATGTCTTCTCAGTAATGATAGATATATTTTGTTACTAGTGATAGCTTCAACATGTTAGCTGGAAGGAGATATGTCTTTTCAGTAGTGATAGATTTATTTTGTTACTAGTGATAGCTTGAACATGTTAATTGTGAAGAGATATGTCTTCTCAGTAGTGATAGATTTAATTTGTTACTAGTGACAGCTGGAACACGTTAGTTGGGAGAAGATATGTCTTCTTAGTGGTGATGCATTTATTTTGTTACTGGAGATAGCATGAATATTTTAGTTGGTAGAAGCTATGTCTTCTAAGAAGTGATATATTTTTTTGTTACTAGTGATATTTTTAACATGTTAGTTGGAAGAAGATATGTCTTCTCAGTAGTAATGGATTTAATTTGTTACTAGTGATATCTTGAGCATATTAGTTGGAAGGAGATGTGTCTTCTCAGTAGTGATAGATTTATTTTGTTACCAGTGATATCTCGAATATGTTAGTTGGAAAAAGATATGTCTTCTCAGTAATGATAGATATATTTTGTTGCTAGTGATAGCTTGAACGTGTTAGCTGGAAAGAGATATGTCTTCTCAGTAGTTAATAGATTTATTTTGTTACTAATGATAGCTTGAACACGTTAGTTGAAAGGAGATATGTCTTCTCAGTAATGATAAATTTATGTTGTTACTAGAGATATCTTAAACATCTTATTTGGAAGGAGATGTCTTCTCAGTGGTAATAGATTTATTTTGTTATTCGTGATGTCTTGAAGATGTTAGTTGGGAGGAGATATGTCTTCTCAGGAATGATAGATTTATTTTGCTACCAGTGACATCTTGATATTGTTAGTTGGAAGGAAATATGTCTTTTCAGTAGTGATAGATTTATCTTGTTACTAGTGATATCTTGAGCATGTTAGTTGGGAGGAGATATGTCTTCTTAGTAATCATAGATTTATTTTGTTACTAGTGATAGCTTTTAATCGTTAGTTGGGAGGAGATATGTCTTCTCAGTAGTGATAGATTTATTTTGTTACTAGTGATAGCTTTTAATCGTTAGTTGGGAGGAGATATGTCTTCTCAGTAGTGATAGATTTATTTTGTTACCAGTGATATCTCGAATATGTTAGTTGGAAAAAGATATGTCTTCTAAGTAACAATAGATTTATTTTGTTACCAGTGATATCTCGAATATGTTAGTTGGAAAAAGATATGTCTTCTAAGTAATGATAAATATATTTTGTTACTAGTGATAGCTTCAACATGTTAGCTGGAAGGAGATATGTCTTTTCAGTAGTGATAGATTTATTTTGTTACTAGTGATAGCTTGAACATGTTAATTGTGAAGAGATATGTCTTCTCAGTAGTGATAGATTTAATTTGTTACTAGTGACAGCTGGAACATGTTAGTTGAGAGAAGATATGTCTTCTTAGTGGTGATGCATTTATTTTGTTACTAGTGATATCTTGAACATGTTAGTTGTGAGGAGATATGTCTTCTCAGTAATGATAGATTTATTTTGTTACTAGTGATATCTTTAACATGTTAGTTGGAAGAAGATATGTCTTCTCAGTAGTGATGGATTTAATTTGTTACTAGTGATATCCTGAGCATGTTAGTTGTGAGGAGATATGTCTTCTCAGTAATGATAGATTTATTTTGTTACTAGTGATAGCTTCAACATGTTAGTTGGGAGGAGATATGTCTTTTCACTAGTGACAGATTTAATTTGTTGGAAATAAAACATTTTTTCTTGTTTAATGAACAGATCTGACTTTTTGGTAGTGTTATATTCATTTTAATAATAATTAATTTTTTTTAGAACTACAAACAAGTCAAATCTATCACTCTGAGTAATAGTAGATTTTAGGAGGTTACTGTGTGTGTGTTTTCTCGTAGCAAAGCCACATCGAGCATATTTGTTTAGCTCACGAAAGGAAATCAAACCTCTAATTTTAGGGTTGTAAATTCGTAGACATACCGCTGTACTAGCGGGGAGCTAGGAGGTTACTTAAATAACCAGGTAGATTTGTCACTGATAGAATCTGGTATGACTGGCCACTAAAAACTTTGGTATCCCTAATCAGACTGGCAGTTTGACTGTGCATTATCTTAATACGACTGTTAATCAAGGAGAAAATTCTGATTCAACAGACGAATGAAGTAGAGAATAGTTTACTGAATTTCTTGGTATGGCTTATCGACCGTAAAACCTTTATTAAAAATATACAACGAAAGAGATAAACGATGTCTGTGAAATCGTTCCAAGTGGTTGCAGATACACAACACATTTTTCTTTAAAGTGTCTACTTTCACCATAGAAATGTTTATCAGGCTTCACGTTTTATTTAACATGTGTGTTTATAAATTTTTTTAGGTTTCACTTGATCTGCTGTATATTTACTGCATCAGAAACTAGTAAGGACTTCATGTCATGCATTTGCGAAAATTTACATGCCATCATGACGTGATGTTTAAGAAACATTTTTTAATTATGTGTCTACACGTTTAACAGGAACATGAAAAACCTGAGACTGAATTTTCTATCATCAGTACATCTAAGCAGTATCTGTCAACAATACAGAAATGGGTGTTAAGTTATATAGTACATCGTAATAATAGTCCCCAAGAATATTGAAAAAGGATTTATATCATTAGGACATTTAAATAGCTTCTACCAACAATATTTAAGTTGGTATCAGCCATGCTTCATCAGTTTATGTGAATTAGATTTCAAAAAAAGCTTAAATAAAAGAATTTCAAAATGAACGAAATCAACATCAGCAGACGATGCAACACGTCTCTGCCACGCAACCCTAACATGATCAATTTTGACACCAGAGAGCGCGAAGAAAACGCAAAAAAAATGTGAAGTCCATCATTTTCGTTGGTCAAGATGTGTTACCTGCAGAAAAATATATTTGTACGAAATTTCATCTAAATTGATAGAAACAAGGCTAAGAACTTGACCAAAACTCCAAAAATTATGGATTTATTTAAATTTTCGACCCCCTTCACAAAAATGATAACAGCTCACACTTCTGTATGTATATATGTATGGGACCTGTAAACGGTTTCTGTATACGAAATACAATGTAGATTGGCAGAAATATGGCAAAATAGTTAACAATAAACCCGAAACTTCGCTTTTTAAAGAATATTATTCCTGAAGACTAGTCCCCCAGTGGCTCAGCGGTATGTCTGCGGACTTACACGCTAAAATCCGGGTTTCGATACCCGTGGCGGGCAGAGCACAGATAGCCCATTGTGTAGCTTTGTGCTTAATTCAAAACAACAACAACATCCTGAAGACTAAATATTGGTAAATCTTACTTTTTTGTATTCTAGTGTGTTGAGCATATGAAAATATATATTTTGCCAATTTTCATATTTGCTATAAATATGACCACAAAGAGGCCAAAAATGTACATTTGTTTGGTTATATGACCTCTGACCTCATAAAATCTTTTAAACAGCCCAAACCAACAAAATGAAAAAAGAATCCGGGCGTATTGAACCAAAGTTTAACTGTACCAAGTTTCAAGTCAGTTCGCCTAGAAATGAACGAATGGTAATTCGGGTCAAGAAGCATAGCGAAACAGTAAATATGAACTGTGTACAGATAATGTGTTTGCTTGTTTGTTTCGAATTTCGCGCAAAGCTACATGAGGGCTACCTACGCTAGCCGTCTCTAATTTAGCAGTATAAGACTAGAGGGAAGGCATCTAGTCATCACCACCCACCGCCAACTCTTGGGCTACTCTTTTACCAACGAATAGTGGGACTGACCGTCACATTATAACGCTCCCATGGCTGAGAAAGCGAATATCTTTGGTATGATAAGGATTCGAACCCGTGTGTACAGATAGACTCACCCAAATAAACTACCGTATGTGGTATGTACACAATATATATTGGGGGCGTCAGTGTTTGGATGTGAGAAGGGTGTTTTATAAATTTGTTTTATAAGTATTTTTAGTAGGTTGGATCTCATGTTAAAAATAATTAGTAAGTTTGTTTGCCTTGTTCAATAAACGTATTTAGTAAGTACTTTGGTAAGCGGTCATGATAAGGTTACTTATTAAGGCGAGCTGGTGGTTTAGAAATCTAATTCTGAAACAGAAACAAGTTACTGCTTGTGGAGAGGTGGCATCGCAAAGTACGAACCGACTTTAGTTTAACAGCTCTCTTCGATCAATTCTCAGCTTAATTACCCATAACAATTTAGAATCCGAGTTTACGGAGTGTTATCACGTGACAGCACCATTAAATCCGCAATGAACAAATTAAGAGGAATGTGAGATGAATATAAAAATAATGTTCGATTTACGTAGTTTCTATGAGAAATGTTAGGCCTGTCGGCTTTCAAATCTTTATAACTGGTGTTTCTGATATTTTTATTGTATCATTGTTTTTGGTAACGTAAGTCCTGCTTCTTCTCAAGAGAAGACATATCCTTTAATGTAAGTCCTGTTTCTTCTTGAGAGAAGACAAATGCTTTGACGTAAGTTCTGCTTCTACCAGAGAGAAGACAAATGCTTTAACGTAAGTCCTGCTTCTTCTCGAGAGAAGACAAATGCTTTTTTACGTTATTTTGGGTCAGTTTACCAAATGCTTGTCTGCCAGCTTTTCACATTTATACGTCTGGAGGTATTTCTCGCTCTCCAGAACTCACCCCTAGATCCCCCCAACCTGATTAATAGTCTTCTTACTCCACATATTACTATGTCTGATATTCATTGTGCTTTAAGCAACAGATGAAATAAATCATTTGGATTGGACAGCATTTCAAACTGCCATCCACGGTATGCCCCTTGCAAGTTTTATTTACTACTAACCGCATTATTAAATGCACTGAATTTTTTTTCTCACTCAAGAGACCGACCCAATGTACTTTTATTTCTCAAGCCCTACAAACTTTCTTCATTAGTGAGCTCTTACTGATTTATTAGTCTCCCTGGTGTTTCCAGAAGGACATTTGAGTATATTTTAGTCTCAAGGACTCCACGTGCCTCGTTCTCAAGCGAGATTTCGACCTCGACCATTCATCCTAAACAAAATTCTCAGCTTATCTTATATTACCGTCAATAACTCGTCTATCTTGTTGTTTGGATACCATTTGGCATCATAGATTAGTTTGTATACGTGTTTTCTTGAAACTATCTATTACATATGTCGGCTAGTAACTCCATCCTGTCATATTACTTAAAGACACTTTATTTTGACCGTTTGACAAGGTTCTGTTTTATCCCCTTTACTTAATGAACTCAAAATAACATATTTCTATCTGTAATTAAATATTCCATCTTGTTTCTTTCCCACAATGACCGCTCTTAACAGTTGACTTCAATATAATGTTACCTTTTCACGTTACACTAAAACTGAAGCTATACTGTTTTGCAAAAACCTTCAAAAGTTTAGTTCTTGGCATCATCCTCAACTCTTCAGGGTCTAATCTTGACCATTAAACCAGAGATGTCTTCTTAGTTCCTACTGAAGATTATAGTATTCACTTTTTTATGTACATATGAAAGTATCAACAAAGACTGGTTCAGTTACTTCAGAACACAGTTTGATCAAACGAATTTTCTTCCCGCTTTGTTATTACAATACAATCTCGGATAATTTCATTTTAAAGCCATCACTATAGCAGTTAGTTATTACAGTTGTATCCAAAGTTTTAAGTGATTGTCTCTTTTCCGTCAAAGTTCACACCAGTTAGTTCAGTTACTTTAGAACACTATTAATGAGAAAAAAATATTCTTCTCTTCTCTGTTATTACAATACAACTTAGGATAATTTCACTTTACAAATTGCTACTATATGCTCTAAGTAGCTGAGCTCAAAAACACACATCTTGGTCTATCTTTTGAACTAAATTTTCGATGCGTATTTATATTCCGACAGAAGTGTAAAATATTTCATATGCTACTAGATATTATGATGAATAATCCTCAGTTAAAACAGCAAAAAGAATTCCAAGGGTTGTAGTAACATGAAGCAATAATTCAACAATCGCAGTAGTGTAGGAAGAGGTTGCACAGTGTACAAGAGGAAGTGTTTGGCTAGACATTCAGGATTTAACAATTTACTAACAGAATACAAGAGTAAAATGAAGTTGACTCATGAGTCGATTATGTGAGTACACCCAGGAGCAAAGAAGATATCAGACAGAATCACCAGCAACTTGCATTGAGTAGGATCATCAAAAATGTGACACGACTCTGCTGAGCATGTGACATCTGTTAAAAAACAATAACTTGGAGAGAGGTAGCAACGGTGACACTGGGTTCAAAGTGGATTGTGTGCTGTTTGTTTATTGTTGCAGTTTATCACCAACAAGTCAAAGTTATCTCAGCCCCTATACAAAACCTGAGCATGTGACATCTGTTAAAAAACAATAACTAGGAGGGAGGTAGCAACGGTGACACTGGGTTCAAAGTGGATTGTGCGCTGTTTGTTTATTGTTGCAGTTCATCACCAGCAAGTCAAAGTTATCTCAGCCCCTATACAAAACCTGAGGATGTGCTTAACTGCTTTTCGTAGCTTGTAAGTTTAGTCCTAGAACTTCAACCAAGATTAATTAGTAACTCTGTCTAGTGAGAAAAATGTTTCTTTAAGTTCAGTGCATATGTCAGATAATGCGTGTCTGCGATACTGTTTTTCTAATTATGTGACCTTGATAAATTCCAACATGTAAAATTCACAGTATAACATGAATAATGTTAAATAAACAAGCTTACTTAGTAGTTCACACATTATCTTAGCGTTTAGTTATTAGTTTATACATTATCTAAACGCTTAATTAATAGTTTATATATTATTTAAACGTTTAGTTATTAGCCTACCTGTTACTGAGTTCTTTAGCTATCAGTTCACACACTGTTTAAATGTTTAATTATTAATTTACACATCAGCTGAATTTTTGTTTGTTTAAAGTTAAGCAAAATGCTGCATAATGGGCTCTCTGTGTTCTGCCCACCACGAGTATCGAAACCCCTTTTCTAGAGTTGTAAGTTTGCATACATATTGCTGTGCAACTAGAAACTAACCTCAACCTTTAGTTTACACATTATCTAAACGTTTGGTTATTAGTTTAGTTGATAGTTTACAATTTATTTAAGCATTTAGTTATCAGCCTAAATATTACCGAATCGTTCGGCTATTAGTTTACAAACACTATCAGTTATTATTTTACATATTATGGAAACGTTTAGTTATTAGTTTGCATATTATATGAACTAGCCCTATTTGTCGTTCAACGTTCAATTTTCACATTATATGATACAATTACGTTGTTAATAATACACTGGCTAGACAAAGAGAGAATGATTTTTAATAGCCTCTTTAATATGTTATAAACATATTTTAGACTGCATATTCTACATATTCTGGCATACAAGACGGCCCCCTAAATTTTAAGTTAAGATGTTCATGCTATGATCGTCATATAAGACGACCCCCGAGTAGTGAAATTGACTAGTGAAACCAAATTAGCCTCTGAGAAAGTGCTGTCCGATAGTTTTTAGTCATCAATATTCGAAAGAAAATAAAGTGTTGGTTTGTTTTTTTCTAATTTCGCACAAAGCTACTCGAGAACTATCTGCGTTAGCCATCTCTAATTTAGCAGTGTAAGACAGCCGCCAACTGTTGGGCTACTCTTTTACCATCGAATAGTGGGATTGATCGTCTGTTATTTGACACCCCCATAGCTGAAAGGGCAAACATGGAATTCGAACCCGCGACCCTCAGATTACGAGTCGAGTGCCTTAACCACCTGGCCATGCCGGACCTCCTTTTGAAATAACTCTGGAATAACATCATCCTTGTACACTATATGGATCATGAACATTTTGCAGAAATGAGTGAGATGCTATTGACATGACAGCCTTAAAATGGAGTCTTTTATAACAGGAATTAAATTCTATGTCAAGCTGCATCGTCGTCAGATAGACCCTTATTTGTAAAACTTGTAAGATTATCTAAATATAATGTACTCAGTAATTTGTATTTTTTTTAAATATTGGCTAATACAATAAACATTTTTCGGACATCATAACCTATATATAAATTATTAATGGGTGTTTTTCTGCTTTTTTTCTTTGCCTTAAAATATTAAGAAGTATTTTTTTTCCAAGAATGGTGTTTATTTACGTGTTGATGCACTGGTTGAAACTTTCGCATGAAAAATGTTTCTAAACTGACACCCGTTTTCGAAGTATTAGAAATCGTCTACATACAGTATTGTGCAACTAGTGAATAAGCAACTGATGAGAGAAAAACTCAAAATGTCTCCAAATCACTATGTCATCCTAACCAAAAGCACAGAAAGGATTAGGGAGAGAATATTATGATAGTATAATTTGGTGAACATAGGTGACATAGTTACCTGTAGGATGGCCCTGCTCTCTGTCTGGAGACAATGTTACAAGTTTTGATTCAGTCTTACGTCATATAGTCTTCATGATAATTTGGTGAACATAGGTGACATAGTTACCTGTAGAATGGCCCTGCCCTTTGTCTGGAGACAATGTTACAAGCTTTGATTCAGTCTTACGTCATGAAGTCTTCATGAAAATTTGGTGAAAATAGGTGACATAGTTACCTGTAGGATAGCCCTGACCTCTGTCTGTAGACAGTGTTACAAGTTTCGATTCAGTCTTACGTCATAAAGTCTTCATGATAATTTGGTGAACATAGGTGACATAGTTACCTGTAGGATAGCCCTGCCCTCTGTCTGTAGACAGTGTTACAAGTTTTGATTCAGTCTTACATCATAAAGTCTTCATGATAATTTGGTGAACATAGGTGACATAGTTACCTGTAGAATGGCCCTGCCCTCTGTCTGGAGACAGTGTTACAAGCTTTGATTCAGTCTTATGTCATAAAGTCTTCATGATAATTTGGTGAACACAGGTGACATAGTTACCTGTAGGATGGCCCTGGCTTCTGTTTGGAGACAATGTTACAAGTTTTGATTCAGTCTTACGTCATAAAGTCTTCATGATAATTTGGTGAACATAGGTGACATAGTGTTATATAAATGTTATGTAAACGGCAACCATGTCATGTCGTGTTTGCATTCCCATATCTATTATATTTCCAAATTTTATTATTGTTTCGAGGTTTAAACATTTTAGAATTAATTAAAATTCATTTAGAAATATTTATGTAGAAATTTCTAGAACTAGGTAGATTGATCACTTGTATTGGCCTGGTGTTTGTACTGTGGAATTCTGGGAAGTTACGCGATTAATATATAAACAGACGGCAATGCGAGGGAAAGAAGTCATCCGTTTTTACTCGGGTGAAGAAGTTTGTCTCGTTTGAGAAAGTTTAAACGTTTGCCGTGTGATTATTCAAATTGAATTTGTGAATAGAGCTAGATCAACTAAAGCGGTGAATTTATTTTATTGCGTCAATCTTTATAATTCAGTCGAATTACGGATTATACCGAAAGCCAACACGTATTGGACTGTGAATTTTTTTGAAAATACCCATTCAAACTTCGTAATTTTCTCCGTGGGACTAAATTCCCCGCTTAGATTGGAACTTTGGATTTCAGATTTGGACACTCATTCTGGATCATATTATTAAGAACAGGCCAGTACCTTTTTGTATTATAAGTGGTTTTGAAGGTTGAAACTGGATATCTGTTATTGCTATTGGATAATTTATTTTGTGTCTATCACATATAAGTAGATCATTGTAATAAATTATACAAGCTGCTATCTGTGTCTATCTGTTGCGTTCAGTCCACATAAAAAATGTAACACATAGTTACCTGTAGGATGGCCCTGCCCTCTGTCTGGAGACAATGTTACAAATTTTGATTCAGTCTTACGTCATAAAGTCGTCTCGAAATAGACAGTTTGCAGAATCAGTCCATGACAAACAGTTTGAGAAATCATCATTAAAAAACAAAAGCAAGAGCTGGAAATAATTACCACTTTTGAATAAACCAGAAATTTAACTTTACCACAAACATTTTTCAAGAAAAATCTTCGAACCTTTTTCGATGATAGAATGCCTTTAAGCTGACGTCTAAAGAACAAACTTGTTTAATATTTACTGAAATATTCACTTTAACAGACGTGTACAGAACAAAGGTTGCTTAACCTTTCCTGGAAACGTGTACAGTACAAAGGTTATCACCTTTTCTGGAAACAGTGCCAGTAAAACAAACAATCATTTACTTTAACAGACGTGTACAGAACAAAGGTTGCTTAACCTTTCCTGGAAACGTGTACAGAACAAAGGTTATCACCTTTTCTGGAAACAGTGCCAGTAAAACAAACAATCATTTACTTTAACAGACGTGTACAGAACAAAGGTTGCTTAACCTTTCCTGGAAACGTGTACAGAACAAAGGTTATCACCTTTTCTGGAAACAGTGCCAGTAAAACAAACAATGATTACCTTCGTTAGTTTGAACATATTGTTCTTTGTTGTTGTTCATTAATAACATTGTTTGTTTCCGATTGTGATCAATACCTCAACTTTATATGATTTGTTAGCATATATACAATTTGATAACAGATAATTAAAACAATTATTGTTCTACGTTTAGTTTATACATTTATAAATTTCATTAACATGTATTTCATATTTAACGAAGGTGTTACTTCCTATCTTAATAAAATAACATGAATCAAGCTTTTCTTTCTTTGTTTCTTTTATAGGGAATGGTTTTATCGAGGGAAGAGAGCTGGATAACTTTTTAAGAGAATTTGTCTCGAGTGTCAACGTAACTGATGTCAGTCCTGACGTAAGTAACGTAAAATGCTGCTCGTGAACCTGACGATGACCGAAGAAGGTCGAAACGTTGTTCGCTCTTCCATTTAAAATATTTTCTGAACCCAAACGAGCCGTTTTTGCATATAAAATGCTGCTTTGTTTGTTATGTTTGATGTGTTTATGTACTCCTGTGTTCGTTGCATTAATAGAACATGAAACAGTCACACGTTTTATTCAGTTAATAAAATTTTAATAAAACCGTAACTTTCAATAAATTGTACAGTACATGACAAGATTTACATACATAGGTGGCGCTTGTTACTGGGGACAGTCTCCTCAATTTTAGCAGCACAAATAATCAAGAGAAATGAAGGCATTCTTCTCAGAAGCTGAACGTAGCATGATAATGTAATTACAATGTCGTTACAGACCCCAAACCTTCATTTCTATATATCTCTTTTTATACGGGAGGTTAGTTATCAAGATATAAACCTTTAAATTTCTTGTTCAACACAAACAAGATTTACAGACATAGATGGCCTTGTTCAACATACAAAAGATCTAGAGATATAGATGGCGCTTGTTCATCATACACAAGATCTACAGACATAGATGGCGCTTGTTCAACATATACAATATCTACAGACATAGATGGCGCTTCTTCAACATATACAAGATTTTACAGACATAGATGGCGCTTGTTCAAGATATAAAAGATTTACAGACATACATGGCGCGTGTTCAATATATACATGATCTACAGATATAGATGGCGCGTGTTCAACATATACAAGATCTACAAATATAGATGGCGCTTGTTTAACATACACAAGATCTACAGACATAGATGGCGCTTGTTCAAGATATAAAAGATTTACAGACATACATGGCGCGTGTTCAATATATACATGATCTACAGATATAGATGGCGCGTGTTCAACATATACAAGATCTAAAAATATAGATGGTGCTTGTTTAACATACACAAGATCTACAGACATAGATGGCGCTTGCTCAACATATACAAAATCTACAGACATAGATGGCGCTTGTTCAACATATACAAGGATTTCATGCAGAAGCCACTTAACAACTAATAATTTGCTGAATACAACACTTCAAACTAATTTTCCAGATAATAGCAATATAAATAAAGACATCAAACTATGAAGATACAAGGTGGGTGTTTGTAATGATGAGAATACGTGTCTAAATAACAAGATGGATGTTTGTAATGATGAGAACACGTGTCTAAATAACAAGATGCATTTTGTAATGATGAGAACACGTGTCTAAATAACAAAATGCATGTTTGTAATGATGAGAACACGTGTCTAAATAACAAGATGCGTGTTTGTAATGATGAGAACACGTGTCTAAATAACAAGATGCGTGTTTGTAATGATGAGAACACATGTCTAAATAACAAGATGCGTGTTTGTAATGATGAGAACACATGTCTAAATAACAATATTTTGTTTGTCACAGCTACACAATAGTGTCGTGGCTATCCCTAGTTTTGAGCTGATATTCTAGAGGTAAGGCAACTCGCAAACACTTATCTGCATCAGATGTTGAATTACTCTTATCTGATCAGATAGTGAGATTTGACTGTCACTCATATAACACCTCACGACTACAACGTGTGAAACCCATGGCAAACCTGTGATTCGCATGCTAATTATCAAGGCTACATTGTTTTCATCATGGAATAAAAATAAAATTAGCAGAAAACTATGAAAACAAAATACACTCATAAAGATTTATGAAAACTCCCATAGAGAACAAGAAAAAACAAAATAAGTCCTCTTTTTAAAATGTTTCAGTTAAAATGAATTTGCTACCTTATTTACCTCTGTAAAAAGATTTATAAATTCTATTCAATCAGTAGATCTATTTCAAAATCAATTGTTCTAAACATTTTGAAGTTTTTCTCTGAAAAAGGTGATTTTGATTTTAACAATATGAGCAGAAGATGAAGATAAGAAAGTTCTCAAAGTGTAATATTCATAGTTTGTGATAATCAAAAAACACCTATATTACAACTATCACCCAAGATCATGAATCACTTGTCTTTTGGGTAAGTCTGAGATTTGATACCGATGAATTATCTACACATTCTAAAATAGAGCATACAAGACGGTGGCAGGCAACTTTCTTCAGCTATATTTTCAACTTTCACTGTATTGATATGTATCGTGGCTCTGGTTCTCGTGGCATTAAGTTGGTTGGTAAAGTTGAATTGCTATTTAAAGTTATTCTCAGCAAGAATGAACAGTTGGACTCTACTATAGGTACCTTCCAGATCACAACTGCTACCAGTGTTCTGGAGAGTTTCTAAACATCTTCATAAATCAGCTGTGAATTCAGCAGTTCTAATTCAAGGTACACCTCCACTGTAATAATCACCATAAAGAACCATCTTTCTTAAAGGCTACCGAAATATTGACACTATTTCAGAAGTAGCTGCAACTTGAAGACTTGCCTATTACAATGAACAAGAATTTAATTATAATTATCAGCTCACATGATACTTGTTATTAGGTAATGTTAATATTCCAACACCAGCTCCAACAAGTCCACCTCCGTGAAATTCTTATAGGTATGGGTTATTCACACAACGTTAGCATAGAGATTCAGTCTTAAACGTATTTATGGCTATGGGTATCTCACCCAAGTTAGGTACCAATGTATAGTTCTACGTGTATATTAATGTCTTGATAAGAAACTACGATACAAAAAAAAATTAAATGTTTCTAAATGTCCTGAAAAGAAACTACAATACAATATATAGTTCTGTGTGTTTCTTAATGTCTTGATAGGAAACTGATAGTTTCAAATGTTTCTCAATGTCCTGATCAGAAACTACGATAAATGTATATTTCTACGTGTTTCATAATGTAATGATAAGAAACTACGATACAATGTACTTATAATAAACTACGATACAATGTACAGTTCTATGTGTTTCTGGATGTCCTGATAAAAAACTAGGATAGAATATATAGTTCTACATGTTTCATAATGTCCTGATAAGAAACTACGATACAATGTATAATTCTGCGTGTTTCTTAATGTCATGATAAGAAACTACGATACAATTTATAAATTTAAATGTTCCTTAATGTCATATTAGGAAACAACGATACAATGTACTGTTCTTTATGTTTCTTAATGTCTTGATAAGGAACTACGATAAAATGTATATTTCTACGTGTTTTGTTAATGTCCTGATTAAAAACAGCGATAAAATTCACATTTCTACATGTTTCTTAATGTCCTGATAAGGAACTACGATACAATTTATAGTTCTAAGTTTTTCTTAATTTCCTGAGAAAGAACTACGATACAATGTACAGTTCTACGTGTTTCTTAATGTCTTGAGAAAATACTACGATACAATGTACAGTTCTACGTGTTTCTTAATGTCTTGAGAAAACACTACGATACAATGTACAGTTCTACGTGTTTCTTAATGTCCTGATAAGAAACTACGATACAATGTACAGTTCTACATGTTTCTTAATGTCCTGATAAGAAACTACAACACAATGTATAATTCTACGCGTTTCTTAATCTCCTGATAAGAAAATACAACAAAAGATACAGTTCAACGTGTTTCTTAATATCCCGATAAAGAACTACAAAACAATGAATAGTTCTACATGTTTCATAAGTCGTGATTAGAAACTACGACAGAATGGTTCTACGTGTTTCTTAATGTCATGATAAGAAACTACAATACAATGTATAGTTTAACGTCTTTCTTAATGTCCTGATAAGAAACTACGATGCAATACATAAATCTGCGTGTTTCTCAATACATGAAAAGAAATTACAATACAATGTACAGTTCTACGTCTTTTTTAATGCCCCAACAAGAAACTACGATGCAATGTATAGTTCTACGTATTTCTTAATGTCCTATTAAGAAACCACGATACAATATATAGTTTTACGTGTTTCTTAATGTCCTGATAAGGAACTACAATACAATGTATAATTCTACGTGTATCTTTATGTCTTGAGAACGAACTACGAAACAATGAAAAGTTCTACATATTTCTTAAGTCATGATAAGAAACTACGACAGAATGTATAGTTCTACGTCTTTCATTATGTCCTGATAAGAAATTACGATACAATATATAGTTTTAAATGTTTTCTTATGTCCTGAGAAGAAGCTATGATGCAATGTACAGTTTTACGTGTTTCTTAATGTCCTGAAAAGAAACTATACAATGTATAGTTCTGCATGTTTCTTAATAATGTGATAAGAAACTACGACAGAATGTATAATTCTACGTGTTTCTAAATGTCCTGATAAGAAACTACGATACAATGTATTGTTATACGTGTTTTTAATGTCCAGATAAGGAAATACGATACAATGTTTTGTTCTACGTGTTTCTTAATGTCCTGATAAAAACAACGATAGAATATATAGATCTTTGTTTTTCTTAATGTTCTCATGAGAAACTACTGTACAATGTATAGTTTTACGTCTTTCTTAATGTTCTGATAAGAAACTACGATAAAATGTGTAGTTCTACGTCTTTCTTATAGTCCTGATAATTAATTTCGATACAATGTACAGTGTTTCTTTTTGTCCTCAAAAGAAACTACGATAGAATGTATCGTTCTACGTGTTTCTTAATGTCCTCATAAGAAACCACAATACAATGTATTGTTTTAGGTGTTTCTTAATGTCTTGAGAAGGAACTACGATAGAATGTATAGTTCTACATGTTTCTTAAGCTCGTGATAAGTAACTACGAGAGATTGTATAGTTATGTCTTTTGTAATGTCCTGATAAGGAACTACGATACCATGTATAGTTCTAAGTATTTATTATAAAATCCTGATAAAATGTTAAGGCAGAATATAAATTTTTTGGATGCTTCTTAATAATAATAATACACACTTGAATATATAGCCTGCAGTTACTTAGCAATATTTGTAACATTTATTTGAAGAATGTATCGAGATCTACGTATTGTGATGTTTTTTAAAAAAGATATGTAGCTTTGTCGCTTGTTTTTGCAAGTTTTTTCCATTTATTTCATAAATATATCTTCAAAATAGCTAACGGATTGAGGTGATGAGTTCTTTTGCGTCATTCATTTTAGAATTATATGAAATGCGTTATTCGAGAATAACACTTGAGAATAACCAGTTATAAATAACACTTAAGAATAACAGTTATAAATAACACTTAAGAATAACAGTTATGAATAACACTTATATTTTAGTTGATTCGCAAGACTTTTATACAAAACTAGTTTATCCTTACTATAACAACGGCGAAACTTTAACTAGAAAACTTTCTTGGTTTATTTTTGAGTTTCGCACAAAGCTACTCGAGAGCTATCTTTGCTAGCCGTCCCTAACTTAGCAGTGTAAGAGTAAAGGGAAGGCAATTAGTCATCACGACCCACCATCTCTTGGGCTACTCTTTTACCAACGCAAAGTGAGATTGACCGTCACATTATAACGCCCCCACGGCTGGGAGGGCGAGCATGTTTGGCACGATTCGGGCGCAAACCCGCGACCCTCAGATTACGAAGCGCACGCCTTAACGTGCTAGGCCATGCCAGGCCCTAACTGGAAAACAGAAATAAAGTTGTTACATAATGTAACCTTTGAAGTCTTTCTACGAATTTAAAATGTCTTTGAAATAAAAATATTTTGGTACCTGAAGATGGCAGTAGCATCTGAACAGCGTTTTTTTTTCTGTTTTACAGTAGATTGAATTTAATTTTTTTGTTCGCGTTATATGTTTTTGTTACTTTATATAAAGAGGGTTTTTCGCACTTTATAAGAACGATACTACAATTTCCGTGTAGCTTTTCGAGAGAGTTGCTCTTCATCGATCGGGCACGATCTGGTGGACATGATTACACACTGCTGACCGACGTCGTAAAAGGGTTTTGCAAAATTAATTTCAAACCACAAGTCTTGACAAACTCTACACATTCATTTCGTTGTAAATTGACGTCAACTTTCAAGACCACGTTTGAGTCGATCACAAAATCCCATTAAGGGAGCGTCGGGGAGTATATGGTTGAAGGGGATTACTTTTATTTTAGATTTTTAGCAAAGGGGGCTTTCCTGGAGATAAAGGATTCTCTTTAGTAACCGTCATCTTCACTTTGTGGATCACTACGTCGTTCTTGATTGACTTATGGTGAGATTTCAGAGCCTCATGCTGTCTTAATGTTACCACTGTCAGTTATTTCGTTTCCTTGAAGAACTTTGATAACTTCCTTCTTTTAACGTGTTTCCTTATAAAGGGCTGTAATAACGTCTCTATCAGAAGCACAATGTAGTGTGGGTGGTAAGCTGCACTAAACCGAATATATTCATGCCAAAAATATCACTTGCGGTACCACGGCTCTAATCAGTGTATTAACATGTTTACACTATTCAAACAAAGTGAGGTTAACTTCTGCACGACGACTTGGATGAATAAAGAAAAGTTTAACATAAAATATTAATACATGTGTTTTGAAAGCTTACTTCTCACGTCATGTTTCATGTTAACGATTGAAATGTGTGTTTAGTTCTCGGAATGTTATTCAACAATCTAAATGTGGTTTCGTTGACAGACTGTATCAGAAGCAGTGATGGCTGAACTTAGAGAATCCTTTATGGAGGCTTACGATGATAACAAAGATGGAAAAATTGAAATAAGAGAGGTAGGACTACTATTATTACGCTTCCTACAAAGGAATTTTTTTTAATTTCGCACAAAGCTACTCAATGGCTATCTGCGCTAGCTGTCCCTAATTTAGCAGTGTAAGACTAGAGGGAAGGCAGCTAGTCATCACCACCAACCCCGAATTTTTTTAGTACTTTTTTATCAACGCACTGCGGGATTGACTGCACATAATAACGCTCCCACAGCTGAAAGAGCGAGCATTTTTCGTGCGACGGGGACTCGAACTCGCGACCCTCAGTGTATGATATATATATTTTCTTGTACTTCAGCCCAAATTTCCACGATGGGCTATCTGTGCTGTGGCCACTGCTGGTATCACAATAAATTCACAGACGTACTGCTGAGCCGCTCTGAGTTGTAATGTTATTTTAAACATTATTTTATTCACCCTCATATATGTTTAGTTTTCTCTAAACAAAAATGTATTTTTTTTTTAAATTTTGAAATGTTACTGATAACATGTAAATGAGGTGACGAATCATGAAAATATTACTTGTGACGTGTAAATAAAGCGACCAATCTTAAAAATATTACTGATGACGTGTAATAAGGTCACCAATCTTGAAAGTGTTACTGATGACGTGTAACTATAGTAACCAAACGGAATTAATTTGAATTTATCTTATCACATCAACACACTTCTTGTTACTTTCTAACAGATTGACCTATTAATTTTACATTACTTTAGCTGGCTCAACTCCTGCCATTAGAGGAGAGTTTCCTGTTGTTGTTTCGTTTTGATAACCCTCTGGACTCCAGCGTGGAATTTATGAAGGTAAGAATGTAATTTTTACGTAAGATATTTCATGAAAATCTGAAAGAAAAAAAAATTGATCAACGAATTCTACGTTTCTATTTACAAATGTTGAAATAACAACACTGGTGGTTAGCATTATTTCAGTCGATTAGCCGAATGATTAATTTCAGTAAGAGTCTCAACCAATCTGACGTAAGTTAAGAATAAAAGGTGATTTATTTGACACGCAATTTTTGTAAAGCAACAGCAATCTTGGATATCTACCTATTTATACCCGTCGTAATATATTTACAAGAGCTTACTCAATTGTGCTGACGCTTATTACGGCCTGATGGTTAGGGTGAATTGGCGATGGGTGGTGTTTACTCTCTGTCTTCCCTCTGGTCTGTTACGACTAAATTAGAGACAAAAAGCACAAATAGCACTCATGAAACTTTACACAAAAGTCAAAAATGAAACTAACCAACTACTGTGCCAATAATAATTCGTTGAACGCAAACTAACGTGGCAGGGGTTTAGTTTAGAGAGAGAGAAATCGTGAGAATTCTCTCTCCAACTGGGGTGTTCAGGAACGTTTTGGGTTCCTCTTCGTGTAAGATAATTGAATTTAGTGTGTTTTTTTCTCCCAACTTTTAAACTCATTTTTGGGTGAAGGATTGCATACTTAATATTATCCATGAACGAGGCAAAGGCAGCACCGGATAAAACGGCCAGGTCCCGTCCCAAAAAGCAGATGTCAAAGTAAATATGAAAACGAACGCAAATGACCCGATTCAAGGCCTGGCAATAAAGTTGCCTGTGGGGGGAAACGGGAGTGCCCCGAGAAAACCCACTTTCACAGGACAGGCGCCGAAAGTTTTGCCTGTCCTGTGCCCGAGATCTGAAAAAGAGATTACATATTTTTAACATGAGTTTAGTTCTTTAAGTACTTTGTTCTGTAATTTGTGATTCTTGAAATATGTTGTAAGGCAAAATAAATTTGATTGGTGCACGAGCTAATTTATTGAGTGATCCCGTTAGTTTGTTTCTGTGTTCTGGTTTTAAATATTTGTGTGATATTTCCGTTAGCCTATTTCTTAGTGTTGGTAAGTTGCTGACTTGATGTATGTAATTTACTGGAGTGAATGATGGTAGACTGAATGCAGATCTTAGTATTCTGTCCTGTTGAACTTGGATTTTCTGGAGTGTGTTGTTTGACATATTATTCGTTACTTGACATCCATACACTATTAGTAAACGGATGTAAGCCTTGTATATTTGGATAATAGTGTTTGGTGAGCATTTCGAGTGTTTACTGGTTAGAGTAATTAAGTGTGAAATCCGTTTTCTAATTGATGAGTGCATGTTTTTAACATGTTTTTCCAAGTTAGTTTTGTGTCGAAAGTGATGCCAAGGAATGTAATGTTTTTGCTCATGTTAATGGTCGTATTTCCGAGTGATAGTTTTATTTTTTCTAGATTTTTCTTATTTTTTTTAATTTCCTGTAGAAGGTGATTGCTTGTGTTTTGATTAGATTTAAAACTACTCTCCACTTGTTACTCCAGGTCGAGACTTTGTTTAGTGATTCTTGTACGCGAGACATGGCCACCACTGGGTTTCTGGAGGTGCTCCAGATAGCGATGTCGTCTGCCTATTGTGAATTATGCGTGTATGTTAAATTCGGGAAAGGTATGTCACTGACGAAAATAATATATAGAATTGGAGAAAGGACTGATCCTTGGGGCACTCCTGCAGTTATATTGAATGATTTAGATATAGTTTTATAGACTTTTACTTGTGCTGTTCTATCTGTTAAGAAATTTGATATCCATTTAACTATAGTGGGATTTATTTTAAGGTGATTTAGTTTGTATATGATGGCATTGTGCCAAACGCTGTCAAATGTTTTTTTTGACATCTAGGAATACCCCGATGGTTACTTGGTTGTTGTTGAAACTTTATAGACTGATTCGGTGAGTCGTGTAAGGTGATCTGTTGTTTGCCTGTTTTTCGTGGAGGCATTGTGGGATTCTGAAAGGATGTTATTTATTTCACAAAAGTGGAGAAGACGGTTGGAGATAACCCTCTCCATCAGTTTGCCAAGGCAGCTTAACAAACTGATGGGACGGAAACTATCTGGATTGGTTCTGTTGGTTTGTTTCTTTGGAATCGTGGTTATGATGGCTTTTTTCCAAGTGTCAGGGTAATATCCAGTTAATACTTTAAATTCTTTATATATAACTGTGGATGCCTAACCGTTAGCAAATATGGCAACCAATCAGAAAGAGGTGTAAATCATTTTTAGCCAATTAGAGAGAGATGTGAATGTTCAACGTAAAACACAGAGAATAAGGTTTTATTTGCTTTGAATGTTAGCCACCATTAATTTTAGCAATGACAGATTAAAGTGAAGAGATCTAGTCATCACCACCCAACGGTAATCAGTCAATAGAAAGTGTAGTTATTAAAGTTAACAATATATGGTTATCAGTCAGTAGCAGCTGCAGATATTTAATTTTACAATATATGGTAATTAGTCAGTAGCAGCTGTAGATATTTAAGTTAACAATATATGGTAATTAGTCAGTAGCAGCTGTAGATATTTATGTTAACAATACATGGTAATTAGTCAGTAGCAGCTGTAGATATTTATGTTAACAATACATGGTAATTAGTCAGTAGCAGCTGTAGATATTTATGTTAACAATACATGGTAATTAGTCAGTAGCAGCTGTAGATATTTATGTTAACAATACATGGTAATTAGTCAGTAGCAGCTGTAGATATTTATGTTAACAATACATGGTAATTAGTCAGTAGCAGCTGTAGATATTTATGTTAACAATACATGGTAATTAGTCAGTAGCAGCTGTAGATATTTATGTTAACAATACATGGTAATTAGTCAGCAGCAGC